>OX421363.1:19518036-20118036 GCA_949126925.1 Cheilosia vernalis | reverse complement strand
GACATAGGACTAGGAATTTAGAAAATTAGACAAGAATAATTCTATGGCATTTTTTGGTGTATGTATTAAACTATTAATAAATTTAAGTTGCGCTTACATTTGGTTTCTTTTATCAAAATTCCAAAATAATCCTTGTTTTCGGTTCGTTGGTGTTTGTTGATTTTTGAGATTTATTTATTTTTTGTTGTTATTCACTTAAATATTAATATATTCATTTCCATATTTGGGCACTTTTTTATTTCGAATTTATTATTTGTATGTAATATATGTATATATGTATATTTATTTACTTATTATTTTTTCATATAAAATTAAGATAGGAACTTTAGATACTTTTTTATTAAAACAAATTTATTAATTTATTTAATATTTCACATAGTCACACGCACACACAGTATTGATTTGTTATTTTTTCCTTCTTTCTTTTGATTTTCATTTAATATTATAGGTAAAAAAGGAAACAAAATTTACAAAGCTATTTCATCCTGGAAAAAAAAAAACAACAATTAAACAAAAGAAAATATACATTTTTGAAGTGCTTTCTATGAACTATATTTTGCACTGTAAGTATATAATCATCTAGGTAGGTTATATCATTTTAATCCATTTCATTGTTTTGCAAAGTCGTTAAAAAATTGATGCGTTTTAGGTAGACATAAATGTTTTTATAGGTACAACAAACTAATAATTTAAGGTATTGGTATTCAAATTAAAATAAAATCCGTTTTTCAGAGCCTGGTATGCATTGTGTGTCTATAAAGGGTTTACGCGCGGTGACAATTGAGGACCAACGACGACACATGGGGACCACGACAACGACGACGACGGCGGTCCAAAAGCGCTTTTGAAAATAACTCTTCGATCATTACCCCTGTGTTGATTGTGTTGCGCGAAAATGAAAATAAAGCGTCGAAAAAAGTTCCACTAACAACAACAACAACGAATTAAGAAAAAACAAAATCGAGTGCAAGAAAATATAACAACTAGAAAATAAAACACACATTATAGTATGCGCAAATGAGAGTAGGTAGTAGAATGTACCACCACCACACAGTCTACTGCTACTTCACCGCACACTAGGTGGTTTTGAATGAGTCTCGACGATACGAAGAAAGATATAAAAAAAAACATGCACACATACACAAGTAGTAATAATAAATAAATGAACTCTCATGAGTTTAAGCCTACCCAAAACCCAAAACCAAAGGGCTTCACAAAGTTATGTGATGAAAATAAAAGCCACATACACATTCGCACATGCATGTACCCCAAAGAGAGCGTATCTTTGAAAGTTGCGCACGCTCTTGCAAATTGCAGTCTCTTTGAAAAAGGAAGCAGAAACAGAATTGGTAATTTAAGAGTAATGGGAGGTGGTGAAAAGCAATTTTAAGGGAGTGTGTGTGTACGACGTACTATACAATCATGCGGAATGCGGATAATGAGTAACAACAACTGGCGGCGTGCGATATGTTCACAGAGTTCTCTACTTCTGCAGGATTCAAGTTACAAATCCAATATCGCGTTTTTGTACAATTAGCGTAGTAATATTCTCTTCTTCGATTAAATTTGATTGGGGATATTTTCTTGGATGAATAAAAATAACAGTAGGGTTTGCCGGTATTTTGAAAGTTTCTGTACTTTATCAACGGTTTTGGATCAATCCAGCAAGGATTTCAGGAGTCACATAAATAAATGAAGGATCTACTCTAATTAATGGGTGTAGGTATGAAGCCTTCACTTTTTTTAATTTTTCAACTACTGAAAGGCACTGAAACTTGGGAAAAACTAGAGAATGTCAGCTCAACTGCTGTTATTTTGTTGACTAGTAGCTTGCTCCAATTCTTCTAATTAGCTATCGTCGGTCGTAGGGGTCCCTTACGAATTTGAACTTTTATTCTGCCTTTCAAGTTGTACATGATTAGCTCATTTTCATTGATCACACAGAAATTATAAGTACACCCACACCGGGTATTTCTTCCAGTTTATGTCAAAGTTATACCAATCCACATGCTTTAAGTGCCAAAATAACGAAATTTAATATTCGAAAAGGAGATGTCAGACCACCGTTATCCGAAACTTAAAAGCAATTACAGGCTCCACACTCTTCAGATTTATATATACCTATATATATGAAAGTGACACCATTCTAACGATTAGTTTAAAGTTTCTAACAATTAATAGAAACACAGGTAGATAAGACCCAAAATCTTGAGGATGAGTCTCACATTCTTTTGGGGCGTTTGAATATGTTACATGTAGTCCACATTCATGTCAGCAGATCAATTGAAAACTCGGCAATAAAATGTCAAACAGAAATTTTCAATGATTGCTGGCCAAATTAAGCGTGCAGCGTTGTTAATTCTTACTTTCCTTCATTCACACTAATAATTATTTGTGATTTCGTTTAATTTCAACAAAATTAAGGTACTACAATTATTAGTGTTATTGAAATAGGCCCAGGGACAAACTCTGACGGAAGTCGTTAATTTTCCGATGGAATAAATATAGTATATTCCTTTTCCAAAATCAACATCAGTTTAATGTAAGAATGCCGGAAATGGATATTTGTCCAGAGTGAAGGTAATCCTAGAGAAGCGCATATAATTTTAATTGACATTAGCGTTTAATGGGCTAATGTTTTAAGCGCTGCAGTCGTAGAGTAGAGGTGAGCTTATTATGTTCATTTGGAACTCTGGGATGCGTTTAAGAAAAATTATTGTAATACTTCAGAACGTCTGCACAAAAATAAACAAGTGATTCCAGATTCTTGGTAGGTACCTATCCCCTTTTCAAACAGAATCAATTCAAAAGTCGGTCGAAAATCCAATAACATCGCTCAAATTTATGCTAACGATGCAACGCAATTCAGATTATAAATAATTTCCAATGCGTAGTATCCTTTCTCGAAAATTATTATTATAATGTTATCGCACAGCACAACACAATACAGATTTTTTTTCTTTTGTATTTTTCGCACTTTAATTGTTTAAAACAATTAAAAAATTAATCAAATATTTTATTCTCACATACGCGATATACCTTTGTATAACAAATAATAATAACAATAAAGAAAACGGGCGCAATACCACCGGGACACGACAAGAAACAACGACGGCTATGACCGCAGCGACACAACGATCAAAAAACGACGGCGGCGTTATCGTTACCCGTCAATTTGTTACTATGGAATGAAGCGATTTCGGAAAAAGGTCGGAAGAGGTGACAATTACCTTCTTCTGCTTGTTCTTTTTCGTGTTTTTTCTACTTCCATCCCCATCCAACACGACGACGACAATTTGTGTGTGCTCGTCGCTCGGGCTCTATACTCGCTTTAGTGGCTGTGGCAGTTCTGGCTTGTGCCTCAGACTGAGTGTGTGTAAATTTTTTTTTTTATAAATGCGGGGAGATGGATTTAAGTGTTTGTATCTAGCAACCTCTCTCTTAATCAGGCTTGCACAACACACCACACACCAGACCAGACCAAAATTAGTGGGAAAATACATTAAAAGATATTTTATCTCTTTTTTGCGCGTTGCTTTCCGCAATCCAAGTGTGAGTGAGAGAATGAACGAAAAATAAAAGGTTGGGGTGTTGTCTAAGCACATGAGGGTATCGGTATATGTTTGCAAATTGGATTAATCGGCGAGTTTTCCTTCGCTAATGGATCCATGAACTTTTAAAAATCCTTCAATCCTATTTTCCAATTTCAAATAACCAGAGTGGAGTTTATTTGTTTTGCTTATCTACAGTATGGCTTTTCCTTAACAAAAAAAAACAAAGGTGCAAATGAGGATCTCACAAGCTTAGCGGTGAGCACCCACCAAGTTAAGAATGGGAGTCTAGACCCAGAGCATCACCTTCGGAGTGATAATTACACACTTCGGCAAGCAGCCCACACACACATTTGCTTTCAAATCGCTAAGAAACAAGCGCAATGAATTCAAATGTGGTGCATGGGGTAAAATGAGAGACGTCATGTCCCGAACGATTGAGGGAGACAGAAAATAAACAATGATTTAAATCACAGCACCAATTCATAGCAAAAAGAGCGAGCAATGGACTACACCACACACAAGTGCAAGAAGCAGTTACATTTGAATAAAGAGAGCGTGCCTGTGTTGTGTTAGTGTAGCCAAAGCAGGTAAAGTGCTATTATTTTGTTCTGTTATATTTTATGAGAGAGTGTGGGTAAATAGTAATTTCATTAATTAATCTAGATATAGGTACCTATGGTATAAAGAAGAGAACAAAAACACTGCGTCTATAGTAGGATGCAGCAGCCGCCAGCATCACCAGGCTGTTGAGGAGAAGTACCATGAAAATGAGAGCCGAGATTCTGTTTTATTTTCATGATTCGAAAAAGGAAGGGTCCTAAAGGATTGCGGTTAATAGTTTTTTTTCTGCATTGAGTGGACTTTTTTATGTTGATTTATTTCACTCGCCTTGGGTTGTTTTTTTGTGCAAAGAATTTGGCTTGAAATTTAGCATTCCATTGTGCATTGCTGGAATTGAAGAAATTGGCATGAGAAATGTAAGAAATTATTCGATGTAGGTAGTTTAAATTACTTCGATTGCTACAAAAATGTGTGTACCTACACTACCTAATGTAGGTTTAATAATTTTGTTGAATAGGTTTCGATTTCGATTATTGTATGCATAAAAAAGGTCAAATACCTAGGTACCTGCTAACCAGAGCCAAAGGTGCTAAATTTATTCGAAATATAGGTACCTATGAGGTAGGTACCTAACTGATTCTGCAGTTGTATCTTTCAGTGATGAATGGAGAAGTATCAAATTACGACATGAACAGCATTTCCTGTTGCTGGAACCATTTTACCTACATTGCAATGAACTTGAACTCCACACAAGTGAGGGGATTTGTTACTTCAGCTCTGAGCATTGCATAGGTATCTATCTGTACTTATTTGATAGTGTCCCAACATATTATGTTGAATGTGTCATTTGTTTTAACATACTTAAATATACCTATAGTGCTTTCGGCTTCGGAAAAAGTAAATACAAATCATAATAATAATGCCGGGTAGGTACCTATAGGTTATGTAACTTTTCAGGCAAGTAGGTACTGCCGAAACGATATATACCTATAGGTATCCAGAGCTAACAACTCAAAGCTGTTATGATAAGTTTGTCTCTTAACGCTTATGATCAGAGCACTAGGTACCTACTTAGGTAGCTGCCAAATTTACTTAGAAAATTAGAGCTAGCCTATCTGCAAGTGTGGAATAAAGTACATATAGGTGTCTACCTATCTAGATCCGGAAGAAATTTTTGGGCTTTAAAAATGATGCGTAGCTACGGCAACCACGTCATAAACATATTATTAATATCAACATAATAAAGTAATTTCGAGAAACGATAAGTGTCAATTTGCCTCCAAGATCTTGAATAGGTAGGTATCTACCTACATATCTACCTATTATTACTGAAATTTCACGATTATATTCTTTTTTATTTCAATTCAAGCGAATCGAATTGCATTCTTATGCGAAACAATTAAAACCTGCGAAAAAAATTAAACTTAGGTCAGTCCAGTTTTACTATGACAGCATTGACAGTAGAGATGTGATGTGCCATAGCTTTGGCATCCCAATGATCGGTTATAGGTATTACTTAACATCGATGTCAGCTTAATATTTTTTGCCAAAGTAAGATCAATAGATTGTCGAAACTATACCTATTTTTGCATCGAGGGCACGAGCGCTCTTCTTTTAAATTGCCTACCCCACGAGTTTCAAAATAGGTACCCTACCTAGGTACTAATCTTCTATAGGAGCGACTTTATCTTCATTCTTCATCCTCTGCCCTCAAATTAAGAGAGCGAAAGCCCTGCTCCTACCTTCCATGCATGTGTTGTATGTGGCCACCTACACATTCACCCAACCCACACCTGCTGAAATATCTCCCGGACAACAAATAAACTATGGTGTATTGAGCACCCTAATAAGAGAAAATCGAAATTAATGCATAATGGTCGCGATTGTTTTTCTTAGCTGATTTAATAAAAAAAGAGTGACCGCGTCGAAAGAGATAGACACATCGATGAAATAGAAAAAACAGAGATAGCCGATTAGGTTTAATTTTGGACCTTAACGGTGCGCTATCGATTGTTTCCTTCGAAGAAGAAGAATCAGAAGCACCAGTGGACCGAGGATCGAATAATACCTATAACGAAGTGGGAGAACCTCTGTAACAACGATGAGCATCGGCCTTAATGTCTCTTAATTGAAACAAAACATTTTACTTTCTGCTGTCTCTCTTTTATATGTTTCTGTTTTATTCGCTGAATTTTTTTCTTTGCTTTTAATCGAATAAAAGCCCGGCCCACATTTAAAATTGTTTTTTTTTTTTTTTTTTTTTGTTATTTTGTTTTATTCTCCGCACTGCTTAAGTGGGGGTTCTAGCAAGCGGCAGCAAACAAAAACAATGGATTGCATCCCAAAAATGGCACAACACATGCAGACAGGAACGCGACCAAAAGTGTTAAATGTGGTAGGTAGGTATAGGGTAAGGTTACAGCTGTGGCTTTTTTTATTATACTCGTTTTCACTCATTCGCACATTTACTAAATACGGACCATTCCAGAGATGTAACTAGGAATGACCAATCACAGATTTTTATACGAATGCGCGTTGTATGGCGTAGAGATTGCTCTTCTTTTTGGTTTGTGCAGACTTTTGGAGTAATTAGGTGGACATTCTTCCTCTACTCAGTTTCCATGCCGCAGCAGTAGCAGTATGGTACAACGTAAGAAGGTAGCGAAAATAGGGGTCGAGAATTAAATACCCACACATGCAGTGGCACACACTCTTAAAATTAGGTGGGGTGTTGTGTCGTATAAACGGTGGATGCTGCTGCTGTGCTTGCTCTCCTCACACACAGCACATATTCGAGTTAATTTAGTACCCATTTCCAAGCGTTAAAAAGGAAAAAAGATTGGCCTGGCCAATCAGGAGATTTTTGACTTAGCAAACATGTTTTTTTAAGCGTATGTATATTTTATATATCGGGTACTCCTACGTGGGTGGTGGGTGGTGGTGGTTTGCTGGAGAATAATCCATTCTGAAATAGGTATAGCAAAGTTAAATAAAAGGTACCTACAACCTATCAAGCGAGATGTGGAGACTAAATTAAAACCATCAGGTAGGTACCTACTTACCTATGTTTGAGGTGCCTCCAAGTCTATCAATATACACTCGGTTAATAATGACGAAGTGCGCTTCAATTATGTTCACTCTCTTCATGCGAAGGTAGCGCGAACTACTGTTCACCTGATAAGCATTGTGATGATAGCATCAATACCCAAAATAAAGACTGACAAGGTCAACTCATGTCAACACCATTCCTAAAAGCCACTTAAGGTACCTAGGTATATATCTATTATCTTAAGCCAAGAAAATGTCCGTTTTGCTAGTACGGTAAAACTATACAACGCCCCACTTTCTAGAAATCATTAACAAAAGACAAAAGATAGAATAAAATCACAAATCTTTTATTGCATACCTACCTACAAATAAAATATTCTCTTTTCATGGCTTTGACATTTGAAATTTTTATTTTTTTTAAGAAATAATTTAGGTGGGGTGTTTTGTAAACAGTTAGTTGGGTAAAAAGCCCCAAGAAGTTGCATGGTCCGTCTTTTCTCTTTTCGCCAAAATTCATGTAACCAGCCCTGACACAATGTACACTGGATCCATTTCAGTACTCTCGATACCTATACACCTTTTTCAATTTTCAATTTCATTTGACAACAAAAACACAACCGCCTACGACCGCAATTGATCAGTGAATGAAACTGATTCGAACAAGATTAGCGTGAGTCATACTATTACCACACTGATGTACCTACGTGCCAGACTCATGGGGCGTCTTGTCAAGTGGGGCGTTTTGTATAGTTGTACCTACCTATTGTGTTCTTATCACACTCGCATCCAGCAATTAAAAGTATAGATACCTATATATCAAGTGTAGGTAGTTACTCGATACCAATTCACCATCAAGGAATTTGAAAACTGTCCTTAAAAGAAAAATCAGAGGAACCATTGATTTTATTTTGCTGCCGATCTATAGAGGTAGAGGACCACAATTTTCACTTTCTTCCAACTCTCTAGGTACCTATCTCTATAGGTTTTGACAAAAATTAGGAAATTAGTAATTTATTTCTGTACCAGTTCCTGCGCTAAAAAGGTCAATTTAAATATAATTAATACAAAACTATATTGGCCAACTATAGGTAAGTGGGGCTGAAACAAAGGATTTTTTTAAGGCAAAGTCTTACAGTTTTTTTTCAGTTTTGTTATTTTTGTAGGTATAGCTACTACCCCAACTACCTACGTATTCAAAATAAAATCAATTTTGTTTAACCATATCCACCCTATACCTATGCACCTTCTTTTCTCAACAAAGCCTGGGCGTCGGCGTCATCTTTGTTACGACAGTCACTACCTAGTTGACTTCTTCTTGATGGGCTCGGAGAACGATGTTGGTGTATTCTCCTTTCTTCTTTTGCATAGTGTAAGAGGCTTCTCACATTTCTTTTCGCATGGTAAACACAACCCCCACGGTTTAAAGCATCCCTTGATTTGTTTTCAGTTTCCAGAGCTTTTTCCTCCATGAACGTAGGTATACGGTTTCTCATTATGCGAATAAAATAATTTATTGTGTCCCTTGCTGTCTAACGATTGAGGGAGCTTTTTATTATAAATCGTATTTTTTCTAGTGCGCGGTTCTAAAAATTCACATTTGAAGAGAATGCACAAACTTCAGCAACCCATAAAAAGTTGTGAATATATAATGAGAGAACGAGCAGTAAAACGCCTATGACAGTGCTTGCTAGCTAGCTAGAGAGAGAACGACGCCCTCTCTGAAGAATGAGCATTTTGCTGTCTGAACTAGGAGCTAAAGCTAAAGCCAGCATCAAAGCTTCCGTCAACTCCTTTTCGACCGATGAACACCCTCAAAAATCAGCGGTATGCTGTTCGTCGTTGCTTACTTTTGTGTCTCCGGCACCGATTATTTTGTTGTTGATCCCACGTGCAAACAACAAATTTTAAATGAACGAGTAAGAGAGAGGGAAGCCCCAAAATGCTGCTGCCACTGAACGCGAAGAAAATAAAGAGAAAAGGGATGAAATGGTACAAAAGGGTTGCGCGAGACACATCTCAGGGGAAACAAGAAAGAAAAATATATATTAGAAGAAGCAGGTACCTAATAATGGCAAGACCGTATAACGAAAATTCCATAATGAAGATGGCGCCCATTATCCCAGTACACAAAGTGACTAGTGAAAAGATTGGGTAGGTGGGTGGTTGTACGGCTTGTGGGTGGCGCGTGCGGTAATATAAAAAAGGGTTTACTCTGTTACCCACACATCTGTAGGTACCTACCTACAAAGGAAGAAACTAAAGAGCCTGATGGTGTGATGCTACCAAGAGTCTGCTATTCAAGCGGTTGCGTTCATATACCTACCTATTTAACCCTATAAAAGGCTTTTTGTTTGCGAGCTTGCTTCAAGTAGTCAAACTTTTTAATTGTTTACCTCCCAAATGGAATTTTTATATTTCGGCTTTTGCTCCTCCTATGTGTCACTTAGGTAGGTATGAAATATAAATATAAATATAAAACATGATGTGGGGATTTTTAAGAGCATGTAGGTAGGTAGGTACCAAAAATAGGTAACAGCACTGGATGCTAACGGCTGCATATGAAATATGATTTTTGATGGGTGGGAAACGGAAGTTTAATTTGGTTCCTTTTATGGTGTTTTTTGACTCTTTCTGTGCATCTCTCTCTCTCTCACACAGTATCTTTATCTCTGACACTCTCTTTTTATGTGTTTTCCTCGTTGATATCCGTCCAATGTAGGTAGGTACGTCCTGATTTATATACGGAGAAACTAACAGTAAAAAAAAGCTTCGAAAATGACAAAATGCTGAATTGACTTGAAACTGACCATGTCAAGGACTGAATAATTCAAATGGAAATAGGAATTTCTAATTGATTGTTAGGTACCTAGGTACATACCTATATCGATAGGTACCATATGATGTCTTTTGACTTTTATTCGGAACCGCCAACCGGCACTTATCATAAACATTTAATATCCACGCTGAATAGGTATGAAGGTAGGTAAAGTGAATGTTTGACACAAAAAGATTTAAGGAAATACCTATCAGATATTAGAATTTTGGAATTGAGTGAAAGCATGGCATTTTAAGACGGTCTTCAATACATAGTTCAAATTACTACTTCTATGTAGGTAAGAGGTAACTATACTACCTAAAACGCAGAGAAATTGCAAAGGTTTAGGTGCAAGCTGTTGATGCGACAAGAGTATAGGTATATTCGCCTGTTAAAAACGTAAGACTGTGAAACGCTTTCAGGGAGATTAAAATTAGTACACCTTTGAGTACTTATACCTAAAACATAAGCCAAGATTGGCTATTTCTATTAGGCCACATAAAAGTAACCACTACTCAAGTTGGCTGATCGCTGATGGTATTCATTTGAAAAAGTGTCAAGTGGCGGTGTCACGGTACAGGACTCCTATACCCAATGGCCATGTACCTATAAGAAATTTAAATAATAAAATAAAATTGTTACCATACATGAACACATAAAGAACAAAAAAACAACATGTGTAGCGTATACACTAAAACCATTCTCCCAGCTGGCCCAGAAGAGCTCACTAGTACCAGTAGCAGCATTAAAGAAAGGGACAACGGCGGCGATGACGATGGCAAAGACGATGAAGACCAGGACAACACATTACCCTTAAGGAGTTGAATTATGTTAATCTCGTTTTGTAATGACATATCTTGTGCAATGAAAAAAACTTCCTACACATATATACCTATATTCGCTGGCAAGAAAAAAAGAACTTCAAGTATGGGTAAGGTGGCGGGTTGGGGAGGTAGAATCACAAAAAAAAATACTATAGGTACCTAGATATATATACATGTAGTATATATCACCCTTGAAGTTTTTGTTGTTCCTTCTTTATTTCTTGTCTTCCTCTGATTTATCAGAAATGAAGTAAAAAAATCGCAAGGGGGGTGGTGAACACACATATAATCATCATCCACCCCTTGTGAAATATGTATTTTTTCTGTTGTTTTTTCTTTCGCCCTCGTCTTTTTAATAAGATGAAGAGCGCAGAGAAGAAGATGATGATACAAAGGAAGGCGAAAAAAAATGAATAAACGACCACGTCCTTTTTAGGAATAATCGTATGCATGACTGATTTTGGTTTAAAGGGGGAGGTCGGTAGAAGACGTGTGTATACATTTTTTCTACCTCATAGCGACATATGCAGGCCCAGACATAGGCACCTCGCTGTTGTTCCCCATCCCTAAGTGCTGCCTTCTTCCTACTCACTGCTCCAGAGCTTCCCATCACTTCCACTCACTGGGTGACTTCTAAAAACGCGATAGGATTTTGAGCGACTACGACAACCAGGCGATTGGATAGATAAGTGATAGGAGAGCAAATGGTACATTTTATTTTCAGCTGGTTCGTTACCGTTTGAGTGAGGGTGGCAAGGACGATTTTTTTTTGCGTTTTTTTAATTCGTATCCCTAGCCAAAGGGGTGATTTTTTTTAACTAAGAAAAGACAACACATCCATACGGTGGCATGTGTGTGTTCTTCGATATTTTGTAAGTTTGCTACATTAGTACGATGAGGTTTAGACCCTCAAGATGTAGGTACATGCGGATGTGTGAGTGTTTTTTTTTAGCTAAAGAAATAAAATCCTAGATGAATTTATGGCAAAAATGAAGAAAGCCCGAAATCTATAAGAATAAGTGCCCACAAAGGATCAGGTTTCTTCGGGAGTGTTGGGTGGAAGTTTATACGTTATTTATATCAATGTAAAATAGGTATAAACATTTTGTGCCTCTACTTACACAGGCTACGTAAATACAAAATTAAGAGGCAACAATTAAGGGAAACGACGAAAATTTCCACAAAATCCATACCCATAATTAAATTGAATTGAAATTGATGTACATAGGTATTAGAGCTATATCAACGCGTAGTTAGAAATTTGACTTTTCTTAATAATAATGCACATGGGTCTTAATTCAAAATGTAAATGCTTTGCGTTTGGTGTCTTGTGCGTTCTGTTCCCTGTTTTGAGACGAAAATCGAATGTGCCCGTATGGCTATAAGTTTGTGACATCTACAAGAACTTATTTTGCAGATTTGTAACCAGAAACAGTTATCGCAGTGATGATTAAGGTAAGTAGGTAGATAGATACTATTATTTACTGATATAAAAATATAAGTGCATACTTACACCGCAACAATGAATTTTGCTGCAAATAAAAGAGGAATGAATTAGTATTATGCTTTTAATTGCTTTTCGATTTATTTATACTTAAATCGTAAGAATAAATTTATTGATGACCAAAAATGGTGGGTGTGAAAGTCATAGAAGGGCCACATATCGTGCATATGATGGATAAAATAATGAAAGCTGGCAATGAAATAGGGCAGCATTTCATCCGTAAGACCACGTACATATGCATTTCTAGCTATAAAATCTATATCTACATAACTACCAACTTATAGAGCCTTACCCGTGCATGTGAAGGATAAAAATCAGTGCGTTAAGGGTTGACTGAATATATTTTTGAAGTTTGCACTTCTCTACATAAGGGCGGAAATGTGAAAAATTAAAAAAAAAATCGGCAAAATATAGAGGACAACAAGAGAAATGAATCTTTCTGTCGTAGGTGTTAGAAGAAGGATACACACAGCCCAGTTACCCAACCAGCCAGCAACTTGCATATAGTATTCGTGTGTGTGCTGCTTTTCCGAAAGGACAAACGATATGGAAATTTGAGTTCAAATGAGAAAGGCTGTTGGCTCATGATAAAATTTTAAATCCCTTTTTCTTGCATACCTTAATAGGATCGAATAAAAGGGGTTTTCCGAAAAATAAAAACAAATTTTCAAGAAAAAAATAAAGAAGTATGTACAATCTCATTTGTATATCATCTTAATATGCGCACACATGTCCGTACATAAATATATGTGTGAAAAATGTTATTTTCTTTTTCGGGAATCAGATGGGCGTTTCTCTCTCGAAGTCGCATTGGTTGGAGCACCGCGTTGCTCGTATATATATATAGGTATACGTTTTTTTTTTTGTTATTATTATTTTTTTTAATCTATCTTTTAAAGGATATGCAATACATATAGTATTAGGTAAGTTGTTGGACAATTTTTCCCTTGTGCAATGAACGTCTTTATCAGCTTAATTATGCAATTTGATTTGAAGATGATTTTTATTGGAATTGAACGCATTTTGATGTTCAGACTTAAGAAAAAATAATTGTGTTTTGGAACTTGAAACTCGAAACCACAAACCAGCGACAATATACTGAGACCAACAACTCACAATAATCTTGCCGCTGGCAATTCCGAATCCGTGTGACATCGACATGCAAAAACACACAAAAAATATAAAATAAATGCCAACCTCTGCCAACCGTGGCCGTGGGGGAATGTGATAGAATTCGGGAATACCACATTTTTACCTTACTGAATGCTATTGGTTAGTTATTAAATATTTTTATACCTAGAGCGAATAATAAAATGTGCTTAAAACAACGAAAGATTGCTTATTTTTGATATTTCATAAATATTTTAAGCAAAAGTAGACTTGTTCCTAAAAAAAAATACCTACTATCCACACGTAACGAATAATTTCAAATGTAAGTTAGATTAGTATGGCAGAAGCTTTGTAAAGTAGGTATCTACACTCATTCATGACTGTGTTTAAGAATGGGGGCTACCTTAATGCAATCTCAATTTTAACTACTTTAAATATTTACCTCATCATTGACGAAATTTTTTTGTTTTTCTTATAATTAAATGTAATTCATTGATTAATATCTACCTAATCCATATACACACCTATACTTACCTAAACAAGTAGGTAAGGTTTTTTCAGTTTACAAATAAATAGAGATACCTATAAGTAAAAGTCGTTAAATTGCCGAAACTGACGTTTTTCGAGTTTTTAAAGTTCAGGGTCTGCGGGTGAAAAATCAACTCCAAATTTTGCAAGCATAATCAGTAGGAAAACTTTATATGAATTATTGAATTTAAGGTTAAAATAGGGCAAATTTGGGCGAAAGAGAGTTCTGCCTCTGCGACCATAGCAATTTGTAGTTTATTTCGCATTTATCTTTATAATTACCAATAACTATAGAAAAACAGGGATGTGTTCCTTAGATTTACCTACGCGCACACGCACACTGAGTAAAAGGATGGTAAAAATTATCAAAATTTCAAATAGGAAAAAACAACAAACTCCAGTTTGTTCAGATGTTGTATCGTGGGTACTGCCGGCCGTGTGCATCTGTGTATCTGTATATGTATGGTGAATTCCGTACCATGAATCTTAAGGATGAAATATGAGTTCTTTTGATGAGTACCTGTTGTGACTGATATTTATTGATTGAGTTTATTTTTTTTTTGTCGAAAGAGGGTGTCAGCACTATAGGTGATCATAGATAACTTCCGTCTTGCTTGGTATTCCCAGTTTTCTTTAGATATCAGGTAGGTACGCGCATAAACAATAGATATGGTTGGAAGGGAGATGCGAAAGGGAAGAAACAAGCAGGAACAAAAGGACATACGAGCAGAGGGATCCAAGCTTCACTCAAGAAAGTTGTTTTTTCCCTAAATTTGACAAGTTCTTCATGTTCGTTTGGTTTGCATTGGATTTTATTGTTTCTAGTATGCCTATACCAATACACTGTCAGCAGGACACAAGTATTTGTTAAAGTGATGCGTTGCATTTTTCGAATTACCTACTGCCTGTCGTTTGAATGGAATAGGTAGGAGTACACATTGTTACTTTTGCCATATAGTAAGTAGGTACCTACCTACATATCTACTATTTTTATTTTTCGTTCTTCATAGATATCAAAGGATTGTCTAAGGCCAGGTGTTTAGAATCGATGGTACAAGAGAGTATCGTGGATGGAAAAAATAAGCAGTTCCTTACAGAGGTTTAGAAATTTCCATTCATTAAATAATCAGAGGAATTTCACTGGAAAATTAAACAGCTACCTATAGGAATTTGAGAACCCATAGACCGGTCAGGTATAAGTATTCGCGCCAGACTAATTGCTTATCTCTATTTATATGAAGGGAAAGGGAAGTACAGGACGTGTAAAATAAAAATAAAGGTAGATAAAGAGTGTAAATACAGGTGTGCAAACTGAAAGCAAAAAAAATACACATATAGGTAGAAAGGTGCTGATTTCTTTTGTGATGTACCTACACATTTACATATAGGAATTGGTGGCTAAAGACAGTCGCCTCTGCAAGCCGCTTCGGGTTAAGCCGATTTTCTTATCCATATCGCATAATAAAAACACGTACCTTTTCAAATTGCGTTGCCGTATGCAAGCAATGATAATGAAAAGAGGGTGAACGGTTGTTATATTTCAAGAATATAGGTATAGGTATATAACATATAACGCGCGGTTCCAAATTATTTTTTTGATATAAGTGATTTTATATCTATAGGCAGTTAAACTAAAGCAAGGTTGATGTTAATTTCAAAGTGCTGTAGAAAAATCGGGAGAAATGAATCAACCAATCGCTTTTCAATTTTTTTTTGTTGCATTATTGTTTTGTTAATTTTTTTAATATAAACCCATAAACACTGCTGGGGAAATGTCAAAATGTGTAAATAGGTAGGTAGATACCTATTTATTGGAAAAAAACAACTGTTTTGCTTAGATACTTTCTTGTCCGTCCTAAACTGTCATAATTTGTCTTCTTTACGTCTTCAAATAAACAATTTATTTTTATTTTTATTTTGCATTCGCAAAAAGATTCCCACGAGATTTCGACACAACTTTTAACAGGGTACCTAGCAACCTACAATTAATAAGCTGTATTCTCTCATTGTTATTCCTATTATTATTTTAAAGCCCCTTAAATATGCACTAAATACAATTTAAATTATCAAATAATTCAGTTTAGAGCTAAAGAGACGCTTGAGCCGGTCAATACCTACAATTTATCGTCACTACCACCCTCTTGTGACGACAATCAAAGCGCTTCCTGTCTCCCGCATAATTCTCGTTAAATCACTGCTTCTTTACTATATAAGTTCCCACCACATAAGTAAATATGTGAAAGAAAAAAGATAAACCAAAAGATTTTAAATAATTGTCACCATTTGGGTCATGATGAATGGAGTATTTTGTGAGTGAGTTGTGTGACATTCTTGGTGTGCGTTGTGCGCTTTGCAGTGCAGGCATCTAATGAAGACGGACCACCATAAAGTGTGTATACCTACTGATACTGATTATGAATGACGATAAGTGTCAACTTTGGAATTTATCTTTCTTTCGTTTGGGAATTTGCATGTGTAGGGGGACAGATATCAGATGCCAATGTACAAAGATACATCAATCTATCTCGCATGTTATCTATAGTTAGGATAGGGTACAATATTTTTTCTCTTTTCTATCCATATCTCTGTCCATCTATCCAAGTGGTTTATCAATCATTAGTTTATATATACGTTATCCTTTGGGATTGAGTTTATGTTTTCTTAAAAATGTATAACAATAACAATGTAATGAAAGGTGAGAAATGAGAAAAATAAATGACATTTAACGGCTTAGGCGAAAAAAAAAATTATATACTATACGTCACAGTAAAGGTTGTAATTTAAAGGGTTTTGCTTGTTTCTTGTCTTCTCGCACTGCTTTAGTAGTACTTTCTTGCTTCTGGTATGCATAGTGTACCAAATGATTAATCTATGAATATGGGTATCCTTGGTGTGTACCAGGATAGTTTCAGATTATTATTCGTCAAACTGCTGATACAATTGAATAAAAAGAAATCGAGTTTCATCTCCCGTACAAAGATCGGTTTTCCCTGCTACCTGTTGGTGGTGAATGTTCTTCAAAGAAATCGCATTTTTTAAATTACTTAGGAATGAACGAAATTGAAAGCGTTTATGCGCAAAGGATTTTTGGATGTTTATATAGTTGCACAGAAGAACATGAAACCAACAAGCAGTTGTGGCTACTACCTCATAAAAGATGAAAAGAATCACTCAAGCGTTTCAATTTGGAAAACAGATGCTTTGCCATACCTACTTGAAAACAATTCGCAACCAAGGAACTTGACAAAAAGGCAGTTTGTCACAAGTAATGAGCATTGATTTTAAATTTTGCATATTTATTTTTAAAATTTTTCAATTACCAACAAATGTAAAGCAAAATTATTAATGAATGAAACAAACTTGAGATGAAACTACAAATTAGCATAACACACCTTATTTTCTTGGCCTTTTGTGTCATGTTATCAATTTAACCCCAAACGGTTAGGTATGCTATATCCATGTGCGACGTGGTGTCGAATTTACACAGGCAGAGGCACTTGTGAGGCGCTCTCTATTATTTTATTTACCATACCTCGGGACTCCGAACAAGCCGATAAACAAATGATTTGGTTTTGCTGCCTTTGGCCGGCTTGAGTGTTTAGTGCGATTAGGGTTTTTTGTTTATGTGTTTCCGCTCAGTCTTATAGATTGAGGTACACGCATAGATATAGCAGATAAAAGAGATTACCTGTATGTTTCAACAAATTTACTCTCTCCATAGAGAACTAAAATCCATAACTTTATGGTAATTCATTTGATTGATTTCCTTAAAAAAAAAGAAGACAATTACTGGCCCGAATTTGACGATGAAATAAAATAGGGCAAGCTCTGTGTTTGGAGATGATACGAGGAAAAACCGATACCGGCAACAAATAAGATAAAAACTGTACGGAGGGCAATTAAACAAAATCTTTGTAGGTATACAAAGTATAAAGCTACAAAACTGCTAAGACTGCTGCTAACATTTAAAAGGGAATACATTTGTATATAAGCAATTCACTGGCAACAATATCGGACACATAAGTTAAGGGATTATATTTGTTCACAGGTTTAAAACAGTAAAAACAAAAACAGAACAGATTTCATTCACTTCAAAAAGTCGAAAAATATTTTGCCACTACTATGCACCCTCCTCCCAGCGTGTTGCTATACTCCGTTCCGGTCAAAACATGTCGTGCGGCTCACGCAATCCGAGGATCGCATGCAGATCTCATATCAAAATATTTTCATTTCCATTCACCAGTCGGTCTCATTAAATTTCGTTTCTTTGCCCCACTCGACGCCGATTTGTAGAACACGTGTATTAGCACATCATAATTATTATGAAATGCAGGAGTAAGTGTCGGAGTCAGAGGCAGTCGGACTCAACAGCAGTGGTATGATATAGTAGCAGGCCGAAGGCACCAGCCGCTGCCATGTCATGTCTGTGTCAACATAGAGTGAATAAAATACCTATTCTGCGCGATGAGTAATACGAGTGTTGGTATGGTATGGTAGGTAAGGGGCTCATGCTACTGCTACTGCTTGGGCTCTCCACAAGCAAACCAGAGATCATGGTGGAGTGAATTTGTTAAATACCCATCGACAAGGAATTTACGCTTTAAATGTTTTGCCGATAAAACTGCGATAAGGTGCACGCAAAGTACGCAAGCCCGACAGCAAGCCTAAGTGTGACCAGAAATAAAGCACTTGAGGGCGAGACTGAAAAAACGGGAAAACTGGTGATAGATAATGTTTATAACATAAGTGCACGCTGGTTCCATATTTTGAATGTCTGCAACTTATGGATGGATTTTGGGATTTATTCAGAAAAATGATTGCTAAACATTTCGTCCATTGCCAAGTAAGTGAAGTAATTCGCAGTGTATTCGCAAAATTATGGATAGAGAGTGGTATAGTTAGAAGGAGCGGTTGATGCTTCTGTGGTTCTATACTAAGACGCATAACCGCAACTAGGATTCCAAAAAGTGCTACGGAATCCGTCTATCTAGCAAGATTTTGGGTGAGTTTCGTGTATCAAACAATACATCTCTTCTCTACCACGACGATGAAGGTTCTGATATGTTTCACATGATCAGAAGAACCAAGACTTATGGAAGATTCATTCGAAAAGTTTGGTTGACAAGCAGTCCACCAAAATAATCGGTGTAATAAATGATTTCAGTTACACTTCATACGTTTCGGGCAACGAACATCTACTGGAATCAGACATCTCTTCTCATACGTATGATGCATCATCAGACAAGCAGGCGAACGCACTCTTAATGATGAAGCTAAAAAATGAGACCTCCCATAGTTTTTTCCGGCGGCAAATTCACTTGTATGGCTTTCTGGATAATTCGTTTGCAGTTTCTTCACAGAAATACTACAACAAAAAACAAAAACACAAAAATAATCTACTCAAGAAATATTTCCTGTGCAACCTTGGGTAGCATTTTATTCTTATACTTTTCTGAAATAAATGTCCGCAATTCGTGTTGCCCACTACCTATAGCAGCCCCTTCAAAGAAAATACAAAATCGATTTTCACGTGAGTCCTTTAGAAAAACCTCTGGAAGGACATTGATATGTAGGTTATTGGGGGAGCAAAACTGACCCACATTTCGAATCGGCCGTTCCCTACGTCTAAGTGTTTGTTTAAAAAAAAAATACACGCATTGACTGGCATGCTATGGCCTTTAACCTTTCCTTACCCTACTCGACAAAAAAAAACAACAACATATATATATATCGAACGTTAGAAAGGACATCGAACTTTCGACCATTCTGATTGTTGTGATATTGCAGAGAAGAAGGACAACGAATAGGCTTCGCTTTTTTCTTCTTTTAAGTCTGGATGTGTTTTTATATGTTCCCGTTCATACACATCACAAACTCCTATGTACATGTTGGTGGAACTTTAACTTTTGGACGAAGGTTAGTTTCCGGTGTAGGCACATGTACAAGCATTCTACGTTTGGCCTTTGCTGGCACTTTCCACTTTCGATTCGGCGGTTGCGTTGTTTGGGTCTCGCTCGTCTTTGTTGGATTTGTTGTCATCGTCTGCTTGCTGTCTAGGAGGATGTTGGCCTCTCACGATGTAATATTGTCGTAGGTTTTTGCAATAGCATGACGACTAAGGATAGTTCATATAGCTAGCCGTCTCCTATACACAAGAGAAACATTGTGTTTCTTATATTTGTATTCAATTCCGTACAATTGGCTTGCCCAATTGTTAGCGCCGATATATGGGAGATGAAGATGTTTCAACTAAATTCTACGTGCATATGCATATTTACGGATAGATCTTGGAACTTTTAAAAGCTGAACTACACAGACGAATAATTGACATAGATTTAATTTTTTCGCAATTGAAATTAGGTAGTAGCTTTCGCGTTTTCGATTTTTTTTCTAGTTTTTAAATTTTGAGTGATTCGACTGAACTCAGGCGTCAGCTCTATTAGAATGCAGAAAGTTATACATTTATCGCTGACTAAGTTGGAAGTTTAATATTACTTTCGTGTGTGTGTGTTTTTTTTGCATAAAAGGACAATACCCACTAATCTGGAAAAACGACTTTTGTACACATGGGATACGATATGCACATGAGAAGTCTCTAGCTTAAGAAAATGTAGACTGGGGCACACGATTCTTTGCAATTCGTACACTCAAAAAGGACACACAGCGGATCAACCAAAACACTCCATTCCTGAATCCTGATCGCCAGTGTAAGCTAAGTAGGGAGAACAAGATGAAAGGACAGAAATTATATATTATGTTCATTGTGAGATTATTTTTAAAAGAAGCCGCAAGCGGATGTGAACCAGTTTCGTGAAAATAATAAAATAAAAAAATGTCTATAGACTTTCAAAAAGCTATGTATACTCTTAGGCTATAAATACCGAAGAGGGTCCATTGTAGGATAAGACAATGTGCTATGGAAACATTGAATTTATTGGGCTGGACTGTATGGCAAATAAAAGGATTCCCTCTATGTTATACACACACACACACCCCATATAGTAATAGCGCACCCATAGGACTAAGTAATATTATGTGCGTAGCATTTATCTCCTTTTTATACGTTTTTCGGTTTCAGTATAGGTATGATTGACAGAGAGAAGGCTGAAAACCAAAATGTATGCAGACTATCACAGCATATTCTGTATTGCCGAGTCGCATACCTATTAGCATACTCAGTTTTCTGTTGTGGTTTTTTTTTTCATCTGCTTCTTTTTTTCTAAAAATCGCACAGTTTTTTCGAACAATATTTTGCAGTGACAAGAGTGTTTAAACGATTGTTTCAAATGCTTTTCTATCATCCGTACCGGGTGTTCAATGAACTCAATGTGTAATGAAAACAAAAGAGTACGCATGCAACTACCTGAAACTGACGAGATCTATCACATTTTTCGAGAAAAAAAAAACACAGGCTGTATTGTGTTGACGGTGAAATAGCTGGTACCCTATAATGTGCAGATTATTTGAAAATAAACAAATTCATTATGGAGCTGAATCTAAAATCTTGCAAAGACGCTTTGGAGGAAGGATTGATTAGCCGAGCAGGCAGACAGCCCCGAGCAATACCTAGTCTACCTAGCAAAAGGCTAATTTTTATTGGTTGTACGGCGAACTCGAAAGGCAAAAGACTCCGGGACCTGTTCCCCAAGGACTTTAACATCAGTACCCTGTATTAAACGGGTTTGAATTACGAGCTCAAAGAAAAACAAACAGGCTTCATTTCACACTTGATGGTACATTTTTCTCAAATCCTATAACAATCTCGCTTTACCCTATTGGATTTGCGATAGACAAAACAATACTGGTACGCAAGAAAAAATATTTTTGTGAAGTCCGACCCTCCCTAACTTTTATTGTCTAGATATTTCAACGGTGTGTGCAACACCAAATACTCGCACATGTATAGTGTACTAATGATAATCATTTTGCAAAATGAAACACTGACTCAACATAGAAAAATGTAGAACAATAGATTTTCAGTTCAGATGTATAACGAGCAAATAAGAGGGTAGAATCTTAAAAATAAAAAGGACTCATTTGTTAAAAATGTGACACCTGGTTGGAAAATATCGGATAGAAATGAGAGATAGGGGAAAAATGAAAGGATATTCTCTGTTTGAAATGGCATTGGGATTTTTTGTCAATTATAATTACAGGAATTGTATAACTTCAACTATGTATGCATGTTCTCAAACTTGTATCTACCATTAACTAGGTAGGTACGAGGGGGAATGAATAGTTTTTTTTTCTGTTTTGAAAATGTTTACCATGACAATTTGACAATTTTATTAGAGATAGCAGTTCCCAAAAACTTATTCCTTGATTTAGAACTAAGAACAAGACACAGCTCAAGTCCAAGATCCTAGTCAGGAAATGCGATTCTGAGCGAACATTGACTGATGTGCCACAAATCATGGTTAGTAATTGCTATATAGAATACATTGGAGCACTAATGCTTAATTTTTTGTTTACCACTGTACTGAGTGAAAGTTTATAGGTAGAGTAGACGATCTTTGAACATTTGTATTTCTTCGATGGCGTACATTATAACTATGGACGGAATAGCACCTTCACGATTTTTACATGCAACGCAAGTATAAATCTCCCCAAACATTACACCCAGAACAAGTTTAACAAATTGGTTGAAAGGCATTAGATGACAATTTGGATAAGCATTTTCGAGGATAGGTACGTTTCCGTAAAGGTAGATTGCAGAAAGACGAATTACGGACGCAATACGAAACAAATGGTTCTTCCTAAGGAAATTGTTCAGAGCATATTAAGTCAGGTGCTTCCAATAAAGCACTAAATGTATGACATTCTATAGAACCATAAGATTAGGCTTTAGATTAACCTTATTTAGAAGCAATCGTAGTCCAAGGACATCGCCAGAATAAAGCCAAAGCCGGCAGTGTTTGAAATACTCGTAATATATTTTTAAGACAGAGCTTAAAAGAAACTGCTCAAATCTGCTCAGCGTCATCCTACAAAAAGAACGACTGCCCAAATCCCACACTGGTGCAATCCAATGAACCGTATGTATTAAGTGCAATGTATTCTTAGGCTGCTGACTTACCCTATTGTGTATCCATAAGATTATATAGCCGGATGCTTCATCAAATATAATCCTTAGCGAAACGATATATGTACCCATACAATAACATCTTTCACATTGAACATCCATACGGTCGAAATGCTCACACTTGTAGGAATCACACTGTCCGCGACTGAAAGCCAAGATATTAACATGAACAAAGGTCTACCACATGTAGTTAATTAAAATTATTCAAATTAGCTACTCAAAAAAGGGGTCCTTTCTGACAGAGATTTTTAACGATAAAGCTCTAAAGAAAGTCATTCGCAGAAAACAAAATAATGGTATTCAAACTGTTATTGTCACATCAGGGCAATCAAAGAGTAAGAGCGGTTACTTCAGCTGTAGGTGCGATGTACAATGTAAATGTATAGGTACTACTTATATGATTTTATTGGAAAGAAGGTAGCGCATGCAAACAACAGAAACCCTGCAGATACAAAACTATAAACTGATTTTGAATGGAATCCCACACATAACCGTTATCAAAATATGCTGAAATAAAACGCGAGTTTGCAAAAAAACGAAAATACCTACAGCGGCCGTCGCTGCGTATTCAACCAATCAACTATAAAGCTCACTCATGTGTATGTTGAATTGGGAAAGGTGGTCTCAAAATTCCACCCAAACCACCCCCTATTTTGGGTGGGTTTTTATTATTTTTATTTTGCTTTCTCTTTGGTGATAATGTCTTTATTTCATGTGATTTATTTTTTTTGTTAAGCCAATTCTTACTTAATTTTTTGCAACGATTTACTTTAATTTTCCCGAAAAAAAAACTTTAACGGTATAGAAAAGTAAATATGATATTAAAAAAAAGAAATAAAAATGTACACCAGCATATAAACACGTACTCCCCTTGAATGTTAACCGAATACTGTTTACCATTTTCGCGATTGTGCTTTTGATCTGGTTTGTCGCTTTGCGGGTGAAGGTAAGTTTTTGTTGTTTCATTCTTTCGATACAGGCTACAGGCAAAAAGGGAAAAAAAGAGTTACCTTATATCTCTAGGGAGGGTTTCATGGAATATCATTAAATAAAATTCGTAATAAAAACTATACCTTATATCATCTATAAATAACAAAAAAAAATTTAAGTCATAAAACCAAGAAGAAATCAAAGTTAAAATTCAAGTTTGTGAAATATGAGAGAGACCAATAAATCAAAAAGGAGCTGCAAGAGGAAGAAAAGTCAAAGAGAGCGACCGTCTCTTTTCCTTCTCACACAAATTTGAAGCTTCAACATTCTACAAATGTAGTTGTATTGTAGTTGCGCGTGGAACAGAATCGAAGAGGGATGCCAAAGAGTGAAAACGTGAAATGAAACTTTTGTTCGCGATGCTGAAGGCTGAAGCTGAACCTGAACACGAACAGTGAACAATGAAGATGGTTTTAGTTTTGTTTGTGAATTCGAAAGAGCATTTTGAAAGAGAGTTTTTGTAGTTTTTATTCTAATAATTTACATATTATCAATGTCATGCAATGGCAACAAAACAGCGCAGAAAATAAAATTCACAAAACAAAAATTTGGGAAAATTTGCAAAGCATAGCAACGCAAGGCCTCCTTGATAGTGTTGTATGGGTGGAGTGAAGGCGATTGTCTTGGCTCATCTTCGAAATAAAAAAGCATGAAAAACAAATTCGGTGGAAGTTTTACTTCCTGATTGTAGTACCTAATAATATTGGACCGAAAACATCATAGGTACTAGGTATTGAATCAAGGAACTCCTTACGCTATGCCTTGCAGTAAAAAAGGTGACACATGTGACAATAAAGATTGTTGATTGTCAGAAGATGGAAAACTGCAAATTGAGAAACAAACTAAAGTAGGTAGGTAGGTAGGTAGGTACCTACCTATATACCTATAAGGAAGTTTAAAAAGAACAGGGAGGCAGGAGGTTTCCAGCAACTCAATACCAAAATGAGTAATTACACCATATGTACTGGCTAAGGTTTTAGCCAATCAGATAAGCAATTCACAGTTTAATTAGTATACCTAGGTATATAGTGGCTCTCACCAATCATTGCCTATCCTTTTACGTTTTTTTCTTGTTTATAAACATCGTTTCCCTCTCACATTGAATGAGTTTCCCCACAAACTTAAACAGAAAAAAAAAACAAAAAAAAAAAAAGGAAACACCAACAGCAATCAAACCGTAGTGAAACACAAGTATCCAACAAATCAGAGCAGAGAAAAGGATTTCAGTATCTAAACCATTTAGTTCTCTGTTCTGCTACTGCACCGTTTTCCTGTCTTGCGCTAAATACAATGGGATGCGATAAGAGTACATGCCAGGAAGACGAAAAAAGTATTAATTATCTGCACACCACCACCGCCATCTTTCTCTTGTATATACAAAAGGAAGTCTTTAATTAGTCCAATCAGAGAGTGGATGCGCAAGAAAATAGGTAGGTACCTACTCGTATATATACAAGTATATAGGTAGATTGGATGGTAGAGTGTTTTTTATTGACTTTTGTGCGAAATCTAACAAATTGCGAATGAAGGGATGTACCTACCTTTACACTCTAAAGGAAATAATCTTGGCGAAATCGTTGCTCCAACATACAAAAGTACTAGACGCCCTTAAGGAATTATACATTGAAAATAGAAAACCATACCAACTTATTATTTGAATGTCAACGGCTCTACTTCGTAGGTTATAGGTAGTCGTATGTAGGAATTGCCACCTATCATTAACAATCTGTGGCAGAGGATCAAAAAGTCATACACCGCACCCCACCTTATTATAACCAAGCAATCGGTTAGAAGCTTTACACAAACATAGCAGCAGAAACCGAAAAATATAAGACAGCCAGTCTAATGACGATTTTGAAATCAGTCGCCAGGTAACTGTTTCGACCTATTGGTCCTATCCTATTTATTAATAAACATAACAAAAGTAAAAATTCCTAATATATATACTGCCTACAAGATACTTTACTCACTTCTGAAACATGTTTAACCGACTTAAACTGTCATCATATCCATACGTAGACACACAATCACCCATATAGTTCGAATGGGCATAAATATACCACAGTGGCCATTGTCACCAATTAAGCGCCCATTTAACCTCCCTCTTAAACAAAATAACAAAACTGAGGAGCTTCAGCTTCCTCATTTCATTGAGTGCCAACATCCTCGAATATCTTACAATTACTCTCATTTTCAATTAACTCTGAAATAAATAGCTGCGCGTTGTGCCCAGATTTATTTATCCAAGGATGGAGAACACATAAAAATTAAAACATCACTAGAGACGGGAATGAATCTCAACACATGTCACATTATACCAGTATTAAAGCTATCAGCGTAGTTATTCTTATTATTGCTCCAATCGTTATTATTATTTTTACCATCATGATTGCATCGTCGAACCTATGGAGTGGTTCGCGTCACGTTTTGTGCCACAAACGACGGCGACCGACAACGTCGTCGTCGACAACGAGATGGTGAAAATTAACTCATGCAACTTAAATCACTGAAAACTGAGCATAGCACTGAGCAATGAGAGCTCAGGTCTGCCTTAGAGGGAGCCCCCATTATAATTGCAACTGGCCTGGCCTGGCACTGGCATGGCATGGCACACACATGAGGGTACGTTTGGGTGACACTCATAAGTGGCATCAAATCGTTTTTAATTCTTAAATTGGTTTAAATTGTATTTAATTATGGCAAATGAAAGACGGAAAGGGAGGGAGAGAGAGCTACACAAAACAACGGACCCCTTAATTCAAATGATTCCATTTCGCTATTCATTATACCTATGCACCTACCTACCCACTATTCATCAATTTACGATGTACACTCACCAAAGTATTCGAAATAGTGAGCGCCCGAGAGTGCCGGTCAGGTCAAAGGAACAGAATTGAACAATATTAATAATAATAATAATAATAAAAAGGGTCCCAATACCAAGATCTAATGATATTTTGTGGCGGATAGATATACTTCCGCCCGTTTTACGCTTATTCTGGTTGTCAATGTTAGTATGGGGGGGAGCCCGCAACGATTGTCTTGCTTATTGTTTTATGGGCTGGTATATAGTTAAGTTGACCATTATGGAGCTAGCAATATAGTTTCAATTTTGGACGCATTCAAACCAAGGCTGGGAGATAATTGGAAAATCCCTATTTGTGAGAATTAAGAAGTCAAGAAGGGACGAAATGAATACCTCATGATTTTGTAGTGGAGGCAATATTTTGTTATTGCTTTAAAAGTAATTTTATTCCCAGTTACCTGTACTAATGTTATGGGCCGTGTTATTATAGATGAAACTATGGTCCCTTTTATATTTTTTAAAGAATTCTTTACTTACAATAATTGATCACGAATGATTTTATGTCGAAGTTCTACATTGCCGGTTTCTGTAAGTAGGAATGTATATGAATGGGTGTACCAAAACAAAAAATTAACTTGGAGTCGGATTCTTATCCGACTAACCTGACACAGATGCACTTTGAATCCACATTCGTCTATAAGGTGTTATCATGAATTTAGAAGATGTAGGAAACACATCAAGAGATCTCCTGAAAAGGAACAACGCCCTAAGAAAAAAAAGGTAAACCAGGAATAAAATCAGCGCCTACGTCTTATTAAACATAAATACATAATAGCAAAGCACTGCGACTATATTCCTTTGTTTTACAGTTTTTGTTGTCACGTTTTTTATTTCGTTTTTAGAAGAGCAAAAAAAAATTGTCAATTAATAATGTATGATTCGAAATATCCCTAAAACGTTCAGTTGTCAATACACATATTTTATGAGGTTACGAATAAATACGAATGCGTAATAAATTATAACACCCACCTGTTGCGTATATTTGACTCCGTAATTCAGCACTTACTCTTTTTCTCTCTATTATTTTATCTTTATCTTTGGTTTAGATTTTTATATGAAACTCAATAAGGTACACTTTTAATTAATTTATAATCTCAGTTGCCTGAGAGTAGGACATCCTTACACCAGAGACGGAAGGCTAATAAAAATTCACTCAATTACAAACTTTTTTAAATATTTCAATTGTGGAGTTAATTTAGAATGGTAATTGTGTTGTTGTTGTTGACACAACAAGTTGCACCCTTATATCTCAAGTGAATGCAATTACAAGCACAGACTGAACGTGTTATAATATATGAGAATATTGTCAGCAGGTTTTGTGGCAAAGATTTATGAGCAAAGATCTACGATTATCTTAGAAAAATGTGATTCAAAAATGGTTTTGCAGATTTTACATTTATGCATGATAGCTAATTGGAAATGGTTTACTACCTTTTTCGAAAATCAATTGATAACAGACACCATAAGAAAATCGATTTGATTATTCGCATTCAATTTGATTGGAGGTTGGAATGGACCAGATTATTTCAACCCCTTCCGCTATAAAGAGATGACAGGTGAGAACTTGTTGATGGGTTTCATGTTCACACTCTTAGGATGTTTTTATCCTTCCGAGGCTGATGTAAACTTATATTTCAATATCAACATATTCAATACATAAATACATATAACAGGAGGTCTTTGTTTCTGTCGAATACCCGGTAAGTTACATCTCGCCGTATCGTTGGCAAATAATGTATTTCTATAGAGCTGAAAGCCTCTGCAGCTAGCGCTCTCTTTTAACCTTTGTATTAGTTAAAAATGTATTTTTTATGCTAATAAAAAAAAAAAAAAAATAATAATGGCGCAAAATTATAGTCGAATAAAGCCCACTTTAAAATTATTTTAGTAAGTGACAATGTCCGTGTTAGACCAATGTTAGTGTCTTTCTACTTATAGTCGACATAAGACCCAATTTATCGTTATAAACTCTCAATCCTCTCCCTTCTGTCATTTGTGTTGAAAAATTTTAATAAATTTTTTTTTGGAAATCGTTTAAAGAAATTATCCCAGGATATTTATATTTTTTAGGATCTCGACATGTTATTGGGCTTCTAAGAAAAACAAAATAAAACCCGAGAAAATCCTTTTTAAGATTTTGATATGGAAGATTGCCTACTCGCTACAGATTCAATAAGAAAACTGTTCATTTCATTCCCGTATTTCAAATTTTTTTTTCTCTTTTGTTGTCATTTCATTAAAATTTGCTTAAACAGAATTCCCCAAAGTGTGCTCTGTTTTGCAAACTGTGCATTTTTGGGTCTGTTTGACAAAAATTTGCGTCGCGCGCTCAAAGGTTGGTACTAGTTGCAGGCAGGTTACAAAGCGTTTATAATTTACTAAAAATTTAGACATGGGCTTTGGAGTTAGAGTGGCGCTAGTTAGTCTCTACTAATCTCTCCTGCTACACGATGTCTATATAGTTTTGCGCCAATGTCTTTCTATTCTAAATATGATTGAGAGCTTATGTTTGTAGAGGTTTCTTTTTAATTTTCATACACAAACTCTCGTGTGGACATTCTAAATACAACTCATATTTCAAAAAATAAAACCGCCCAAATCTTGCAGCATTTAACACTGAATTTAAGATTTCAACTACACCACCACAATCGAACTCAATGAAACAGAAAATTTAAAATAAACTAATAACCTCAAGTGTATGAACTCGACCAAAGGAACCTTCAATAGCAATAATAACTCACCCCTTTATCCTTGGTCAAAGGTGACAAAAACTCACCAATATACGACTAGACGTGCACGTCAGTTATCTGACCTTTTTACCCAAAGTGATGTGTGTGTTTATTTTGCTTCCTTTTATACGAGTGGGTACACATGTCCGTATGGCTGAATGAATAGATGCATGAATTTGTAAACTGGTCCATTACAGCTCATCACCGTTGTTCTTGTTATCATATTGCCGTATTTATTTGGGCCAACGTATACAGCTCATAGGTCTTGTTTGCCCTCGCGCGCCTTGGACAGGAACTTTTGAGTTTTTTTTTTCCTAAATCTTTTCCGATCTTCGTCTTTGGAACAATAATAAAAAATAAGAAAAACCAAACGAAAAGAAATAAAAAAATTAAATTCAAACTCATCACCGAAAGATGTATCGCCATATGACTTCCTGGATACCATAAGGGGGTGGCTACCTCGGTCTCCGCCAAAAAAAAAAAAACTAAAAAAAGAACATTTTAGGGGTCAGGGTCATGCCGAATGAAATGGCTTATGAAACGAGCCAGCCAGCCAGCCAGCTGGATAGACGCATATATCTAAGTCAATAAAAATAGGACACGATGGACGAAGGCGACGGACAAAATGCGAACATCAGTGAAAGTCCATAAAAGGAGAGCGCACATCCTGCTTGAATCTACTTTTTCCATTTTTTTGTATTTATATTGATTTTTTTTTCGTGATTCAGGGGTAGAACGAGAACCTTTTGCACAAGATGAGGTCAACAAACGCATTTAAATACAACAATAATACACACACAGACTTGGCTTGGGGTAGCTCTGGCTATATTCGTACGTAGGCTCCTTTGATCCAAGGCCTGTGGTTTACATCAGATTCAACTTTTCATTGACTATTTTCAGTCATTTCGAGGGAAATCGCCTGCGTAGTCTCGCCACATGATGTCACACTTTGAATACACAGATGTTTCATAAAATATTTACATTATTAGCGGTGATGGCGACGCACGGCGGGTGTAAGTATCTAAGCTGAGATCGGTTTAGCCCAAATGCCTTCTGCGGTACACCGAAAAACGATATTACAATTTTGTATAAGTTTAAAAGTTTTTGTGGGGATGTGTGTGTGTTTTGTCTGAGGAGCAAAGTGTTCGAGTCGATATTTATATGTGTATAGCAAAAACAGAAAAACATGCGACACTATCATGTTTGTACGGGAGTGGATTCATTTGCGTTTTTTGTACTTGCTGATGAGCTGTGGTGTAATACAGCACATAAATGCGGATCCTTCGAATATGTTCTGATCGTTGAACCTATTCGAGTTTGAAGTATATGTAGCTTATTATTAAATCATTTTGTTTATTTATTGCAATGAAATATATGTATATCTAGATTACAATATCAACAATAATAAGCTTTTAAGATATAAATCATTAAATTAATTCACTTCAGGGATAACAGCCGTTTAAATTTAAAGTCTGTTCGACTTTTAAAATCTTACATTATCTGAGTCCAAACCGGTCGGTGTAAGCCAGGTTGGTTTCTGTCTATAATAAATTTTTATATTTTAGTACGAAACGATTAAATATTTAAATATTTTGTTTTGTAAATAAGAATATTAATAATATTATATACTATTTTGGCAGATTAATGTAAAAAATTTTGGAATTTATAAATGCAATTTATATATTAAATAGTAGATACTTGTTTTATATAGAAATTATTGTATTTTTTATTATAAGTTTAATATTAATTATAAGTAGTTAAAGGTAGTAGTAAGAATTTTTTTTCAAAACTATGCGATTAAGTTCGGCACACTTCTTGGCTAGCGTTCCATCTAAAGTAAGAAAACAAAAACCCACGTCTTTTCGAAAGCATTCCCTTTCCAGACTTAAATTGCACCTGACCAAAAAAAAGAAGAAGTAATAATAATCCCGCAACATTCTTGAGATACACGTAGGTATATACCTATAGGTATTATGTCTATATTCACAGGCTATCCCCAATCCAAGATTGAATACAAAAAACTGGTATCTTCTTCAACTTTTTCGCCTTGAACTCCATTTCTATTAATTGTGATTGATTTAAACTTAGCTTCTTTGTTCGATAAAGTGTCAGAATATTCATAAACAACCTAAAAAAGGGACAAAACAAGAGAACCGAAAAAAGGCACAAAAATAATCGAATCAAGGCGAGTAAAATTCTTCGTCTGTTTATTCTCGCTGTGGTTGCAAATTTGAAAACCAGATTATTGCAACATTTTCCATATTGCACGAGGAGAATATTATTCAATGATATGCAATCGTAAGTTTCTTGGTCTTGGTCGATCCCAACCGCAGTCCGCTGCATCCACCTTATGATAGGTACAATACCGAATACTGAATAATGCCCCCGAGGCGTGATTTGATGGTCACTGGTCTTCTTGTGGTCATAAATATATTCTTTCGGGTTTGTGCAGGAGGCAGCCGTTGAGCCGATGCATATGCCTCCTATCCCCGGCGATAATTGTTTTACATATCCAGACCGACACAAGAGGCAAGCAACGCAAGCAAGATAACAAACACAAATAAAAAAAAGCAAAGGAAATCGAACTAAAAATGAGCTAAAAGGAATCGACGGCTATAACGAATGGCGACGTCGTCGACCAAGGCTATCAATATGACGACCACTAAGGCTTGGACTCTGTGTTGTGTGTGCATCGCACATCTCGCTGCTTAGGAGGAGGAAATTGCCCGCCACAAGCAGAATGGAATCAAAAATTCACGCAGAACTGCAAAACTGTTACGGAGGCTTATTCCTTTTTGCAAAGATCTTTCTACACTTTTTGCTCTTCGTTGTTGCTTTGACTGTTGCTGTGGTGGTGGCTGCTCCTCTTTAGTCAATTTGCGTTTCGAAACAAAGCGTAGGTAAGCGCGCACCAGGCATAGTACTACACCGCAATGCACTGCACTGCACTGTGTACGAGTAGTACGTAGACGACGAGGACCCTTAATTTGCTTTTGTTTTTGTGTATGGTGGCTTGGCAAATCTTATAATTGTCCTCCGCGGAGAAATGTACCTGTTAGCTTGAATTCTGGTATAGAGCTATGTTTCAGACTTAACATTGAAGTAAAGTTGAATTAAAGAAGATGATGATTTTGATGACGATGATTAGGCAGACAGAGACCGAGAAAGGGCAAGAGGAAGAGCAAAAGCAACTCCAACTCAACGCAACTCAATTGAAGCAACGAATAGATGCGATGCGGTTTCGAATAAAGAATCTTCTCTCCCCACATGAAATTATGTTTAATAGGAATTATCGCCGGCGGCTAGTTGTTGCGATGCCGCGCGATGAGAGCCAAATATGGTTGGCTACACCTATGGTCAGCTCAAGAGATCATGATTTTAGATCTGCACTTGATTATAGGATTAGGCTTTGTTCTCTCCGTTTTCGGTATGGTACTATTAAATGCTAGGAAATGATAATAACAGCTCTGGCCGCATATATACCCAAAGTACTGTAGGATAATTGAGAATTTTTCCTCCTCTTCGGCGAAGACAAGGAAGAAGGATAGACTGTAGAGAAGCGGGTGCTTTGAACTGCAGTATGGTTCTGATTTTCAAGCGAACACGGTATACCTGTTGTAGATACGTACTGTTGTATCAAATGCAATTGCTAATCAAGGGAATTCATGCCAAGAAGATTCAGAGTAATTCCAATTTTGCATACCTTGAATACGTGAGTATATTTTTTGTATTACAAAGTTTGACGCAACTAGGTGTGCGAAGACTAAACATAGACATAAATATATATATTAACCACAGACCACCTAAATCGACCGATACCTACTAAAATCATATTTCTTGAATACTGAACGCAGCATCATTAAGAGGACTAATCAGAAGCCTTACAAGACCCGAAATTCAAATTAGACCGCAAGCGTTGTCTATAGTCGTATAAATTTAAAGTCTAGTAGTGAAAATCCAACCCTGGACCATCCATTTTTTGACTCTATTATTGTAAATAATATGTATGAACAACCTGAATACGGTCACCTACATTTAGTGTCCACTGCTGGTACTTACCACAACCACCCCACACAACTATTTAATCGAATTTGATGCTTAAGCTATCGTGAAGTCATCGGTTATTATCAGCGATGATGCTGTTTGATGGTCATCCCGTGTACACACTAATACACTTACCTACTTATCTGAGGGAATCAAATGAGCATATGTGTATAAATTCCAATTATGAAATTAGTGTAAGTTTCCCCCCTGAACAACGACCGCCGGACGCCCTGTTGCTGGTCATCTAATGCAGTTGATCCTGTTTGCCTGACTGACCAAACAAACAACCCCTTCCGCCAACACCAAGTAATCCATGTTAATGGTGATGTTGTGATGTCGAATCGAAGGAGTGGTCAGCCAGGGAAAGTGATTTTTGTTTGTTACTTGTTCGCCAGAGAAGGGTCAGTGCGAGACGTGTGTGTGAAAGTGCTACAATAAACCGTTTTTAGAGAGCAGAAGCAATTAATACGGGATAATACACATTCTTGTACGTTCCGGGGGGGTCAGGCTTAATTGTTTTTCTGTTTTATCAGCAAACAAAAAATAAACCTATTCTTGGTGGTAATTGAGCGTTTGTTCGCTTTGTTGATAAATTACAATAGAAATTTTGTCGGAAGCAAGAGGCGACCAGCAACAGATGAACTTTGCTTTGCATTTTTCTTCCAAAGATATGATAAATCCCTGGAATCATTTAAAGCGGAAGTGGTGATAGGGCTTTAATGTTATGTTAGCTAATTCAAGTTAATACAAGCCTGCCTCTATGTTGGCGGATTACTTTTGAGAATCCTGATACAAAACTGAATGCTTTCCAGAAACTCAGAACTGTTGCCTTTCAGATGTTTGAAAATATTAGGACACATCACGATTATACGGTATACCGTATACCTAATACCTATACAGTGTGCTTTTATTTTCAATATAGATATTTAGATTAAATGAGTGAGGTATTTCTTGAAAATCTAACTTTCACTTTATCTAACGCACTATGGAGCTCCATAGGTTATGCAAATGTGTATAATGTTAGCCTATTTTGGAAATTATAATGCAGTTTTGGAGACGAGAGTTGTAGGAACTTACACACAAGCTCAAATAAGTGATATTATCACAGCATTATGATGTACAGTTAAATTATATTTGAATTTGAATTAACAAAGACAACCCTTTACCAGCAAAAACATCAAAAAAATGCTTTTGCTTCATTTTATTTTAAATAAATTCGGAGCCGATTTTGAGGACGGGGAACTATTTACATAAAAGAAATTTCTTCAACGCCATCAAAGAAGGCCACCCTTAATGTATATATATAAATTGATGGCGTTTTATTTTTTGATGACGGAAAATGCCAGAAAAATGAGTTTCAATTCCCAATATCCATCTCGAATTCGAAAGTCTTATCCCTCCGTTTTAGCTGAGGAGTAGTGACGCATATATAGACAATGACAACAAGACGGATCCATTTTCTTTGTTTTTCTTTGACTTTATTCACACTCTTTCTCTTTTCTTCGGTTTTTCTGTTTAGATTGCTTAGGATCCAATCATACATTTAAAAAGGAAATGGATAAAAAAATCCCTGTTTCAAAGAATGATGTGATAGCGTTGACTTAAGTATGTAGATATATATTATATGATGTCTCTATATGAAGCAAATGCAAACATATACATATATTTGTATGTATTTATTAGACAATAGTCTAATTTTTGAAGAAGTTTTAGAAATGAGCCGTAGAAAGGGTTGTTAGTTACAAAAAAAGAGGCCTTTAAAGTATTTGCCCCATTGAACTTTTTCTATGGAGACCCTTTTTGCTCACACTCACAAGGGGTGAGAGAGGTGGTTTCGAAAATGACAATTTCGTCGTTGTCGTTCATATACTAAAATTGCGAAAATCGAAAAAAAAATTAAACAAGAAAAAAATATTGTTTGTTTTGTCGGTTGGCAAGGGGTGTCGTGGCACACTGCTGATCAAACCTATCTATGTATTCCATTCCTATCCATCTATCGAGTGAGACCGACAGACAGGCAGCATTAAAATGGAAATGAAATTCAATCTATATCCTTGACAGGATTTCGCATTCGGGTTTCTTTTTGTTCCTTGAATTTCGTCGACATCCGCGCAGGTTGTTGTAGATATGGGAAGAAAACGAGTATTAGTACAAGCAAAAAATTCTACGACACGTATGTAATAACTTTTTTCACTAACTCCTTCTAACTTTGTGTTTGTGGCCTCTTTCGCAACATCTTATACCCCATAGGTAGGTATGATGCCAACATGTTAAAAAATTTAAAAAGGGGTATCGTCCTTTATATTGTAGTCAATTCTAAGGGCGGGCGACGCACGTGGAAATATGGTATATATTTTTGTACGTTCTTTGTCTGTTTAGCACTTTCTTCACCTCTTTTTCTCTCCCTTAACTGATTTTTGAGCGCACATATATGCACATTATATCTACTTATGGGTGGGCGCGCGAAAACATATAAAGGGTGAATAAATGGATATTGATCAGAAATCGACAGCTTTTTCTTCGGTGAGATATAGGAGTGCCATTACAGATGAAATGTTTTCTTTATCCTAACCAGCCGTCCATTTGATGTAATTTACGTATTTCACATATAATTTCTCAGCACACAATGTGTCACGCGCTGATCAATTTGTACCTACTTCAGTTACCTTTTGACTTTTCAGGCTTAACCTTAAAATAACTTTCTGGTATCTACTTTTGACGATTTGAGGTACAGAATTATAATGCATAATTTATTGTGATTATGTGCGTAGCTAACCATCAAATTAAAATCCTTGATTTAACATTTATTATCTCGAAAACATACGAAACCCGTGCTTCAAAAAACCGCACTAAAGCATTTTGTTGCACGCAAACTTCTCAATCAATTAGAAACAAACATCCATCTCTTGGTTATTAGGAAAAAATTGCACAATTTCTATACCTACACCAAATGAAGCAAACCAAAAAAAGAAACCACCAAGATGCTGATGACGGTGAGCGGACTCAAGGTTCGTATCGTAATTAAAACGTTTTCAAATAGCCTGCAGCTGTTATCCCACCGAATCATAGGTTCATTCATTTAGAGGACGACCCGAGTATTCCTCTTATGCCACCGAACTTCTCTTAAATATAATTAAAAAACTGAAGGAAAGAAACAAAAAAAAAAGCCGAAAAGAATTAGAGAAAGGGTTAAATTAATACTGACGAATTAGTGATCGGATGATTTCGAGAAATATAGGTAGGTACGTTATCATAGGTATAGTAACGGCGGCGACGGTGTTTGCGGTGGTGCAGTAGTGGTGATTTTCTTAATTACTATAATGCCCTTTCTTTAATTCATACGTACGGGTCAGACGCAGACCGCAACGCTAAAAGTTTGTTCCACGAAGAGGAGAACTACTTCTGCCATTATACATCGGATGGAGGAATGTGTGTTGGTCAAAACGACTGGTGTGTGGTGGCAAGTGGTTTCTTTTTCAACATTTCCAAGGAAAATTCTTGAATCGATTCATAGGCAATTAGACGTGATTAGTGGCGGGGCAATAGCATCCAGACAAAATTATCAAGGGCTTATAATTTTAATCCTATATTTGATTGGGCTTTTCGCACGAGCAAAACATACTTGATCTTGAATAATCTGCTGGTGGTAGGTCGTCATCATTTTCGTATATAGACAGAGATGACTTTGCTGGATGTTATTGTTTGCTTAGTCATTGATTATTGTGTCTGGTCTTGTAACGACGTGAATGAGTGTGTGATCAGAGTAATTAGCTCGCTATAGGTCTTCTGTGATTTAAGTTGAACACTCAAAAATTTCTGATGATTATTTGCACTGCCCAAACACCTGCAAGCATCTGATCATCACCGGATAGAATAACTGTCCTCATAAGGATTCTCGATTCCCAAAATTTTGTTTCGCTACCCTTTTGAGCAACAAAAAAAAAGCAAATCACCACTTACACGGCACTGGTCGTACGAAGGTACCAAAAAAAATATTTATTTTTTAGCCCCATTCACATGTGACATATTTCTATACGTATTTCAACGAATGGTTCATATTTGACAAGGATTTGAAATCAAACCTTTTAAAAAGTGTTATCAGCAATTAAAGCTCACCCTTCCACCGATTCTAATCGAAACCCAACAGCACTTAAGCCGGATTGAATTGCGTGCGAAAATGTGATGAGCAATAACTTTTTCCGCCTCATAAATACCAAAATTAAAATCCCTGAAACGGAAACAACGAATTAAAAAGTTAAATCTCAGCACCACCAATCGGACTTGGGTTTTAATTTATTTACAGCTGTACCTAAGACAATAAAAATCTCTATTAAAATGATTCCTTGGGTTTATAATGCGGCAAATGAGTCAAAGTTAAGCACACCTACAGTCGTAATTAATTTTTCTTCCTTTTCCTGAGTTTTTCCGACCGGGAATAGCGATAAAAAACAACGAATGAAAAACAAAAAAATAATCAAAACATCAACATTCAGGGTGCGACAGATTGTCCACATAAACCAAGTGTCCTGCCGCAGAAAGAAAAACTGTCTTCTCTTTTGAAATGTGAAATGGAAAAAAAAATTAAGATCCCACTGACCGACAGCGGGCGCATGAAGGGAAAATGAAAAAGGGAAAAAGACCTTATTGCATTGCGGAACGAATTAATTACGGATTATGAGGTTAGTCGCGTGGATGAAGTTTTTTTCTTGCTTCTCACAACATCCCCTCTAAAGGAATCTTAACAGTACAGCTATCACCACCCCGAGGCATGGTGGTGAAAAATTCTTCTTGTCCAGAGAGAGAACAAAAAAAATTCTGAATTGGATTGTGTCCGGAAAATGTAAGGCGCAGACATATTCTTGGGGCAGCTAGGTATAGGTACTGGAGTAAACTTTTTGATATGGTTTCCATTTCGCCTGATATTGTAATTAATCTGATTTTACTGCCCACTCTTCGCCAATCTCCATGTAGATTTTTCATTATCGGGTTGAATTTAAATTGAGGGATGATGGTTGAGTGGTATTTCTACAACAATTGACCATTTATTGCTTTCAAAGCGATTAAATCTCGGCGCGGATTTACGTTTTCCTTTTTTTATTGTATTTTAATTTGAAATAGAGTAAGGGGGGAAAGAGTTTCTGTAAGGAAATATGCTTTTAGGCGAATTAAAAAAAAATGTTGGTGTATAAAACAGGAGTGGCGAACTTTGTGAATTTACATAATATAATAATGTTTACCGAAAACACTGAAGGCTTACCATATAAATCGATATAATACAATGTGGCGAAAGGATACGGATGTACCATTGTCAACAACAATTCATGTATCTGTCTACATGTACTTACGCAGATAGGTGTATGTATTTGCTTCACCTTTAAAATTAATTTGATCGCCACAAAATATAAAGTATACAGAACTGACCAGCTATTTTAGTTGTAGTTTTCGGGAGATACGGTCTACTGTTACAACCTCAGTTACAAAGAATGCATAGCAAAAAGCAAGCATATCACGGAAATTAGAATGTACGTATATAATAGGGCGATTAGCTTGTAAAGAAAAATATTAAGGCAAAAATAAATAAAATAACAAAATTCAAATAACAAATCGATACCTTCCCGGAAGAATGTATTAAGCGACAATTTTTCAGAAAATGACTTTTTGGCATGCCTTACAAAATGTGCCAAGCGCCACGTTTAGATCTTGGTTTGACGTCTCTACCATTGATACAAACGACACTAGATAGAAATAAAAATTGTAGTATCCGCCAAATTTGCTGGGTAGATATTTGTTATACCCTGTTGTTTGTTGTAACCACCAAAATTTGTATGCTAAGCGCCATTATATAAAAAAACTAGCTGTGCCCGCAACTTCGTACACGGCGTGAGACTGTGTAATTTCCAATAAAAGAGATAATAATAGTTAAGTTTCAATACATGAGAAACAAATTTTTTATGATGACTTTTTTACAAAGCTTCTTGAAATACAATATTTGAGGTTCTGTTGCCTGTAGCATACACGTATGCATGTTTACTTTCGCTGACTCGGGAAGGAGACACGTAGAATCGACCGTGCGAGAAACAGTCGTTGGTGAGGGTCACACCCGCGGTGCACAACGTCACAGGCCTAAGTCATACCAGCAAATTCGCCATAATTAATTTCTTTGGTGTAATAAAATCCACTTCTGATTTAATTTGCCACGGAGTATGTGTTTCTTTGTAACGATGGGGTCTGATATTTTTCATCCGTTTTCTATGATCTAACTCGTCTCATTTTTTAGATCTTGTTGAGCTTCGAGAAAGTTTTCACCGTTTCCTCGACGACATATTTGTTTAAAATTAGCAGTCTAACTAAAACAAAGCGGTTTAGACCATAAAAATGTTCTAAGCAACAAAAACTTTTTATCTAGTAAACATGTCGTTCATAGAATAATTGTCTCCTGTAAAATTTAAAAAATGTCGCTTAATACATTCTTCCGGGAAGGTATCGAAATAATACAAATCACACACAGTGTGGCCTAAAACATATTGGGGCTCTGGAGAATTGTGAGAGGATAGCTCGATCGATTTGTAGGATAAGGTTTTTTTATACTTGAGGTTTTAGATTGAATGGGCTACGCGTCATGGCATGTGTAAAAAATTGATTATACCATATATTATAATCAAATCTACATGAAGGCACATTAGCTAAGATACCCAACTGCCTGATCCAATGCATTAGTAATGAGCTGACACATTGAGTTTACTTAACTCCAAAATTGAGATTAGAAAGTAAACGTAGGTGAACGCAAGGGGTAAATCTACAACTAGCACGTACTAATGAGAAATCAGAAAAAGAAGACAAATAAGGCGTATTAGCTCAGTGTGTAGGTATATCTTTCGTTTCGTCTTGAAAATAGGGGGAAACAAAATATCACACTCTGTCAACAAACAAACAAACAAACAGAGTGGTAATGGGTTTTCCTTTATTCTTTTCCATTACTAATCATTTTCTCATTTCGGAATGATATCATAGCAACATGGTTGTTCCGTTGACAATACAGAAGCAAAGCACCAAAAAAATGTACCTTTTCATTACACGGTCAAGATATTTTTTATTTAACTGTGTCGATTCTATTAGCACCTAATTAATAATACTGCCGGGCCGAACTACGCTCTGCTCCTCATCACTTACCCTTTTCGTATTACTATAGACTACAACGAATGGCTCATATACGTACTTAGCTTCAAGTAATAATTATCACCGTCAGAAGTGGTAGCAACAATATACACAGGAAAAGATACAATCTCTCCTCGCTCATATATACTGAGTCTAATAATGAATAATTAGCATTATTTTGTGAAAAAGGTGAAGTAGAAGAAAACCATCACTTAGCTAGCTTGTTGATGAATGTATGTTTTGCCTTAAGATTTCCTTTTAATTGGATAGTAAATGGCTCCCAAAAAAAAAAAAAGAAGAATAAAATGAAACGGCTTGACTTGCGGGGAGGGAAACCAGGCGAGACGAGGCGACGCGACGCGTTGGTTTGTTTATTCAGAGTTGCGTCGTCGTCTGAGTAGGCTTTCTCAAATAAATGCTATACCTAGTGAAAATCTGGTCGTTACTTGGGTAAGTACGTGTTGCTTACTCTGCGAGCAAAGTTAAATGATTTGAGAAATAGAAAATGGAGATTTTTGTTTCCATCCTCATTATTTAAGCAAAGAAAAAAAAATATGGAGGTTGATTTTTAAATGACTTGTGTCAGATGATTTGGAAAAAGTTTATAGTAGTGCTATATGCATCGAGTAGATAAGCTAGGAAATATTAAGGTAAGTTATTGTGGCATACGGTTTGAGGCCTTAACTAAAACGGTAGAATTTATAGTACCCTAATTTGCGCTGATTGCTGACGCTCGCAAGCTTGGATAATAATAAGATGAGCCTGGGGCCCCTTTCGATAGGCCAAGACCACTACAAAAGCCATACTATAAATGAAATGTTGTCTAGTAAAGCAAAGTCAACGAAAACGGTTTCACGAATATTTTAGTTTGATTTGTAAGGGCTTTATGATTGAAGTACTCAATAAAAATGCATGTACATTTTCAGGAACAAGTTCCGAGCTCGTCATATTGAAACAAAAATAACTAGTCTTGGTAAAAACCAGGAATCGACCAATAAATCGTTCAAGGAAAAATGTCGATTTTACCCAAAAAAAAAAAAAAAAGATTCTTTTGAATTATTTGTTGTATACAAAATGGTATTTATGGGTAATATTGTAATACACACTTTTTAATAATAAGATTTTAAGAATGAGCAATTTGTTTGCTACCTATTTGCTATTATTTAATCTCTTTCTATATTATAATCATCTCAGCCCTATGTGCTCACATTTCGAGCCCGCACATCTTCCAGCGTTCCAACTTTTCGTAATAATTCATGTGCATTGCATACTGTACATATACATATGCATTACACACATAAGTATTTCTACTCTTTTTTTGCGAGAACAAAAAAAAAAAAACAAAAGGGCGAAGTAAAAGGAAACTCTTAATAAAATAGAATGTAATTGAAATTCCAGTATGTAAAGCAACAATGATGACGACGAAGTAGACGAAGGCAACTACGAGGACGAGTGGTGCTATATAATAATGTATACTATAGATTGATATCCCTAGTCGTCTCCCCCATTTATCTTATTCTCCAGTGCAACATCGTTTGTTCGTTACTCACATCTCTAGAAAGGCATTTGTGTCACCTCCCGCTCCTTCAACTGTCACAGATATATTTTTTAGCTCCTTCTTCGATTTTTTTTGTATGTCCCCACACTGCCACCTCCGGCCGAAGAAATGCTGTTCCTTGGTTATTTTTGCTTTCATTGTTGCCATAATCCATGGATATGGAAATCGATTTTTTAACCATTATGGATTTTCAAAGGTGCCTATATAGCTTTCTTACCACATAATCTCTTTTTTGCGTTTTGTTTGTCCTTATCTAAAGGCAAAAGATGTGATGAATTAAAAATACATCAGAGGAAAAAAAATCTGATGAAAACGAAAAAAATAGTTTATTATAAACTTTTCCACACATTTTCTTATTATTATTATTATTCTCTTTTCTATATACATATCTTCTTGTTACACAATCTCTAGGCATCAGTAGCCGCATCGTTTCATATTCTTTGTGGAATAGAAAAAAAGATAAATCCGTAGACATCCCTTCAACCTCCTGTAACGAGGAGCATATAGAAGAAAAGAAGAACATACAAATTAAACCACTACAGCAGAAGAGGAGCACAATGAAATGATATGAAAAAAATTATTTAAAAAGTGTATTTTATAGAAAAAACAAATTAATAAAAATGTGTTGTCTTTTCTGCGAACGTTTATCACTGGTCATGCGACTAATATTTGGGGGATCAACTGTATGTCTCTCTGCAGAGTTGTCAGTTTCGTTTGTAAATACTTGCAATGGGAGACAGAGAAGTCAGCTTCCAATTCAAGTCAAGTCAATGAGGAAATTAGATGGAGATTTTTGTCTTTCACGTCGGAAAAAGTGTGTAGGGTCCCCTTGTTGCCTGGGCGGAGGGAACAGAAACCAACGTATCCAACGACCGAAGAAGGAAACTGACTGAAAGCGAACAAAATAAAAGGAAGTCGCCATAGTAGGCAAAAAACACTTTTCGTGGATCGATTTTCTATCCATATCTCGTATATGCACAAGTTGAGACTGAAACGTTTGCTGCTGCTGCTGATATAGTGCATCATAGCAGCATAAAACGTGCGAAATATATGCGCATCGCCATCGACGCGACAACATCGAGTGGTAATGGTACACTCTTTCCTTTGGTCATATGTGCAGCAGGCAGTGGTGGCTGCTTAGCCTCGATGATGCTAAAAGCGGACACCACCAAATGATATTGCTGCGAGTATCCATTGTGTTAGAACTTGCTTTGCTGGTTGGTTGTTTTTTTAATACTCCTTCTTCTTTAAATGGCACGATGCGCATTTGCATGTGCAAATTGGAACTTAAGACAATGACTTGTCGTTGTGCCACTTGGATGGTAGAAGGTCCTTGTTTGGAATATAGTATTGATGAACAAAGGATCCTTGGAAGAATATGAAAATTTTTTTTTTTTAAATAATTTAAGTTGGCCTAGGTGCAGTCTTATCAAATTATTAAGGTTTCTGTTCGAACTTCGAAGGGAAGTTGGTCACATTATATTTGGTACACAATACACATATATATATTTCACTGTTTGCTTACTTTGAAAACTCCATCTCATAAGTTTTCTTTTTAACAAGCCAATTTTGGTTTCTTGTATTAAGTCTTACTCCTGCTCCCCACCTCTTTCAGGGCAAAGACCGATAACATTAACTCAAGATTCGGGCCGGAAACAAATCATTAACGCTTGCTTATTATTTTTTGTTGTTATCTCCATGTTGCGTACTCGCACAACAATACAAAACAAAACGACGAACAAAAAAATTTGTGAAACACAACCTCAGACGCGCAAACCTATTACCACAGTCACATCCTCAAATATTTGGTCATTTTACCCGACAGAGGAAGAGGGAAATAATTAGTAGACTTATATGTACATGCCGGTTAACTACTATAATTGCTCGACTTCCATCAAACATCACACAGAATTATCGAAAAATTGGATGACCGACACACAGTTGTGTAGACTGTTGTTGTCCGCCGGTTGGACGCGCTAATATATTATTAGGCACACAAGGGAAAAAAACCCATCCAACCTGGAACAGGAGAAGGGAATTTTTACTGTTTTTTCGTCGTGTCTCTTTTTTCAGAATTAAATTTCATCACTATTGCTGTGGTTGTTGTTGCTGTTGTTAAATTAAAAAATTGGTCCGTGAGCACGGGCATTAAATACGTCTTTTCATCTCCTTACTCCCGTCCGGTGCTGGTGTTTAGATACTTCACCAATTAAAATCGAATTTTCAACACCGATGAAACAAACAGCAAGTGTATCGAGAAAAGTGGAACAAACTCTAAGCTAAGAGCCAGCGCCAGAGCCGCTGGTGCTGAAAGTCTGTGTGTGTGGGGTGGTTCCAAGAAAAGCGAAGTTAAGCATTAACGCAGCTAGGCCTGGTTTTACTTTGATGAGGTTTTGTAGAATCTAAGGTTTGCCTCCTGTCACAGCTGCGGTTTTGACGATGATTATTATTGTCACTGCTTGTCTGAGACAGAGATTATAGTATCTCTGTGTATTTTAGTTAATGAATGAATGCACATAAGCATTTTATCAAATAATTGCCTACCTAGTTATGATAATTGGTGGAGCACGGATTGATCACACATCTAAATTAAATGAATGACGCTGTTGAAATTATCATTTTTTAAAGAAGAAGAATAAATAATGACAAAAGTAATTAAATGGATCTGCCGAGGCAGAAAATTATGTGAGAATTAGGTGTACCTAATTGTGGTTTCGTCATGTAATTAAAAGTGGAAATTGGTGGCTTCGATAAGTAGCTCTCATATCCTGAAATATTTGCTACAGCCACATTTACTTACAAAAGAGATTTCGAATTGTTTTTTAATGCCTGTTGCCAAGCACGTAGCCATAGGAGTGGGGGGGGGGGGGGGGGGGGTGAGGGGCTGAAGCCAGAAGCTCCATTACTTCTTTATTTTTTAAACCAAAACATGGCGGCGATTGGTTTAAGTAAGTTATTATTTTTGAATAGATATTCAACCACAGATCCCGTCGTAATAGATATGGACAAACTGACAAAATAAGTATGTATATATAAGTTCTCTTTGTTCTCATTCTGTGGTCGCAGTGGCTTAGTGGTTAGTGTGTTGGACTAGCAAGCGAGGGGTCCAGGTTCGAATCCCGCAAAAACCCAAAATTCCAACTCAGGGTTTTTTTCACTGCGCCACCTCTCGCGAACATCTGGGGTGGCGAGAGTATAACTGTCATGAAAGAGCTTCTCAATCGGCCCGTTTGGAACCGGCATAAAATTGTAGATCCCTTCCATTCGTTCCAAAAATGAAAAACTCACACAAAACGAATGGTTGCGAGAAGCTAGGCCCTGGGTCCCTACAGACCTGTTGCGCCAACTATTAATATTATTATTATACAAGTTCTCATAGTAAAATATGTATAATCAAATTCGAGGATATCTCGAGTCACTTTAACGAACTTTAAATTATGAGGCACCTGATATTTTTGTTACGATTTAATGTTTAAATACTTTTTTTGGAATTCATAGTTCAAATCTATTACGACGGAGCCTATTTAATTTTTATCCATCATACCAAATTGTTCTGCCAATATGAGCCGTGTTTTTTTGAGCTTAGATCTCAGCAAAGCAAAGTAAAGTAGGATTTTCAGCACGTAATTACAACAACTATTGCGAGTCTCGAAGTGTCAAGTAGAGCGTCAAAGCTAAAACAAACACCCTTATTATCATATCATATCATATTTACGTAAAATTAGCACTTTTGTAAAATAAAAAGCACGCTTTGTTTATGTGTTCATATTAGGCTAACATTATGTAGGTAAAATTAAAAATACAATTTTTCGTTTGTCTTGATTTTGATAGATTTCGATAAACAAAACTCAAGTAAGGTAAACTATTATCCTTAGTTTTTTGTTTAAAGCATTCCTGAAAGCTATCCCCCCCGGAAACAAAAACCTGGCTACGGCATTGCCTGTTGCGTACCGCAAATAACTACTGCGTGTTTTAAGCTCGATAATTGAAGTCAGCTTCGAAAGTATATATATTCCGCTGAATCTTAAGTCCGAATTATGAAGGTGTTTTATAATTGCAAATAAATTAAGAACATTTTATGCAGAACAGGGGCGACATGCGAGTCACGAAATATCAGTTTTTGGTTCTTCCTGTCATTGTGTTTTGAGCTGTCCCTGCATTGCTGTTCGCATATACTGAGTGTCCTAACAATTATTGGTATGGTATCTAGCAAATGCGAGAAAAATATATATATAATATGAAATATCGAGTATTGTTCTGAATAGATTTTAAATTAAATTATGCTTGTTTGCACTTCTGTAAACGACAACAAGGACCCATCCAATGGAAGCATGAAAGCTTCCTAGTCTTATCATTTTAAGCATAAAAACTTTCCTGTTTTAAGGTCACGTCTCAGATAACTTAAATTCCTAACAATACAACAAAAAAAATCCCCCCCCCCCCAATTGACCCCAAACAAAATCCTATCTCTTTGGATTCCATGAAAAGACAAACAAAACAATTCTCCCCCAATCGGCATTGTTCCGGAAATTATCCCCGTCCAGGTGTTGATCCCAAATTACAACATAACACCAGTCTGTCAAACATTTCTCCCTCTTAATTGGTTTCTATCGTCTCTCGCTTTAAAATAATATCAACAAATCCCATATCCGTAGCCTTATGCTACAGCAAATAAAAAATGACATCAACGGTTAGGTCTTGATTATGAAAGCCAACCGCCACCCACCACAATCAGTGAAAGAAGCCCCTCGCAAAAGGGTTAAACAATAGTGTTAATTGTTCAGAACAAACCCCTTTTCTGACTCGAGGAAAGGGGAGGGGGGGAAGCGCTCAAATCATCTTTTACGCATTAGAGATGCAAATTACACAGCACAAAGTATGAACAACAATTTGCGTGATACTAAGCGACAATATCCTCATCATCGTACAATAAACGGGGACAGGGGATTGACACAAAGACGACCGTGTAAAAGAGAAACATTCCACTGATGTGGAAAAAAATTAAAGTCATACTTTTTCATTCGTCTACACGCGTGGGGCGGGGGAGAAGACAGACGCATCAGGCAATCCGAGAAAGGGTTGAAACTTTGGAACTCATTCAAAGGGTTAATTTTTATTACTCCTCTTCATTTGAATGTTTAATCATCATTAGGATCATCAACGGCCCTTTTAATATATTTATATATTATCTAGCCTGTGCGAAAAGGGGTGCGACGAGCCACAAATCCACCAACGACGACGCTTGAGGTGATCTTCACGCCTCGGCATCATTTGTTCGGTGTGTTAATGATATTAATGACAATGAAGTGCGGGATGGGGTCACATTGATGTCTCCATTAACTTCCCTTGAGTTTTCTAAATAAGTGGGGCGAACCGACTGGGTTTTAATTACTTTGGGACTTCTGGGCTTTGCTATGTTCGAGAGTTGATGTAAATGCAAATCAGTCCATAATGTGGGGGAGGTTCAATGGTTTCATTTAACAGATCTACTAATTGCTTAGCGGTTAAGACAAGTAAGTACATGATTTTTCAGCTCGTTACAGATTGCTTAATAAGCATGAAACAATAAATGCTCTGGTTCAGTTGCTGTAGGTGTATGCTTACCGCATACGTGCCTATACGTATATATGCATCAGTGCTTATAGAGCATGGAGGTTGTCCTCAATTTTCTCACGTTTCTGCTGTTCTCTCCATATACATAATGGTGAGTAATTGGTGGAAATTTGATTTCAAGAAATTATGACAATTATTGCGATTAGGCACAAAGGTAATGACTGAAGAGAGAAAGTTCGAAAAAGCGTACCTACCGTTGAAGGTGGGGGATTTGTTTAATTTGCGGAGACAATGTCAAGCTGTGACAGTGATTAATAGTGACAACTTTAATACATATGAATATTTTACTCCCTTCAAAATATCTTTGCGCAAATAATTACACAAGAAACAGGTTCATTTAGTGTTTTGCGGGGATCAAACCTATTGCTCTCCTACTAGGTGGACTGGTTAGTCGAGCCAATAACAAATAAATATATATATATCAAATACACCACATCATTCTTCAAGCACTTCGGATAGTTGACAAATTTAAACGCGAACTACACTTCTTAAATACCTTCGCTGAGGCGTTAGGAATACTCTTCAGCAGTTACTAATGTTCATCCTGACAATATTTCGACCTATTGACTGTCTTCTTCATCAAAAGAAATTCTATTGAGGCAACAAAAATTGGCCTCTCAACTTGTCAGTTGTCAATGGGGATTAAATATTTTTGTATTGTGAGATTCGTCCTTATCGGTGACGTCAAATAAAACCTGGCCAACTGATACTTCAAAACTACCTGATCTGATAGATTTCTTCGTCGTGAAAGGAATACCTACCAACCACATTAAAGTTGAAGAGAGCTTTGATCTATCATCTGACCACTCCCCGGTTATTTTAACATTGAGTGTAAAACTAGCCAGCGAGATTAACTGGTAGAAAAACTAACTGGAAAGGCTTTAGGAACGAAATTGAAGAGAACGCTGAACTGAGTGTTCCACTTACGACACCCTATGAACTTGAGGTTGAAGTTGATCGCTTCGTTGAGATCGTACAGTTCGCCTCATGGCATAATACGCCTAATCCAAGGAAAACGCCGGATAAATGCGGTCTACGATCATCATTCATCATCATTTTTGGCGCAACAGGTCCGTATTTTTGGACCCTATAGGTGGCAATATTTTCGATCTCCAAAAAAAAATTTGTGGATGTGTATGGTTGGTTCCAGTTATAGGAAAATTTTTTACCTCTTATGTAGGAAGCACTTTGCAAAAGATAAGCGGGATTAGGAAAACGGGTTATGGCACCTCCCATTCAAAAAAAAAAAAAGGAAAAAATAAAACGCCAAAGTTGTATAATTGAAATTGTTAGTGGACTTAATACGAAAGTCACTTACAAAACCTGCTATATAATTAAAGAGACCGATGGCCATTTTGTGCGCTCATAACTCGGGAACGGATCTTTCGATTTTTACGGTGGATTCGTATCGGCCAAAGGAAGGACATAGGTATGCTAATTTTCACCGTGCGAACTTTAAGAAGAAACCTTTTTAAAAAATAGACTGGATAGAAAAACGGCAGTGTCACTTAAAATACAACAAAACATTTTTAAAGTTTTAAATTTTTTAATTCTTTGGATGTTTCGGGATTACCGCTAAACAATTTGAAATTAAGAGTCGGCTTAGTTATAATTGCGAAGCCTCAATCAATCGAAACTTTGCAACGGATCCCTATTGATGTCATGCAAGCGACGATTTTGAGGTGCAAATGCAAAGGGAAACATTCGCATTTCCCGGATTCTATACTCAGAACGATTTGCCATTGCGTCATTCATTACTTAGACGCCTTTGGCAACAAATTAACTTTTAGTATAAATTAGAAGAAAAAAAAAGCATTAAATTTGACTTTAAGTTAGAAAATAGTTAGATTGGAGTCATCGCCAGTGATGCTAATCAGGATCGAAGTTTTTATGCCTATAATACCCGTACAAATTATGCATTTTTGGTAAAAAAGATAAAAATTGCGTATCTTACAAAGGAACTGCAACTAACCCACAAGGTGATTCAAGAATTTTTTAAAACATATTGGTCGATGGATAGGCGATTCTATCTTTTTTTTATCACTATATTCCAAGGTTTTGGTTTGGTGAGTAAGTCAAATAGACAATTGGAAAATAAGCATGACGCATAGTTGTAAATAATTTTATTTAATGCGACTTTGATCAAAGAATGTACCAGATTTACCAAATTCAAAATTTACATATTTGTGCAAATTGATTGTAAAAAACTATTCACAAAAAATTATGCCTATTTCCTAAAAACTATTCCTCAAGTATCGGAATTATGCCTAGAAGGCATACTAATGCTGGAGCTAGCATCGCTGATTCTATCTTTTTTTTATCACTATATTCCAAGGTTTTGGTTTGGTGAGTAAGTCAAATAGACAATTGGAAAATAAGCATGACGCATAGTTGTAAATAATTTTATTTAATGCGACTTTGATCAAAGAATGTACCAGATTTACCAAATTCAAAATTTACATATTTGTGCAAATTGATTGTAAAAAACTATTCACAAAAAATTATGCCTATTTCCTAAAAACTATTCCTCAAGTATCGGAATTATGCCTAGAAGGCATACTAATGCTGGAGCTAGCATCGCTGATCATCGCTGACTCAAATAAAAAGTCTTATTTGTAACAGCATTTATAAATATATTTTTTTTTTTTGATAAGCTATGCTGGGAATTTGAGAAAATAAAAGTTAAAAGTTTGCACGAATTTTTAAATTTTATTTTCTCAAATTCCCAGCATAGCTTCTCAAAAAAAAATTATTTTAGCTTAAGGGAATTTTGAGGTTAAAATAAAAAATTATTTGGGAAACAATATTGAGAATTCTATAAAGCTGAATTGGCTCTATTTCGCTTTATTTCGTTTGGCTTTATTTCACGTCACCATCCTTATCATGTCCTCACCTTTGCCGGGTATTTAGTTTGATATTCACAGAAAAATACGACTCAAAAAACTGTTCCTACATCCTACATCCAATTGCTTAGATTAAATTTAATGAAATATTTTTGATTCACTCACATAGGAATCGATTTTCAAATATGTAAATACACTATAGAGTAGCACCCTCCAACATTAAGTCGATTATTAACTGCAAATCATCTCAATATGATTTTTAAGAACACGCACTTATTCGCATGGGGCGTGCGATGCACAATTAACGAATTTTATCTATAACTAGAATCGTAAAACACGATTTGATTACTTCAGTTTCGAGCAATGTGCATATTTAAATTTATTAACACGTTCTCGTTACCTACTTTCCCATACCACATTCGCATTGATTACATTTATTATGGGAAAAAGGGGTTGCTGTATATATACAACTAACCCCCCCTTGCTATGCGACTGTCCAACATCGCACCATCATCATCATCTCGACATCATAATAATAAACATGATGAGAAGTAATTAGAGTTATTGCACGCAGTAGCGTGCATTTTATATACGTAGGGAAATAATGAAATGGAATTAGTCACGATGTTACGAATGTAAAGCGGATGACGGTGGAGGTGGGAAAGATCCATAGATACACAGCCGAGCATTTGCCAAATGACCAGAGGGTTGGTGGGTGCAAACACGGAGCTTACGTGATAGGGGTTACTAATGAGATTACATATACTTCTAATTTGCATTTGGAGTGTTCTGATGTGTGCATCAACATTTCGGATTTCAATAGACAGTTCTGTCGGTGCGGCAATCGTATGGATTATGCAGTCGGGTTATTGGCATTTTGATTAAAAATTATGATTTTTCAATGACCAGTGAAGTTAACAGAGCACTGGATATTAAATGAGGTAGTTTCACCAATTGTCGGTGGACAACAGTTTTTCATATTGGACCCAACACCCAACCCCTATCTCCTTACAACCATTTTTTGTGTGAATTTGTATTTTTGAGGTGAGAAGCAAGAGGAAAAATAATAAAATCTTGCCATGGACAACCTCATCATACCCAAGGAAAAATCAATGAAATGTTTTGTATGTTTCTGTTAAACGTCAGATATCCGGATATCCCATCCCTACTTGTTCGAGTGATCGCTAGTGAAATCCAAACCACACAGAGCGAAAAATGACTACATAAAATCAATAAGATTGCCTTATTGGACTACTTTACTATGAAATCGGATTAAAACTAATAAATAATGTGATATTTCCATAGAGAATTCTTAATGATTTAATGAAGAAAATCTTATTAATTTTTTTTAAGAGTTTTTCATATAGTTTTTACATGCAAAATCATATTAAATAATACTAATAATCGGAAAACCTTATTTCTATTTGGCTTTGAGAAGTCAAACTTATTAAAAAAAACGCCACAAAGGAAATCTTCTCAAATCTATAAGATTTCTCTTTAAAATTTTAAAGAGATATCACATTAATTGTAAGTGGCATTTTCACATTGCATGATATAATAATATGAAAACCTTATTAATATTCGTTTCTGAGGAGACAAACTTATTAAAAGTGTTTTTCTAAGCGTTAATATTCTTTGATCAATAAGAATTCCTTCTTAGAACTAAAATATTTGATAAAAGTGCTGAGTCCACGTGTCGCGAAGTGAAAGTAATATAAATTTAATCATTAGTAGATCTATTTCACCAAACAATTTACATTTCAAGCGGATTAATTAGATAATGGATATGAAGTGGTAAGTCCCATTTAATGCATTTAAAGTAAATATATAAAGTATAACAATTTTTAATCTTAGATTTCGAGACAAAAATTTCACTTTTCACTAAATACGAAAAATGTTTCCCCAAATGATGAGCCAAAAGATAAAAGGAACAAGGAACTGCTAAAATGCGTAAAGAAAGATGTAGATTTAACAGGTAATCTTTTGTCTAAAAATAATTCAATATTTTCTTAGATTTAAGACTACATCATGTTTCTCCTGCTGCATTTAATGCTTCGACTTATTCGCTTATAGAAAGGATACAAGGAACGAATAAGGCTGCCATTGTTTGAAAGGAAGGAAAATCTGCGGTAAAGAATTTTCGTTTTGAGACCAGAAATTCAAGAAATTATAAATACAACATTTTTATAATTTTAAGATAGGTAATTTTAAGATGTACATATAAGTTTCGCAAATAAAGTTTTAATAAGTTTTCCATATATTTTTAAATAGCTTTTCATATATTTTCGATAAGTTTTCCCTATTGCTGCTAAGAGGTTTTCACATACTTTTCAATAAGTTTTCGTATTGTTTCAAGGTGCAGTCATATCAACATTTAATAAGATATCTTTTTAAAAGAATGTGGCTTTCTTATAGAAAATTCACCATCATTTTAATAAGATTTTCTCTATTGTTTTAATATGACTTTCTTCTTGGATGAAAACCATAGAGAAATCTTATAGTTTTTCTTCTATTTTATGTGGTCGTTTTCGCTCTGTGCAATAGAAATATCCGCTGATAGTGCTGAAATAAATTGAAACAATCCACACCCAAAATATGTAATATCTGGTCAAACAAATACTCGTAATACCGCATTATCATTTTAATTGCTGCCGCATCCGTATGGTTATTGAACTTCTTCGCGTCGTTTAATATTTGCATTGCGCTGTGATCTCAAAATGAAATATGAACAAACGCTGAAAGAAAATCTCAGACCGGTCGTCGTCGTAGATCATCCGTCATTTATAACACACTCGTATACATTTAGGTGAGTGAAAAATTACACCTCTATCTGCCTACTTACCTTCCTACTCTATCAACTACTTTGCCGCCGCTGTAGCTGCTGCTAGTTGCCGCTTGCGACTAGTTATATATGGTGCCGTCGTCGCCAGGTCGTCTTCAATCGAATCGACCGTCTTCGTTGCTGTTGAAAAAGGTCCAACGCATATTTTGTAACATGGATATAATGTGTGTATATGTTTACTATTGCCGAGGTCGGTGGTAGTTCGCAACATTCCACTGATGTGTTGTTAACCGATTAACGCAAATGATGGGTGTAATTAATACGCCCAAACTTTCAACTGTTTGAATTCATTATTAACAAGAAAATATCATGTATGTTGTATTCATATCCATATGTTTGTATTTTTGTGTGTCCATTATCGTTCGGAGGTGGTATAGTACATGCGGCGTTGTTTGTTTTGGTTCAGATGTATACGCTAACGGTTTGGATCAGTATCTCAAAACGAATTTATCTATATTAACTAATAGCAATCAGTCACAAGTATCGCTCACACTATCTTTAGTTACCCGCCTTTAGCGTGTAGATAGTTGCGCAGTGGCTTAGTGGTTAGTTTGTTGGACTACTAAGCGGGGGATCCCAGGTTCGAATCCCGCAAAAACCCAAATTCTAACTCAGGGTTTTTTTCACTGCGCCACATTTCGCGAACGTCTGACCAACATCCGAAAGTATACCTGTCTTGAAAGAGCTTCTCAATTAGCCGTTTGGAATCGGCATAAAATTGAAGATCCCATCCATTTGTTCCAAAAATTAAAAACTCAAACAAAACGCATGGTTGCGAGAAGCTAGGCCCTGGGTCCCTACAGACCTGTTGCGCCAACAATTATTATTGTTATTTAGTTGCAATTTTGTTTTTAATTTGCGAGATACCATTTAAATAATTTTCCTTCCCTTACCACAGTGTCAACCAATACGTCTATTGTCTATAACAACACTTTTTTTAAGAACTAAGAAATTTCCTTCCAAAAACGTTAGATAGGCTTTTGACCTGTGCTCAGGAAAAAAACCCTTTAAATGGACCAGAGATGTTTTCTAACGTTAAAGCGGGTTTTATGCAATATGTAGGAAAGATATCAGTTAAAAGTTCAAGGACGCTTAGTACAAAATATTTCAACCCTGACGCTCTTTTAATACTAAAATTGTGGCATTGCTGAAGTAGACATTGCACGTGCACAAGCACACGGGCAAAAATGTTCTTTCAAAATATTTTTTATTGACTGCAAATGTTAGTTTACTAAAAATTTCAAAAGCCAAACTTGGAGAAAGCTGAAGTCTCAGCTTTCACCACAATCCCTCAAAACTCGTCAAAGTTTGTACCCACATATTATATACATATTAGTGCTACAAAAATTAAAAAATAAAAAAAACAATATTCAAATGTATTCATGCAAGATGCCCTTCCTCTGATTCAAGCCAAGTATTGCACACTAATTCATCACCATTCCAATAAAAATCGATCACGTGTATGCTAATTGTTCTGCAATAACAACTGCTAGCTCTGATGGAAGTGGCTGGGAGTGTCCATCGAATGGTTTAGCAATTAGAATCCAAAGCGTAGTTATACTTTTTAGGTTAAAGATTACTTATTAATAGTTTAAATACCGTCGCGTCACGATCATTATGAAACATCATGATCACATCGTTTTTGGGGGTTGACCATTTTGATTTTCCTGCACTTAGGAAAAATCTGCAAGAAACTCATAAGCAAACCTCAATTCGGGCGCTCATTCCAATCACATATTTCTATTTTCAAAAATGAAATACTGGTACATACATCCATTTTTTAACTAGCAAATATAATACTGAACAAGAGGAGGGTTGACGACCAAGATGATGATGGTAATAACAAAGAACACAAATAAGAATTCTGCCTTCTAATAAAATAACCATTAATATTCCTCCAATCCATAAGGCACGTACGCGATCAGCTACACACGCTGAACACATTTTTATTTGATTATCAAATTCAAAAAGTCTGTCTTATGTACAAAACAACAACGAAAACAACCACAGTAGCAGCAAAAATCGTTAAAATAAAGGACTTTTACATAGATACCCTACCAATCGGAGTGTGAGAAAAATGTCTTTATCAACAACATCCTCGTTCGAGTGAATACCATCACACAAACCGTATCCATGCACGCGATCCAAAGTAGATACAGTGTATGCGACAAACTTCTGACACTACGGTCTTGATGATCCATACTCGCGGTTCCCAGGTTAAAACAACAACAATCCACTGAGCTAATAATTCAAAGTGGAATGGACTAAGCCATAGCGCGCACATAAGGTGTACCGCAATTGGTCTAGTTTCCCCCCTATCTCATGTCTACACCCTGTGTAATAAGAAGACCTCTGAAGAAGACGAAGAATTGTAAAACAAAAACACGTTTGACATGTAAGAATTTTGACGACGGTACTTGTCACTCCTAAGTCGTCTTTATAAGATGTGTACATGAATATTATATGCAAAAACCAAAAGTAACCAACTACATTAAGTATCCAAGTTGAAAGCGACCAAACCAAGAACAATTAGTATGCACAGCATATCTGAGAATGTTAATTGTGAACGTGAATGAAATAAGCTCACATTTTATTGGCCCAGTGTGTGAGTTTATGAAACCTCAAGCATTTCTTGTTACTTATTTTTTATTTTTTACTCTTTGGGCATTTAGTTTATGCGCACTTTAATTAAAAAGTGTCTGGACTTTGCGTACAATTGTAATTGATGCCTGCGTACTTTGTTTTTTTTAACTGATCGTGATCTAGTTCTGTGACAAAGATTGAGATTCGTATGAGGGAAGTGTCATGCAATAAATTTTAGCCATCGAGGACAAAGGTAATAAATTGCTAAGACAGAGTGTAAAACGAGAAATCGCTTTTATATACAGTTGCGTCAAAAGGAGTTGCCATCTGTTCCGAGTTTCCTAGAGATTCCGGAAACTTAATATCGTCTGTTTCCTTTAGTGGAAGCATGTCGCTGTATGTCAATTTTTTTTCTACTACATTATTTTACATTAAACAATACATTTACCACCTTACAATTAAACAAAACGCATTAAGCGCTACTAATCGCAGGTGGTCTAGATGCTTAACTTGCCACACTTCGAAACAGATCTGGCCTCAGCTGGATTCCAAGCGCTCAAAAAGTCTCATTACACTGAAAAGACCCATAATAAGCACTCTAGTAGGTGTCATCACGGGACACTGCGTCATAGGGAGACATGCTCTCAGATTGGGCCTCCCTTCAAATGATTTCTGCAGAAGCTGTATGGACGAGGAAGAGGAGGAGACCATTCTGCACCTTCTCTGTACGTGTCCAGCACTGTCACTCCGTAGAAAACCATAATAATAATAATAGTTGGCGCAACAGGTCTGTATGGACCCAAGGCCTAGCTTCTCGCAACCATTCGTTTTGTGTGAGTTTTTAATTTTTGGAACGAATGGAAGGGATCTACAATTTTATGCCGGTTCCAAACGGGCCGATTGAGAAGCTCTTTCATGACAGTTATACTCTCGGATGTTTGTCAGACGTTCGCGAGAGGTGGCGCAGTGAAAAAACCCTGAGTTGGAATTTGGGTTTTTTGCGGGATTCGAACCTGGACCCCTCGCTTAGTAGTCCAACACACTAACCACTAAGCCACTGCGACCACAAGAAGTAGAAAACCATACCTCGGAGAATATTTCTTCGACAATCTCAGCGAACTCGCTAACATAGGTATCAACTGCCTCCATCGCTTCATTCTTAGCTCCGGCTGGTTCAACGGGTAGATAAGGAGTCGATTTCGATCCTGTGGTAACACAATGGGCCTAATTTGGCCTAAGTGTGGCTGCACTTGAGGCGGCCTGCCACTCTAACCTAACCTAACCTTTACCACCTTTATCTTATTATCATTCTTCTCACTATTCTTTAAAAAAAAAAATTATGCGACAGGACAATATATTGACATATCTTAACGTGACTACCATGGGCTTTAGGACATGTATGACTTAGACGTTCCAACTCGTGGGCATTAAAAGGAGAAACTATGGCAGGGGATTTTTAACACTCAGCTTTTATTTTCGCAAAGGGAATTCTATTTGATGGATTAGAAAAAAAGACAGGCGATGGAAAATGAACTTTTCGGATTGTACTTTTCACAAGTGTAACTTTTAGGACTGAAGTGTAACTTTGTGGTTGTAGGAATTCGTAGGTTTATGAAAATAAAGCTAAATGAGCACATACTTTTTACTTAATATTTACTTACCTCGTGATTCAAAAAAAAAATGTTTTCCCTCCTTGGCCTTTATATACAAGAAATCGATAACATTTATGGCAATGATCAAAAAATACGTCATATTGTTTTTGAAAGCAAAGGAGCTCAGACTTTCAAAGGATAAAATAATATTTGACTATTCGGACAAACAAATTGCACGATCTTACTAACACCTGCCGAGGTGGGTTTTCGAAGCCCAAACAATCGGGGACGAGTTTATAAAAACACTTTTGACATTACGGGAAATTTGTACGGGACTTATCTTTCGACAAGAAAATGCACGATTTTACGAACTTTTCGAAGCTCAAACACTCGCAAGGGAATTTGACATTGACATAAGGTAGGTAGGTATGGTAACACTCACGAGAAAATTTTATGAAAGTTTTAAATGGGAATGAATGAATTTAAAAATTATGTCTTTTTCGAAAACGTTTCTTAATATTAACATAGGACTTTACAAACACACACGACGGTGACGGATTTTATGAAGAATATTATATATATTTTTTTTTGTTTTTACAATAACATTCGGTCTGATGATGGAGACATATTTAGCTCTGATGTACCTACATACACTGGCGGAATTTACACGGAATCTCGAAGGCGCGTTTTTGGAACGGCACACTTAATATAAAGTTCTTGAAAGCATTCTCTCTGCAGAATGTACTAACGCAGAACCTGAAAGAGAAGAAGTAAACAAATTTAATGTATAGTTCTATAGAATTCAAGATTTAACCTATAAAAGCTCTGTCTAATAATATGCTATGTATGTTACAAAACAAAGCTTGGATATTTTGCAAACGAAATACGAAAATACGCAGATGGCAGAAGACACGATTAAAAAGAAAAAAAAATCAACTAGTGGAGTGAGTGTAATGAATTGAACGGAAATATTATAAATATTATGGACACCCTCCATCTATACCAACAAAATCGAAGACTGAGCTGATCAAGAGTGAATGAGCAATTCGGACAGGTTTAGTCAAATCGTCTGACCCCCCCCACTATATGTTGACTGAAAAATCCCTTTGAGTCACACGCTAAAAATTCAAGACTTTCGCATTCTTAAAACTACAAATCATACATAAAGCTCCTCAATCGTAAAGCTTCTCGACCGTTTGCTACGGCTAGATTAAATCAGTTAAAGGCAAAAGCAAGAGCAGAAAGTTTACAACCCTTACATAAAGAACTTGTACAAAGAATCCCAGATAAAATCTATCGACAAAAATAATCAATTGCAATTACTCCCTCAAACCCTTATGTCTGAATGTCAATACTGGTGCTCTCGGTTATACATATCTATACACATATGCCCAGATATACTCGTTGAATTAATTGTAACCCTTTTATCTACAACTTACAGCTGGGCAATCGCCTTGAAGTGGTACATAAAACTCTTTGTGTTTACAGCCAATACACGTATAGAAGGGTGAATCATGCTGATTGACCGCTTGTAAACCCCTTTCGTACATATGAGATGGGGATGGAAATGGCGAAAAGAGCACCCAACATAACAAGCGACTAATTTTTCTTTTGATATACAGAGAAACTATTTTACAAAATTCTGCGAGCCCTTCTGCTTAAAAATTTATGCGTAATCGAAATTAACAATATACATAGTACGTTTAAGCTAAAATTTCACCCTTTAAATGCACTGCACTAATTTGTGGCAATTCAGAGATCAAACAATAACCAAAATTACCACATACTGCCGCAGGTGCCTTGTCTTGATTACAATACAAATCCCTCACCCCACCCTATCCAAGTTATGTATATTATACAATTGTTCCGCCCTTGTCCTGATGAAGACAAATTATATTTTCATTCCAATTAAACCCCAAAAGCTGCCACTAATTAGACAATTAAATTCATTACAACAACGCGAAGCAAAAAAAAGTTGTATTCATTCGGTGACAAATTGAAAAGATTTACAAAAAGTTCCCGTCATCACTTAACCGAAAGATCTAAAACCAACAAGTTTAAATTTTTGTCGCGTAATTAAATCCAATGGGAAGCAGAGGACCTAAATGACTTTGCACGCCATGAAGAAAATTATATGTAAAACAAAAAAAAAACGGGAAAGAAATTAAAAACAAGTGAAACAAACAAGGTATTCGGTGTCCTTGTCGAAAGATCAAGTAGAAAATCCGATTTAATCCTGCTGACAAAGCAACACCGAGCGAGGGATGCAAAGGTTGGGCCGCTCTCGCTTGTATAATTATTTTGGCTTTGTTTTAAAACGAGTACCCAGCACACCCACTAACTTTTCTTTATAATAGCCCCGATGAAGACAAACGACGTAAGAAAGGGACTAGGGTCGTCAGTCTCCTTAAGAAGCCGGAAGATGTCCTTCGAGAAGTTCACTGCTGCTGCTGGCTTACCCTTAATTAAGCACCAGGATTCGGTTTCACACAGTCACTGGAGAGCTCCCTCTTGTTTTAAGTAAATTATGCCGCAATGAGAAATGTAATTAAAAAAAAATGCGGAAGAAGGACGATGTAAACGATGGCCAATTAGCCACTTTAGTGGTTAATGGAATGGGCATTTTGGTAACTTTTTGTGCTGTAGTGGGGTTGTTTGGAGTGTCATGTTTTAGTAAAATAATTAATATTGGACACCAATTTGTTTGTAGCTAATTGGGGTTGAACATTTGTGTGGATAAATTAAAAGGATTTGGGTATGAAATCGCTTTAAGTGAAGTCGGGTGAGAAATATGGCAGTTTGGACATACGAGTGTTTAATATTGAAAATGCACTATTGCCTCTAACGAAACGATATTCCTTACTTGCCACATGGCATGGAAGAGCTCCCTAAATTTGTTTTCTTCTTCGAAATGTCTTCATTGAATTTGTCTCATGGCTCATCTCGATCTCCATCGCATGCATTAAAGGCAAGTCACAGCCATCCGCTTTCCTTAAGACGGAAAAACACATTTGAGGAATTAGCTTAAACTGTCTGTCTTCCACCATTATATGCTTCTTTTCGTTACCATAGCACACATACACGATATGAATCAAAATATCTACACCCCAACATACGGTACAAGGTATAAACACTTGCGTTACCAGGGCAAACCTCGTGTTGTGCAGTGTGTAATTAATACACATGTGTGATTTGCGAAATTACTGCGTTGCAGTGCTTTGGTTCTTTTTGTTAACCCTATGGTATCGATGAATATTTTTGCCTTAAGGGTTTTATAAGGCTTGCTTGCTGGGTGTGCATATCCTAAATGCAAACGAGTAAACCGAAACCACTGCCGCCGCCACCACTAACATCAGCTCAACACAGCACCAGCACCTTCGCCATACACATAAGTAGTTCAATTATCTTTGCTTCAGGAACAAACTTGCAATTCAAGTCGTTTTCAAACAGCCGGCCGCGTCCGACTCTGAAGACCTATCTATTATATCTCTCTTCCCCCGCAGCTTGGTGGTTTTGCTTTTTTTTTAATTCGTTTTCACTTTGTGTTCGGTATAATTACAAGCGACGGAGAGATGAAGAGATGCAGACGTGCAAAAGTGCCCTAGTAAAGTGCCCTCCTTCCTCGCGAGTCTGGACAAAAGGAGAAATTGGTTTCTCACGCAATTATTTCTCATATTCCCCTTTAAGCCAGTGATTAATTTTTATTTTTAATCCGAGTATACACACACACACAGCCACACACATCACACATGCAGAAAGAGTGATCTACACAAAATTTTCGATTTCTCATCAGCATCATCATCATCGTCGTCGTTAACCGTTGTGCTAGGGATGATAGGGAGATCATGTAATTGTGTGTCCCTTATACTGTATTTATCTTCGTGGTTTTTTGCGTGCATCCTGCACAAATTCCCCTCTACGATCTTCGGTGCACCTCCGCCGGCCGGAACTTTAATTGTCTTGAGGTGAAAATTGTTTGCCAATAAATCACGGCGAACTCATTACGAAAGATTCAATGGGATACCCGGAATGGAGGATTGAGACAATAATTATAATAACGAAAAATAATAAATTTGGATAATCGTATGTAAGGAAGTAATCTCTTATAGGGAGGTGATTGAAGACGCGGCAGCTGACAAGAGGGGGTAAAGAGTGTTTAGTTCACTAAACAAACGCCTCGATTAGTAAAACAACATACTGATGTACAACCGACGAAAAAGGTTATAAAACAGTAACATTTTCCATTTCTCGGCAGAAAAAGCCTTGAGCAAGACCCTGCTGAGACTCTGCTCAAATTGAATGTTCACACAAGCTTACAACGACTAAAACTGATAATATTACATATATGTCATATACTCACACGTCATCCCAAATCCTACAAACCCCATACGCGAGACTATACAAAAAAAAAACTACTGCTACTTAGAAAATAATGTCATGTGCATTACATGACGTCAGCGTGCCATTTACGTTGCTAGTTTTCTCATTTTGAATATTTAATGATTCAATTAGAGTGTGGAAGTAATATTTTGAATATGTGTTTGAAAATATTCATGTGAATTATTGTGTTAAAAGAAAACATACATATAAAAATAAGCGGACGCTTTCAGAAAAATGTTTTTTTTTTATAATTCGTGGCCTGCAGTCTACTTTAAGTCATTAAAGGTCAAGAATGCACTTAACCATATCACAATGGCAAAAACTATTACAACAAAAAATACTAGGTACAAGAAATTTGAGATAAAAGTAAAAGTAAAAGCTTAAGTGCGGTTATTAGTAACCGCTAATATTATTATGAACGAGTTAATCAGATTAGTATTCATATGAACATAAGAAGTTATTCCCGGAAAAATCTTACACAAATATTTTTGCTTAGTGTATCCAAAGACCACCTTTTCTTGCATTCATTGTCACCATCAGCGCGACCAAGTTATTCTTCGCCATGGCCGTCTCGTACATTTTATTTTTATCACCAAAAACATCACTTTGCGCCTGCAACGACTGTATACAACGACGACAACGGCGCGAAGGCGGATTGACTGATTCATTGCAAACAGAGCGTGCGTTCGGAAAGCGCACCTTTCATCTCCATCACTCAGAGTTGTACTAGAAACATGCTCTTTTTTATTTCTATATTCTCCTTGGCCGCCCTTTTTTCCTTCGGTTTTGGTTTGCCTGACCACAATTGCTTTTCATTAAGTTGTCGATGATGGTTGTTGTCGTTCGGTTGTCTCGCCAAATATCTTGTTTCATCGTTAGTCAGTGTCGCACAGAAGTGGTAATTAACCCACCACCAGAATCATTCGTCCAGCAGAGCAGCCAACAGCAGCAGAAACAGCAGCACCAGCATGGTTTGTGCCTCAGTGATGATGATGATGACAACGACCGACGACGACGATGATGACGGCCAACCAAATGGTACATTGATGGCAACGAGCGATGCAATTCCCAATGATGGCATGCAGATCAATTGAATTGGAATGAGTCGGAGGAATTCCACCGAAAGCCTTTTCGCTGTGATTTGATGATTCTGGAAAATCCTTTCATCTCTTCATTGAGCAGTCAGCCCCCAGTCAGCAAGAATTGATTATTTTTGCATATTACGTGTGGATGCACGTTCCTTTTGTAATTTCCAACACATTCTCCGCCAGCTAGCACCCGATGGTCTAAAATCTCAAGGAGAGACAATCAGAGATTATTTTCGCGGAATTACACGAGGTCTCGAAGCCAAGGCGAAGCGGGCTTTGTGACGGAAAATTTGTTTTTGTGACCAATTCATGAATATTTATGAAAAGTATGGAATATCTTAACGGATTTTGTTAATTCAGGGAGTAGTGCAGAAAGAAAAGAAATAATGGACTTATTTATATACTTTTTTTCTGTTTTGTTGCTTAGTAGTGGTGGGTGAATTCTATGTTTGGACAGCTCTCTGGTACTCGTACGTGCTTAATTCTAGGCACGTTTATGCGAAATAAAACGCTGCTAATGGGTTTACATATGAATTAGCGATTGAGGTTTTTTTTTAGATTTTTTTTTTTTGATTGTGTGGCCATTGAACTAGTATATTTAATTTGGCCGCACCTGATTTTTTTCGGGTGATTTGTGTAAAATTGTTGTTAAGATGACAAAGAATGAGATCGTTAAGCGAAAGGGGGGAACATCTTGGATGTGAGTTCTGGGTTTTTAAATTTAAGTAACAGGATTGAATAGCTCTGTAATTAGAATGCGATGCGGATACCCACACTCGTAGATGTTTGTGTTTTTCTGTTGTTTTCTTATTTCGTGTCTTGTTACGAGAAACGTGCGTTCGTTATAGGTTATCGATCGGTGGTTGGTGTTTGAAAGAGGGTCAATATTATGCGCTTATCAACTAACCCATTAACCTTGAGTGGGGCATCTTCATGTCGTCTAATCCTAAACTTCGATTTGAAAACAAATATTTTACTACTACCGGAAGAAAAAAAAGTATTTTGCCAGATATAAGATAAGTAACGACAGGATAGAAGTCCACCATAATGCAAATTGATGAAATCGCTACACAAATTCATGATCAATCTAGAGAAGAGTGGTGCAAAGGCTAGGCTCTGGGTTCATTTATTTATTATCGAAGTTATTACTTCTTTAGGCGCGTTGGGCACTTTTAGATTGGAAGAATTTAGTGAATTCGCGTTACCTTTAAAACGACACCGCGTCATCGTCACCGAGAAACCGACACCCGATAGGTGGCGCTGTTGTTCATTTTCTGAGAAACTCAACCGATCTCAATGAAGCTTTGTATGTGAGCATGGTTGGATGCAACTAGAAAGATAGGATAGTTTTGGACCCGATAGGTGGCGCTGTTGTAGATTTTATTGAGAAACTCAACCGATCTCAATGAAACTTTGTTTGTGTGCATGGTTGGATGCAGCTAGAAGATAGGATAGTTTTGGACCGATAGGTGGCGCTGTTGTCGATTTTCTGAGAAAGTCAACCGATCCCAATGAAACTTTGTATGTGAGCATGGTTGGATGCAGCTAGAAGATAGGATAGTTTTGGACCCGATAGGTGGCGCTGTTGTTCATTTTCTGAGAAACTCAACCGATCCCAATGAAACTTTGTATGTGTGCATGGTTGGATGCAGCTAGAAAGATAGGATATTTCGTTGAAAAATTAAATGGATAGTTTTTGTAGATGAAAATTCATAAATTTCATTGGTATTCATTTCAAAGAATACCAATTAATTATTAAGTTCAATATTTCATGAATGTATTTAGAAATGAACATTCATGTAGATACAATAGCGCTTTAAATGAAAGTGAAAATTGTAATATAATATTTGTAGTAGTACATATTTAGTACATATTTCCTGGCGATTCGAAAAATGCACACGTAATTTTTCAAGTAATAACTTCGATCGGCACCCCGGAGTGCCTGTCTTTTTTATTTATTTATTTACTTTTCAAAACAAGATTTTGTTTTAATTAAAATATATATATGTTTCGCTTAGTAAATGTAGACTTAGATGATAGAATCAGTTTCAGGCACTACCTGTGAATCGCTTACTCCAGCGCTTTCAATGTTCTAATTCAAATGAGGTAGAGGTATAGGTATATACAAATCTTTTACCCTTCCGTTCATTGCAACTTCGTCATAAGTGTGTAACGAACGCATATGACTATAATTTGTCTAGTCGAACTCAAAGATTAAACCTTTGCAAAATCGTGCCGATTTAGAGAAAATCGACCTAGGCACATGGGTATGTTACTCAAACTAAAATATCGAATATTGTCGAAAACGTTTAGAAAGAAAATCAAACTCATCCTCCTCTATTTTAGTCGCAGGAAATGTAACATTTTTTCACGCGTATATATAAATATAAAGCGCCTCACTTTCTAGCATGCCCCATTCATTCTCACTGCGATTCATCAAAGTATCAACATATTCAACCTAACGCAGGGGCGATTTCGATTTCATTAACGCATTACTATGCAAACACTTTTAGTGTCTCAATCGCGCTGCATCGCATGCACTGATCAGCCACCGAAACTGGTCACACAAATGTATTCACCCATCTTACCCGGTCGCAAAGGCAAATTGAAACGTTTATTATAATAGCTATCCGATTATATCTAAGATTTACCGTGCTACAAAATTTAAACCCATAATCAATGAGCACTGCTGCCTGAGTCAACCTTTACAGTTAATCGTCTAGAATAAAATTAAATATAACCAAATCCACCCAAGACGTAAACTCCCACACAAACAGAAATAATGAAGAAGTAGGTCTTCTACACTCATGCCGCACTCATCTAACAATCACAACCGCTGATGATGATAATGATGATGATGATGATGATGATGATGAAACCTGATTAACATCCAATTTTTTAAAGAAAAAAAAAATGAAGATCGTTTACGTATGTATAAAAGGCTTTTCTCTTAGCATTGCTAATAAGGGCGTTGTCGTGAAGAACATAAAAAAGCGGCTGATGTATTTTCGTGAATCATTTGCTCATTAGCAAGTCACCACAAACGCGCTCGACTTCTATCACTCATTTCGTGATTCTTTCTTCGTTCGTCGAGTAGATCTTCATTGGTAAATTTCGCCAAGTAGCGCTATTGAATTATGCACGATCATCATCATTCAGTCATTCCTCATGTATGACGGTAGGTAGTATAGGTACAGATATATGGCCGTCCAACGGATTAAACCAAAATAAAATAAATAACCATCAAAATTCAACAAAAAATCATCAATTCTTACAATCTTTGACATCCATTTATATACATGGTAAGACCACAAGACGACAGGACTTACGAGTACCCTCCTTACCCTCATAGGTCTCAGCTGCGAACAGAAGAAAATGCGACTGATCCGCGAAAATCAATTAAAACTCTGCGGTTCTCTTCTTGTTCTGGCCCCTACTCTGCTCTGCTCTGCTCTGTATGTATAAAGCAATTCCAAACCCGGACCTTTCTTTGTCACTCGTTCACTCCTGCCGTGCCGGCCCTGCTGCATTTAACCGAAGCCAATTACTTGTGTTTTAATACTTCATGTATCCATCCATCGCATAACCGAATCAACTCAAAAGCGTGTGGTTTCATTTAGCTTATTCACACTTCTATTCAGTATTCCGATCATGAGAATCGGCCGTCATATAAAAGTATCAATGGTGTGCCCAGAGCTCTGGGCCGTACCTCTGACTCTCATTCTCTGGTTCTTCTTCTACTTTGGCCAAAGGAGTGCACGGCACAAATGTCTGTCGACGAGTCTTAAGGAATGACGATTTCAAAGTCATTAACAAAAAAAAAAAAAAAGACACAAACACAGAACTTTCAAATAAATAAATCAGTATGATGTGTGCTTAGCACTTTTGCTTTGCTGTCATTGTAACACACCCTAACTATACGCCTCCACCACCTAATCTGGATACACTCTAATTTTGTTGTTGGCTTCTTTCTTGGTCAGCAGCGGATAATGTGGCAATTACCAGTGTAATTCGTGGCATAAAGTAATAAAATAAAAAGTGAAAAAAAGAACTTAGTAAATACCTAAGCTACGTTAATGAAATAATTAATCACCTTTCACATTCACATTCTTTGTGCTCGGATTCCTCGAGGAATTATTGTTCGCTTCAGTTTAGTGTGCGACTCGGTTCGCATTCGGTTCAATGAAAGAAGGACGTGATTTGGTCACTTAAGTGCGGGCTTATAGATGCATGTGTGTTGCTTTACGAACGTAAATGTTTTGTCTTTTTTTTTTTCTTAATTTTTATTTAGAACATTAAAAATATTTTGTGTTTTTGTTGCTGTTCTGTTGTTGGGTTCTTTTAATGCTAAAACGTGATTTTGATCACCTATTTTGATATGGTTTTGTCGTTTCAGTTGCGAGCGCGGCTGTTATAAGGAGGACATCGTTGGGCCGGGGAAAGATCGTAGCAGTGCTGTAAATTGGATACTTGCTCAATTCATTGGGTGCATGTATTTTCATGTGTTGTGGATAATTAAGAACAAATATGCAGACAATTCAATGTGGGATAGGTATTGGGGGAGACTATAATCTGATTTCAATGTGATTGTTGAAAGCTTATTGCTTAATAATGCAACTATCTATCCATCTAGAGAAGATGAAGTGAGCGATCGAGCATATACAGAGGTGCTACTCCATCAGGAAGTTTTACGAAAGCCTTAAAGCGTATCAAAACAACAATACTTGTTTAGGATTAGCTGACGTTGGCATTAACAGAAGAGTAACTACAAAAGAAGGAGAGAAATGCATTGCCGAAGGCAAGCACATACGGAATCTAAGACTTATAACATGGTGATGAATTTTGATTTAATAATACAATTAGTAATTAAGATAAGATAATTACATTCATGCAAACAATAAATAAATCAACAGACTTCGCATAATAATCCAAAACAATACTCAACAAGAGTGCTGAAAAGCGGGTCAACTGAGGTTGAAAAGAAGTTAACGACAATTGAAGAAGGTTGGCAAAGAGCTATGGCAGATTGACATAAACAGAACATGTTGGCAAAAGCCAAAGCAAACACTTTTTTTTTTGTATTCCAAAGTTGAAATAGCTAAATCAGATTTTCCAGATTCCTTGACAAATGACAATATTATAAGGGTAGGTACGATTGACACACATGCCCATTAAAATCAGCAGTCAGTTTAAATGAAAACTATACAATACATAGTGTGATTTACTAATCAGAATCTCGTCCACACTGACAAACTGATGGTAGCAAACAAATGGAAGTGCTAATTAGAACTGAGAAATTTTGTCAAATAATTGACATCCACAACACAGTCGCATGTATTACCAATAAACAGAAATTACCTCAGCACATAATTTTTACGACATAAATCACCTTCGGACCAACAGAATAATGATAATAATAATAAAAAGAAAATATCTATAATTATGCGCGCATGCCACCTATAAATATAAACAGTCCCACATCAATTCCATTACCCTGGATGGAAAAAGGGTTTTCCTTGCGGTCTCTGCCTACCTTCCTTTCCTTTGACATACAAAAGAAAATTCAGAGACATCGTCACGTTGCGTTGAGTTGCTTTTTTATTGTTATCTTTAGTTTTGTTGAAAGACAGAGAGATAAGGGAGGCAGCAACAGCGTACACAAAAAAGGTCACAAAATGAATTAATAATTTAACATACATATAATAAAATAGACAAATGACCACAACACACAAAACACACCACACCACAAGAAATGCCCCGTAGCCACAGTCGTAGATAAAGAAGAAGAAGTGGGTGTGGGTAGATGACAAAGTGCTTAGATAGACGGATAGAGTTCTGTTTGGTAGCCTTATGAATATGCATCGAGTGAAGATTGAAAAAAAAATGTATTCAATGGAAAATATTTGTATAGTCTACACGGAGAGAAATGCTTGTATAAAACCAGTCCACAAATATCCAATTCTTGATAAGGCACCAGTTAGTCGTTAAACTGGGAACATGAGTTGTTTGTGTTCCGGAGACAAGCATATAAGTTAAATATGCTTGCAAATTAATCAGTAGTTGGAAAAACTTAAAATGCCAAATTAACTTTTTGATTTATTTGAACACTTACGGTATCTGCACAGGAAATAAAGGGCGCTGAAAAGCGAAATCTCTGCTTAGAAGAACATCCGTTGGGTTTTATGCTGCTCAGTCTTTTCGGGATTTTTGTCTCCGTGTATTTATTTAAATTGACAAAAAGAATACATTTACTGCGAGCGTACCCATTGCGAGGCCAAGCCTTCAGAAATGCTAATACGATTGTTTTTTATCTTAATTTTTTGTCACATAAACTAAAGAAGAAAGAAAGATAGCAGTTTTATTTTTAATTAACACAAAAAATTAATGCAAAAAGTGTAGGCTGATTTGAATATGGATTTGTGTTAATCTTTTATCCATGAATCAACAGAACAATAAAATAGACTGCGGACACATTTAGGCCCACAACACATTGGATTTTATTCCTTAATGAAGTAAAAGTACTGTGCCAATTTGAATGAGTAATTTTTTTTTGTTGTATTATAAACTACTGTCACTATTGATTGTTTCAACTCACTTATAACGTCGTGAATATTCAAATTGAAAAAAATGGGTATATTCACCGGAGGCAAAATTCAACTACCTACTCCACAATTATGTAATAATACCTCAGCTCGCACAGATCATCCGAGTGAGGTGTGTATTTTTCGAGCAATGAATCGGTCATTTGGCTTGGCTACTGGTTGCGATTGGTCACGCGTAATTATGAAATTCATTCCGTATTTTTTATTGTGATTATTATTCTCTCTTCGTTAAACTCTAATGAAGTTTATTGCTAAATAAAGAACGTGTTTATTTCGGGTGATCATTTTGTGCGTTTAAAACCAACGCATCGTTTTTTTCTTTGTAGGTACAGATTAATAGGTGAATGGAACCTAGGGACTATTCAAGCTTATAAGCTGTAAGTTTCGGCACAATAATTGTAATAGTTGTCGATAGGAAGGAGGCCAATATGTTCGTGTCATCAATACATCCCTTTTTATGTTCTACGATGAGAGTACTTTAAATCATGAACCTAAAAGAGACAGTTTAGAAGCCTAACAATTCCCCGAACGCAAAGCATGCAAATCTGCAGTGTTTCTCTCACTTTCGCACAAATCCGGATCTTCGAATTGTAAGTTAGATTAACATTTTGCAAATTATGACTAAAAACTAAGAAAAAGACCCAAGACGACCAAATGAGTCTAGAAGAAACGAGAAAAAATGCATTCACTTTTAACACAAAATCGCAAGAAACAAGATAACAAGTCTAGTGCGAAGCTACACAAATAGATACATAATTTAATTTAGTCGAGAAAATGCAACTGCAAATGTAATTAACATCACAAATAACAGTAACATTATTTCATAATATCCGCGTGAAGTCCTTGGGGAGGTTGGCTTCTCTACGCTAATAAAATTCCTTTCACGCTCCGTTTGACTGACCACCACCACCGCATGATACAAGTCATTCAGCGTGTGCGTAGCACACATGCTTATTATGCAAGGGAATATGGGATTAATCAACCATCCATTCCCATCACCCGTTTTCAATCTTAAATCAGAAAGCCGAAGTGCGCCGGTAAAATTAAGCATTCAACTCCTCAAGGACTTCATTAATATATATTTTTTTTTTGTTGTTGTCGGTCTCTGCCCTTTCTTCGTACACTATCGAACCCTTACGCAATCATGTACATATCTTTTTCTTTAGCGGTTTCATGCAAAAAGATCTCATCAAACATAACCTTCGGGTTAATCAAGACCGCACCACAGAAAATATGAAACGAACACAAAACCCCATTATACCCTGGTGGTGGTTGTGGTGGGGGTAGTTGTATGAATCGCTTCCCACTTTCATCAATATTTTAGGATAACAAAAGTCGAATAATAAAATTATGCGCAATTGTTTTGTTATTCATGAAAGAAGGAATTAAATTTCTTCTCCTTTATCCACAGTTCCGTGAGACACAATAGAAAATGCTGTGCACCATTAAACTCAAGGATGAAATGACAAAAACAAGAACCTTGCGATAGCGAAGGAGGCGAAACAATACCTGCCCATGGGATGTGATATTTACTTGTGTTTGATTGCAATTAAATAATATACAAAAAAAAATATATCTGTAACTGTATACACATATGACATATCATTGGCATATTTCACTCCAAAGGACAATTGAGAATATGTATTGTAGCATCCAGAATCCGTGTATTCGACTTGGCATGAGCTTGCAAAATACCTTAATCAACTTTTATTCAAAGCTGAGAGGCTAGGCAGTAGTTCGTCAGATCTTACTCATTAGGTACTTTTGTATGGATTAACGGCGGATGTGCGCGCTGGAACTAGAATATCATATCCTTTTGTTGCGCGAAGAGAGAAAGAAATAAGATTTATGCAATGAATTACGAGTATAATGGATACTAAGTGGGGTGGGTGGGGTCGAATACGGTGATTGTCGCTGTCAAGCAGTTTAATCTTAATTGGTAACTGTGAATTTTGTTATAATAGATTGAGAACTCGAATTAACGAGGCTCTCGAAGCACTAAAGAATGCTGAGTTGTATAGATTTTGTCATGAATTGGTCATGAATTGCTGTGACTGTAATTTATATTACATTGACAATGCTTCGCATACTGATAATGGATTAAAAATAACATATTTATCTTATAATCGAAAGTGCTACCAAAGTGCTGTATTTTCCCAATAAGATGGGTATTTGAGAATAATGAATAAATTAATGTATGCCAAAACAAATTTCTCGATTTCTGACGTTGCAACAATCGTATAAATGCAATTAGGTATAGTTATCATTAACTTACCAATGTTAAATAAAAGGCCAGTCGTTCCCAATGAAAACAAACCGAGGATTCTATAGAAATTTCCGATTTTTCTTTCTACATATTTTACCCATTTTTAATGGTTTTTTTTAACACAAAACACATTCAACATTATTTGTTAACGCGATCAAATCACATGAAACAAACACCAAATAGTGTTGTCGCACTCTTATTTCAGTGTAGGTATAGTAAATCAAATTAAAGTTTCGGGATTGGTGTAACTCTTTTGTTTGCATAGAACATAATTATCACAAAACTTAACTAAATCGCATCGAATTTTTATCTATCGCATTAACCCTTAAATGCCCAATGCAACCTTATTAAAAAAAGTATTTCTTAGTTTTGACTTTATTTGCTAATGGCTTACTATTTTTACTTTATTGACTCCAAATATATCCACAGTAAAAAAGTAGACCCACAGTAGTTGAATATCAATTTTTTTTAGTTTTAAACAAATTAAAAAAAAAAACTGTTTTTTGTATTTAACAACTTTATGTTTGGTAACACTGCTGTGACATCAAAAATATATCCAGGTGAACGTATATATTTTGAAGTAGAATACAGTTATTTTAGCCAAATACGACATACCCATCTCATATAACATAGCCGTAAATGGTTGTATCTTTAAAGATACACTGGGCATTGCGGCCTATATCTAGATTTTGGTTGAATTTGCTTATTTCTCAATTTGTTGTAAATTCCGAGTAGTTGTGTATTGTTACAAAGTGCAAGTTTGCTGGTTGTGTTCCTTAATTTTGTGATTTAGTTGCTTTAGTTGTGTATTATTGTAGTTAAACTAGTTGGAAAGTATATATTTATATAAGTTTAAATAACAGTACACTCTAATTTTCATATATATTATTGCAGATTGCCCAAGAAAAAATATCAACAAAAATTATTAGTCTGCGTATATGTATATGTTGCTTTATGTATAGTGTCGTTCCTGAATAAGTAAAATTTCGATTGCGATTTAAACGGAAAATAATTCTATACAAGGTAGTTGGTGTGCTTGTTCGCTTTTTATCTTATTCGCATTTTTTCCTAATCGATCTATGACGAAGATGACTGAAGAAGGGGTCAGTACATTGCTGCATAATTTTAGTTTTGACAGTACTGATGATTTGGATGATGACATTGATGAGCTTTACGAACCAACATCATTTCATACAGGATCCAGTTACTTCACTATCATCGATTCCGTCCTTAAGCAGTTCTTCGAATCCATTTCCCTCACAATTTTCCCAAACAAAAATTGACTTTAGAAACGCTCTATAAAGTTTGGTCATATTTGTTTCCAGAGACTTTGGAGCAACGAATTGTGGACGAAACCAGAATCTATGCTTAACGAGTAATTCATATATACATATTTTAACTTTCGAGCACCAGAGACTTTTGGACAGAAAAATTACACTGTTGCGTACCGGTAGTTCAAAATCGAACGACTAGAACCAAAATTATATTTATTATATTTATAAATATTTATTGATTTACTTCATATTGACTTATACTGCGATTGTGCAATCGAATAAAAATTGTCCACCTTCCTTAAACTTCAAACCGATTTAAGATCGAGAAGAGTAGATGTTTGAGCTCACAAATTGACATTAAACATTTTTTGTTTTGATACATTCTTCCTTAAATGTTTAAAACGATCTTAGACGAAAAAGTTGGAGAGAGGTAACTGTCAAGTTTATACCGAAGGCAGGTTGCAGACCAACTGATCTTCCTAAATCTTACCGTCCCATTAGCTTCACCTCCTTTTTCCTTAAAACAATGGAACAAATTATTGATAGCCATATATGGCATGGTCAACTATACAGAAATCCATTCCATAAAAACCTATATGCCTATCAACCAGGTAAATCGACAACACATGCTCTTCAGGAACTTACCACCAGAATCGAGAATCCACTCAGGAGCAAAGAAGTTGCTGTGGGATGCTTCCTTGACATCGAAGGAGCTTTTGACAACACCGGACATTCCCAAATATACAGATGCATCCACAACACAGGCGTAGATAGTACTACATGTAACTGGATAAAACAAAATGCTTAACAGTAGTAACATAAACGCTACATTAGGCAGTGAAAGTATCAGAGTCACAGCTGCGAAAGGTTGCCCCCAGGGTGGTTTCTATTTCCCCTATCCCCATCGTAGTGAACGAACTACTAAACTTACTCAGCAATAATGGTTTCTATGTCCAAGGATACGCGGATGACATTGCGATCCTAATCAGAGGAAATTTCGAAGACACAATCTCGGAACTCCTACAGAGATCACTCAACCTAGTTGGTGACTGGTGAAAAAAAGTTGGTTTAACAGTAAACCTCAAAAAAGTACCATAGTTGCGTTCACAAAAAGACGGAGTATAGGGAAAAGCTAAAAAAAAAAACATTCTGCTTGGGGAAACTATAGAGTTCTCCAAAGTCAAATACCTAGGCTTAACTCTGGACGAAAAACTTACTTGGAACTCTCACCTCATGAAAACCATAAACAAAGCCAGGATCTCTCTGTGGACCAGCAAAAGTCTGCTAAGAGTTGGGGCATAAGCCCCAAAATGATGATATGACAGCCATAACAAGACCAATTGTTATACATATGCAGCTCCAGCATGGTGGCAAAAACGAAACAAAAGTCAACACAAGTCAGACTCAATAAACTCCAAAGTCTAGCTTGTGTTTGCACTACGAGCGTTATGAGAACAACTCCCACTGCGGCGTTGGAAGTTACTCTAAATCTTCCACCTCTCCATCTTCAGATACAAAAGATTTTATGACAACACTTGCAGACTATGCAACGAGGACGAAGAATCAGCAGAACACATACTGTGTCACTGTGATTTCGAATCAGATTACGTCAACACCATATAGGAAAACCTTACCTTGAGGCAGAGGACATATCTGACAGCACACTCAAAGATATACTAGGACTCATCACTAAGCCCGGTATCTTGAGCCAGCTCTAAATGGAGTAAATCACAATAGGTCCACTTGTGGCCGCAGTGATATGGCAACTTGTTTCCACCTCCGCCAAATAATCTAATCTAATCTAATCTAATCTAATCTAATCTAATCTAATCTAATCTAGAGCAAAAATGGAGTTTTGCTCTTTTTCCGATATATACGATATAGCTCAAACAAAATAAACTCCCTTATTATGCATACATTAGGCGTTTTTCTTTTTTAGTTCAGAGCACAACCTGAACTGTTATACAAAAAGTTCGTGTTTCTTTTTTAGCTCAGATAGTTCAGAGCTCTAATTTGTGTTTCTTTTTTCGCTCAGAGCATGATCAGAGCGCGCTCTATGAGCTCAGAATAAATTGACTGAGCATCCTGAGTAAAAAGCTGAGTACACATGTACATGCACACTTCCAGTCACATTTGAAGGACAAAAAAAAACAGGAAAAACAAAACATCCTCTGAACGCTCTGAGCACGCATGGTTCAGAGCGCGCTCATAATGCTCGAACTCTGTTCAGTGCTCAGCTCTGAACTAAAAAAGAAAAACGCCTATTAATTCGCCAAAAGCAAGTGTTATACCTACGAATTTTATATTAGCGAAAAAAGACATATGGCAATACTGTTTGCGAATTACAGTTTCTTATCCATTGGCTGTGGAATTTCGTTTCAATATACAAATTTGCAGTGTTTTCTTGATATATAATCGTGCAAAATAAGTGGACAGTATGTTCAGTGAATCTATTATCTATTATTAATATAAAATCTGTAATAAATATTTGCACAGTAATGTAAAATGTTTTCTGCGTTAAAACGTGAGTATTCTTGCACAGGTATGTAAGAACGTTCGGTTTTTGTAAATATTACTGTGGAATATCTCTTCTTTGTTTTTGTTTTGTTATTGAATTGACAGATTTTCGCTGTGTGTGGGTATGTTGTTGCTACATTGTGCGAAGTGGCAAGGAAATGTGCCACCTGCATGGCGTTGCATTTTATGAGGGTACATTTATAGAGTTATCGGATATTGATGACCAGGTGTATGATTTTTGTTTTATTGCCGACTTTTGTTTTGCTCCAAGGTTTGCAGCGTGTAATTGGGTACATTTATGAAAACGGGAGCGACCAAAGAAATAGTTTTGTGTTTATAGGGGGTCTCCTCTTTCATGTGTTCTATATTAACAATTCATTCCTGTGTTGGTTGTTGTTTATAAGACAAACCAAAATTTCATGACATCAAAATATCCTCTCTCTCCGAAGGCGATAGAAAATATGTATACATAATATTCTCAAAGGGTTTATAAAATACCCCACACCAGACTTATCTTTTTTAACTGCATTATGATTTGGCTATGATCTTTTATACAACTTTATTCTTGAGTCTTAAGTCCCAAAACCCATCAACATTAAACAGCTTAATTCTGTACAATGTGTCCTTAAGAAGCATTTATATCGCCTGCAAATAAACTTCGAAATGAAAAACCGGTACTCCTTGTGTTATAACTTCTTTCCGATTCAACATATCAAGAAGCCCCAGTGAAATATTGGGTCATGGACATGGACTCTGACACGGGACACGAACACGAACAAACGACAGTAACAAATGAAACTGCTGCACAGGCACACACTTACTGGAGCGAGCAGGCGCGCGCGTTAATCGCACAGGAATACTAATTTAAATAAGAAATTAATTTGTTGGAAATCCGGCTTGTACGATCTCTGGCTTAAGATATAAGGCACAAGCAAAGAAAAAACAAAGATCCATCCACGCCAGTCCAAGCGAAGAAACATTTAAGAAAAAAAATACCAAAAGAGAAGGAGATGGCTCGTTTTACACGGCTGATCTGCGCTCATTTCTTTATTAATTAATTTTTTTATATGTGCTTTATTTCGTTGTAGGGTGGAGATGGCAGTTAAAGAGCAAATCGCTGCGCGCGCGCGTGCTGGTTGTGGCACAAGAGGAAAGGACCAGCCTTTGTTCCTTGCGGGCTCGCTATGAGTTGAATCTTGTTTTTACGGTCATTTTATGATCGGCTGGGAGATTAGCATAAAAATTATATTTACAACAAAATTGTATCACTGCAGATGAGTGGACGTGCGGTAGAGGTGCGGTTAAGCGGGAGCAGTCAGCAACTAAAACTACATACTTTATCGGACGCCTTTTGACGACCACGACAGCAAATAGCGACTGTAGCGACGGAAGAGCAACAGCAGGAGAAGGTTCAATGCAGCTAAGGCTGATGATAATCGTGCGGAAGGTGTGGCGGCAATTAGCCAATTTGAATTTTGATAATTCTTTCACTCGGAGGTGTCATTGGGATCGACCTTTGAAGTGTGGTTATTATACGGACTGCCAGACAACTAGCGATTTTTCTATTTGACTTATAAATCTTATAAAGTCACTGATATTGCGCGACTCTTTCTTAATAGCACCACTGATAAAACAGAATCGAATATTTGAGGTGTAGGTACGTGCTTTTTCGTTCTATTTTCGTTCTGTCAATGTCATGTTTTTAGAGGTGTAACTATAATAGCTCTCCGGTTCGACCTTAAAAAGTATCGGTAGGATTCATGGTATTGGATAGGAGACTTCGATGCAATTAGGTTTTTAATGTATAGATAGAAACTGTGGATGTGGAGTCAAGAGAGAGATAGATCTTCGTATAGTACAGCTTTTGAACTATTATACTTTGAATATGCGACAATACAAACCGAGACGGGCTGATTGCATTTTGTCAGAAATGTGTTGTAGTCGACTGGAGTGGCAACAACTTGACGAATTCGATTAAGCCTTTCCTTACCAATCCAAGGATTATCAGATGGCTTAAATTTATAGCAAGTTCAGGTCCTATATACTCATCATACGTACTCAGGTGCATTCTGCTCATATAAACCTCCAACAAAAAAATTATAATAACAGCAAAAACAAATAAACAAAATACCACAAAAAAGTAGCTCCTCTCTTCTTATTTTGTATGCAATTCAGATTACGTTTTAGTTTCGAGTCCTTAATTTCCTTTGTTTGCTTATTCCTTTTTAGGGTCCTTTTGCGCGCTGAATTGATCACCCTTCTGACTGTCATTTGACTTTGGTATATATTTAATTCATTTTGCTGTTGTCTTTACTTTGTTCTCTGTCGTCCAGTATAATAAGAAACAGACAAAAAAAAATAATCGACCAACAAAACCGCCGGTCATTATCTTCCAACTGTCGGAGAGCAAACTAACAGAAGAACGCGTGCAAAATTGCAAAATGTAGGTATACATAAATCCCCACGTATCCTTTGAGGGAATATCATCGGAGCGCTGAGTTGAATATAACAAAAAGCATTGATCAAACAAAAAAAGGAAGAGGAAAAACTGTATCCGTAGAGCTCAGAGTGAGACTGTCAAACAGAACGGTAAATTCCCTTACGTCGATAATTATTTATGGTTCTACTATATTTACCACAAAAGAAGGGAAGACACGGCAACGTCACACAGAAAACAAAAAACGAAGCGAACCTGCACGCATGATCAAAGAAGACTTTGCAAAAAAATCAAATCCCAACAAGAAGACTAATAAAAATATTTCCGATTAATTGCGGATACCCTATTTCGGTAGCATTGTGCGAGCTTCGTAAAGAGCTTATAGTAATAGTAAAGCATGCCTTAAATGTTTAAGACCTGCTTTTTTGTCGACTATTTAAGAACAGGATGGGCAAATGTTTCGAGGTCTGGAATAGTAATTTATTTTCCAAAGCTTTGAAATCAGCCAGCTCGATAGTCGACTATATGGGTGCACATATTCATATTATAGTTGTCACTTGTCCACTCATACCACCGGGTGAGGTATTCCTCCGATGCGTTGACCTTTCAAGGTGAATTTGAAATGTCGGCATCTATTCGATTTACATGTCATTTTCATCTGTAATTGTGGTCGGCTAGACGGAAGTCTCATCTCTTATGGCTTTCATCGTCGTTTACGTGAATTTTACTTTGTATAGAAATCCCTGCAACGATTTGAGCGGAGAATTTTACCTTTAATAGCATCTATATATAAGTGGTCGCAGTGGCTTAGTGGTTAGTGTGTTGGACTACTAAGCGATGGGTCCAGGTTCGAATCCCGCAAAAACCCAAATTCCAACTCAGGGCTTTTCACTGCGCCACCTCTCGCGAACGTCTGACAAACATCCGAGAGTATAACTGTCATGAAAGAGCTTCTCAATCGGCCCGTTTGGAACCGGCATAAAATTGTAGATCCCTTCCATTCGTTCCAAAAATGAAAAACTCACAAAAAACGAATGGTTGCAAGAAGCTAGGCCCTGGGTCCCTACAGACCTGTTGCGCCAACTGTTAGTCTATATGAATTTGTCACTCTTATGACCTGACTTGATGAAGAATATTCGATCATGCACTGCGAGGCCACCGTCGACTTTGTTTAGGTCAAGTTACTATATCGTTCCATAAATCCAAGCCTATATTTATACTCTATGCGGATAGGATACACAAAATCCGTATTATAAAAAAAGAACAAAGCTCGTGTATGGTCTTAAATGAGATAAATGAATAAAACTCTTTTTAATAAATGATTTACGGATGACTAGTAGAATTTATAGTAGCTGCTATTGCTGCTGATGCTGCTGGTGTGCTGTACTCTTGGTTGATACGCTGCTGGTTGCTGCATATACCAACCTTTACCGCTGTTTTTGTTGGGTCTGATGCCTGCGGATTTTGGTGCTTTGTGTGCCGCACAACGGACCGGTGTCACATGGTGGCACACACACTTTTTTCCTTAATCTGATTATGGAGGTACATATATAATAACAATAAGACCAATGCGATGCGATCCAAGAAATACTGTCGCACTAGCCCACGAGAGAAGTCATTAGAGATGTTTGAGTTGAGAAGCGAATTATTTTCTTTTTGTTTGGTTAGTCTTTTGCTGCCGGTTTTCTTTGCCCCATCGTTGGTTATTTTGACGATTGTTGCATAAAGGGACGTTCTGTGTGTGTTTCATTGCTCCGATTTTTAATTCTTCAGCAGGAGACAATAATCAATCCATTCTATAATCTATTCCTCATCCGTTTTGCTGCTTAGCATTATATGTTATTTGCGGTCGCTGCTGCTACAGATATAGTGATGCTCTTACTCCTGCTGTTTCTTGCGGTTTATCGATGTAAATGGGAATCCGCATTTTATGTTGTTAAAGAGTTGGCATCCAATATTCGGTAAGGCCAGAATGGGAATCATAGGATGGTCCGAGAAAAAGAAACAAAATTGGTTTGTGGCGCATAATTCCTTTAGGATCTCGGATTCTTACGACGAAAAGTATGAATTCCATTGTTTTCGGTGAGAAGTAGAAACCATAAATTCTTCACAAAAGCTCAGATTATTTTGCTTCGAGAAAAAACGTCCATACATATAGGTCCCATAATGTGTTCTTACTATTGTTACTTTTGCAAGTCGTAATACAAATTAATGGCATATTCATCTACACAGTCTTTCGCATCAATTCACCCTTTAGACTTCCCCCTCGTTGCCTTAAAATGAAACGAAATCACTATTTTATAATTATCATTGAATAGCCAACGGCATTCATTAACAAGATCAAATGTAATGATATATCTGATTCACTATTGCTAGAGCAGATGTTTGCAAAAAAACTGAAAAGAGGTTTCCCCTCTCTGGCCGTCTTCTTTCTCTACAAGTCCGTATAATTTGCACATACACAAAGTAGATACACGCGAGCGAAAAAAATCTAAGGGTAGAAATTATATACTTTTAAGCCTGTTTTCCTTGTTACGACATTTCGTTGGGGGTGAAGTTTTCTTCTTGTCAGATTTTATTTTTTTATAGTTCCGCTCGTATTTTTTCATATGTAGAGGGATGTTGGTGACTGTGAAAGTAGCACAAAAAAAGTGCACCCCTTATTTTTTTTTCACTTTCCTCTGCATTCATTTCACCCCCATAAAAATGTGAATGAGAAAAAAACGTAAATTCTCGACGGGCTTAGAAATCATGAAGGACAAAAAAAAACGGCACCCCTCTTTACAAAAAAAAATAAAAAAAAATAATAATAACAATTTTGTTCGCTCTAGCTGTGGGTGTATAAGTAAAATATATGTTTATGCTGTTTTCCTTTTGTTAATCCATCATTTGTGTATCATCAGTTATGTATGTGTTGATGGAATTTTGAATGGGTGTCTATGTGTAGGTACTATGTGGGGATGAAAAGAAGGAAAGGTTAATTCGCGAAATAGATCGCGATTTTCTTGATTTATGTTTGCTACTCGAAAGTCATTATGTTTGATAATATTATAGACTGCTTTGAAGGAACTTATTCATCCGCTATTATTGAATATTGGAATGGAATTCAGTAAGTAAATGTATAGATATTATTTTATATAGGTACTTACATTATAATGTAGAGAGCAATAGGTATAATATAATATTAAAATAATGAGAGCAAGAAAGACCTCTGCTATCTGCTATCCTGATGGGCATAATGCTTGCAAAGCCAAGTTCAGCTGTTAAGTGCTATGGGTAGGTGTTTAACTGACAGGTGTTTCCTTTGAGCCTTTTTATACTTATTCAACTAGTTCTATACATTGAGTCTTACATCCGGTTCTTCATTGACTCGATGTGATTTCTGTGTTTGCCCCATTACAGTCCCTTACTCTCCATTTAGTGAGGAAAATACTGATCGGCCTTAATAAGATTAGCATTCCACGGCTTCCTCCAACCGACTTACTAAACCTTCGCACGTTTCAATCAAGAGATTCTTCAATCTCCTTAATCTGATGATATTAGTCTCCAACAACTATTGGTCGGGACCTTTGAAAATGATGTTGATAATATGACTTGCTTTTGCAACAAACCTCAAACAATGTAGATACATGACTCCTTGTGTAGGTGCTAATCGACCTTTGATCGGGCTATATACACAGTTAAATAATTTCTTATATTTATTAAGCCCAGAAATGATACGTTTGTATACATTTTCATTTCCTCTCTTCTCATTTTTTGATGCCAAAAAAAAATCAAAGAAAATAATATAAGGGCAGAAGAAATTAATAAATCTCATAGGAATTCTTCAATATATCATTCAAAAAAAAAAAAAAAAAAAAAAAAAAACCACAAGGGATTCGCTTTTTTATGTATGTATCTACCTATTTCCCTTAATTCCTAGCTCCGCTCCCTCTACAATTTTCTTCTCCTTCGTGTCATCTATATGTGTGCCGTTCGTTTCACCCCTAAAGCATAAAAAATAACCGAATATCTATATTGGAAATTAGATTCCCATTTATTCGGCCAAGTCAACTAATAAAATGAAAGTGACGCTAAAACACAAGAAAATAGAGCTTTCTTTATCCTTTCGCCAGACCGTTTTTTACGACACTAGCTAAGCACTATTTTCATCCCTTGAGCACTTTTTTCTGCGCTCACGTATACCAAATACATATACATGAATGTTTGGAAAGATCGTGGGGAGGGCGAAGTAAGAAAAATAAAATTAAAACAAAAAATGAGCAAAACCAAAAAAAATCCTCTTTCTTAATAACAGTAATGCAAAAAAATATGCCCACGTACGCGCGAGGGGTGGAAGATTGCCGGGACCATACGCACATTACTTTCTATCCAAATCTTACGGTCCTTTTTTGTAAACCATCGCCACCCCCTATGCTTACGCGCCACGCAGAGAAGACAATAAAATATTAATGACTATTATAAGGGTATCGTATGGGCACAGACCAACGCATAGGAAAAAAAAGTTATTTATATGACAAATAAAATTACCAGTGTTGCAGATGGGGAGCGGAGAAAAGTTAAAAAAAAAAAATTACAAATAAACTCCGAAAGAAACTTTTTTTTTTAATTTTTTAAGGACAACATTTTCCACAGGTATTGTGTGCTTTATGCTTTCTTTGTTCTGTCATAGCAACCCCTAGACTTAAAGAAAGCCGGTGGTACCCACCATCATCAGCATGAGTGTGTTGTGAAAATCTTCTGTGCCAACCTTCCTCTAGCGATGAATTTTCTTGGAAAAGATTTTGTTTTGTGAGATGAAACATTGAAATCCACCCTCTCTAAAAAAAATAAAAACACCGAGTATGCCGAGAATATAGCCTGCGCTATTGCAATAGAAATATTATTTTAAAAAGGAAAATCGATCTTTTTAACACTGAGAAGGATCCAAATTTTAATTTTGCTTAAATGTCGTAAAAACTATTACCAAATGTGGGAAGTTTATATCTTTAATATGTTGCATGGGTTGCATTTAACTGTGCGCCAGCCACTGCCTTTGTGATGTTTCGAATATAGGTAGATGGACCTTTAAATTGAAAGGTCATGACTTGGTGCCGAATTTTCACACGTAGTTTTGGTGATGCTTTTTATATGTCTTTCAATGTACTTTAGTACTGAATATACTCGTAAATAGGTGAATGATAAAAGTGTTCTTTATTTAAGAGGATTGGCAATTATTCATTTTTGTAATTTTCGGTTGCTTTCTAATATAATATTTAGTACCGGTTGCTACCAATACTGCAAGTAAATTTTGGCTATTATGTGTATCGAATAAAGTCGGCTTATATCCAAAGCAGTCATCTCAGCATCCACCTCGGCTATAATAAGCAATTTTAACTTTGAGCGGCATATGTTGTAGAGTGCTACGAGAGTAATGAGCTTCGATGGTGTCCTCGCCATTACTTGATGACCGCATTGATGAATATTTTGGTTCAATATTTTATCGGATATAAGTTCCTTTAACTACTTGTAATTTGTCCGGACTTTCTTGGCTTAGTCCCTTAAGCGCTACCCTAGCATACAGAATTTATTTTTGAAGGACAATAATCAATTGTAATCAAAGACGAATTGTTGTTAAGAAATATCTATATTATAACCATGAATTAAGGGGAAAATAAGGGTTACAAAGGGTCATCTTTAGTTTCATGTATTCATCTTAAATTCTTTGTATGGAAAATATCGCGTTTGTGTGCATTTTAAATCTGCTTTAAATTGTTCCACCCACTCTTGCAATGTTAAATACTTTCACTGAAAGACCAACGTTTTTAAAACAAAACATTGAAGGTCAATTTTCTCGAACGTAATCGACTATCAAACCGTAAAGTGTCAGTCAAGCCAAATATACACCTATAAGGCGAAAATACTACCTATCTCCCCTATAATTCTCTTTGCAATTGAGAAACGTTTTACGTTTTCGTGCGCATCATTCAACAACAAACAGATTCCATCACATAATTCCTGTCAATTGTGGTCACATGTAGAGGACATCGCAGTCCCCTCACCTACCAATAATTGAGATCAAATATAACAAAAAGCGGCAGATAGCCCTCCAAAAGAGAAACATGTGTCACCTCGCTTCAACACTTTCTGAAAGCTGACAACAACAACAGCTACGAAGACGACGACTACAACGATGGCGACGACCTTACTTTTGGGGAGGGTTTCACATAAACACGTCTGTGAACTTCCAAAACACTTCACTATCATCTAAACTATGAATTCAGTGCCACGGACAGTAGAATTCAGCAGTTGTGTGGGTGGGTTTTCTTGCATTGCCGTTGGGGAGCAATATACGACATCTTACATCGCCTTTAATATGTCGTCCAGTGCCCCAAAAATCAATGACCAACAACCATCATCACCACATCCTTTCAATTCCATTCCACATTTTTTCGCCAATTGAACAAACGAACGACTACAAAAACAACAAAAAAGAAGCTACAGTTCCGTAAGCCAATTTTCACATGTGTTTCTTTCTTATCGAAGCAAATAAGTACAGTGGAACTGCCACCTTATCTTGTACGGTGTGGTTTGTGAGACAGGACACGGTCCGGCCAGTAATTTACTGTAAAGTAAACAACAAGAAAAGCAGGAAAGTGCTGTAGCTGGTGGTGGTTGACGGTGTGGTAAAATCCAATATAGGAACATAGGGACATGAACATGAGTGAATAATTGTGCCGCAAGCAAGGACTACACTTACTTGAAAAACCGCAACATAGAAACGAGGCCAGAAGTTCTTATCAAAACTTAAAATTTTGTTTTGCAAGGGGGAAAACGAGCATTTTGGGGGAGTTTTTTTTTTAATTTCCTATTATGTAATTTTTTGTAGTCTTAAGAAACCGCGCTCATTATTTTTGTGTAAATTGGCGAAGGCGAATGTCGGAAGTGCTAGTTGCATTTAAATAGTAGGTAGTATACAGGCTAATTTATACCTATTGAAAATATTTCCTTAATAGAGCTAAACTTTCGGACGTTGATTCAGAACCTAAAAAAACATATACCCTTTCGCAGTTCCTATACCACAATATAGAGATAGACGGTGAAATAAATGTAAGCTACAATTTCACCCAACACCGACGTCTTGCTCAGAATATCTCAATAGACAGATATAACTTTGAGGTGGTAAAGGACTTTGTCTACCTAGGCTCCGCTATGAACTCAGACAATGACACCAGCGCTGAGATTAAACGAAGAATAACTCTTGCCAATCGCTGTTTCTTTGGGCTAAGAAAGCAATTGAGTCTCTCGAACAACTAAAGTGACCCTCTATAAGACCTTAATCATCCCAGTCCTGCTCTATGGTGCAGAGGCATGGACTCTATCAAAAGCGGATGAGGTAACTCTCGGTTGTTTCGAGAGAAAAATTCTTCGTGTTATTTTTGGTCCCGTCTGCATTGACGGTGAATGGAGAAGGAGATTAATTAACGACGAACTGTACGGGCTGTACAGCGACATCGACCTAGCCAGAAGAGTGAGGGTCCAACGACTGCGGTGGCTGGGTCATGTAGAGCAAATGGACGTGAATGCTCCGGCCCGGAAGATCTTCGAATCCACACCCGAGGGACGGCGCAGTAGAGGAAGACCGCGACTCAGGTGGCGCACGCAAGTGGAAAGGGACCTTAACCAACTTAGCGTGCGAAACTGGAGACAGCTGGCCAAAGATCGTGCTGGCTGGAAACGCTTGTTGGTTGAGGCCCAGGCCCACCCCGGACTGTAGCGCCACCTTAAGTAAGTAAGTAAGTAAGTACAATTTCTTGCGTAGGACTCAAACAAATCTTACATTATTTACAAAAACTATTGTGAAAAAAAAATGCTTGATGCACCAGCTTCTGCGCAAAGCTTCTCAAAATTATTGGTTGGCGTACCTACTTACACATATCTACACTAACCATACTTAAGCGTAAGCCCTACGAATAGAGTAATCCACGCATTTCCTAATAATTGGTATTAGTAGGTATAGGAACGATCTTAACAAATGTCCAGTTTTTGCGTTTCAGGTCTTATCAATTCAGGAGGTTATCCCGAATTTCATTTTAAGCAATATTATAATATTTAACTGGCGGCCTCATTCTCCATAAAACAATTTAATCGAAAGTGATCTCTTAAATATTCCCTATCAGTATTGTGTACATTCCAAATGCGTCGACCTTATTCCCTTTTTCTTATCAATCAACTGAAATCGAATCCAAAGCAAATTTTACAAAACAATTTTAAGGTGCGACCGACATATACCTATACCTATTTGTGGAAGATTGCGTCACTTGTTTCCTTCAACCCTATCATTAAAGTACCAAATATATTTGCATTGCAGACGCAATGGGGGTGGGGGCGATAAGTAACACTGCCCATGACTACGTGTTTAGACATTCCAGATAACTTACACCGGGTAACAGTCGGGGGTGACTGAAAAATGATGGCATATCCTTTAACCCCAAAGAAGAAAAAAAACCCAAAATGATGAAAATATTTCGATTTTTCCCCACGACAAAAACAAAAAAAAATATAAAATCGAGGGAAAAAAGAACGAGTAAAAAGAAGACAAAAATATCACCCAACAACGTAGTATTTTGCCTTTTTAATGTATGTACATATGACACTACACCCATTCAAAGAATGTGCCGAAGATGTTTATGTATGTATGTATCTACTTTCTTCCCATATACACTGTGTGTTCCCAGCAGCAAAAAAATCCATCCTCTCAACCTCATTTTCTCCCTTTACCTCGATATCAACGCGCCCTTAAAGCAAGGGAAAAAAGAAAAAAATTAAAAAAAAAATCCAGAGTGAGATGGAAAACATTACTATCCAATTTATCTACAGGAAAAATTAAAATACAAAAAAAAAAAATCGGCACTTACAATACACAGCTAGCAAAGCAACCAAATTCTACTCCTCGCCCTTTCGTTTTCGACTCAAGTGAGTGTTATGCTGATATTCTGGTCACAGGACAAAAAACTCACCCTCTAAAATACTACCCACCGCACACTTCCCCCAAAACAATCATCAAAAATAAACTTAAAAAAATGAAAGAAAACAAAATATCCTCACATTCTCTACTCGCCGTACCTTTCTCCCATCTTGAAGGAGTCGCCAGGAACAACAGCACCAAGGGGAGCAGAAACGACGACAACGGTAACGAAGAAAGCATTACAACGAAAGCAGACTGCTGATGATACTATTGAGGAGAGTAAAAAAAATCTAAAAAAAAAAAATCTAAAAAAAAAAATCGCAGTAAGGACGACAACGACGACGACGCCGAAGAAGACGGCGGCGACGGAAAGAAAAGTGCTTTTTCATTTCTACTCTAATGAAAAATCCGCCAGTGAACCGAACGGGGGTGGGTAAGTGGGTGGATGGTGGTAGTGAATGCAAAGCCCCTAAGGATGCTGGAAAAGTCGCAGCAAAAAGATGAAGGGATTTTGGTGTTCTTAAGGATATTTCTTTTCATTTCGGTTTTTTTTTTTTTAGAAAGAAAAGTAAAAAAAGAATCAACGTGAGTGAGTGATTGTAGAGAAAGAGATGGAAAACGAAATTATAAAGCGAAAAAATGCGGGGAAGTAGCAAATATGTGTGTGTATAATTATATATTCACCACTATGCGAATGAGGAACAAGAGGTAGCACATCTTCCCTATGTCGTTAGCGGAGAATTTACTTTGGCGCCGAGGCCGAGTGCCGAGTGCTATGGTGTAGCATACCGCAGTAGGATGACATTGATTGTGCCAGTGTGTGCTCCATCGGGGGTGGAACGTGGAAGACGCTGAAAAGGTTGGTGGCGAAGATGATAATAAAGCTGGTGACGAATATATGGGGTGAAGGGGTGTAACGCGAAGTTCCTATTTAATTTTTTTAGTATCTAAGCTAAACCTCCACTCATACCATTGTAAATCGATTCTTTTTTTTCCGATTTTTTTTTATCATGGATTTTAGATTTTCCCTTGCATTTCTCCATTTCTTGTTTCTTTCGGTTTAGCATTCTTTCTCTTGAATTCGTATTCTGTTATTTGCTTGCTGGGTTAGAAGATTTGTTTTGCTTGCATAGGTTGGGGTTTTCGAGAACAGCCGCCGCGCACCGTACCGATAGCAATGCTAATGTGGATGCTTTTCCTTATTAAATAGGGGAAAATAAGAAATTTTGTTCCGTGTTTTTTTTTTCGTTTTCAATGTGTACGAATTTGAATTTGAGCGAACGCAGTGTAGCGGCTCTGCCCAGGGTATACGGTGTAATGTGTGTTGTACCGTACACATACCTAGGTAGGCAAGTGTATTTTTAGTGATAGGGCTTTCTTCTTTTTAACGGTAATGTTGTATTGTACGCCGAAAGGATATAGGTAGGAAGAAGGAAAATAATTTTCAAAATGAAAATTATTCCTGGATGAAAGGACGTAATAGTTGGGTAGACTAAGTTTGAAAATGCCTTTTCCTGGCATATAAAAGCCCATAAGCCTTTATAAGGACAAACTCGCCGAGCAGAACTTTTTAATTCGCTCTAAATTAGCAATCGATTTCGTATTTTTCAATAAGACGAAAGCACATCGGCGATCTTCACACAGAATAGGTAAATGTTAACGAATTGAGGAAATGTCAACTGGCGGTACTATAATAATAACTTAAAATTGTACGAGCTTAATACCTTAGTCAATATTTACCGTGCAATACCTCAAGCACCTATACGAGGGTATATATCGCATATATAGGTATATATAAGATTTATGCGTGTGCGTGTGTATGCACTTTAATTTTGTTCTTCTGTCAAATAGTTAACCTTGCAACTTGCACCAATCTCATAAAGTAATCATTTCATTACTCTTTCTATCATATATGATAAATTATTGCATTGGTTATCAAATTCGATGTTACTTTAATTTTATGTTTAATATAGGTATGTCAACTCTATAACGGAACTCTCACTGTTACGTCTGAGTTTTTCTTGGCAATATAAGTCGGTTGAAAGATATTCGCAATAAATAGAAACAAAAATCCTTGGCTTGCTACTTCACCCTATTAACTTGAGTTCACTTGGTTGGCTCGTGCCGATATAGGTACCTACTCTACATTTAATATACGTACAGGGACTGTTGTTGATCGAATGAATTAAAAAAAAGCCTCTCTTCCAACAAAAAAAGTTTATTGACCTCTGATAAATCGAACACAGAACCCAATATGTAGATACTGTAATATATCGATTCTTACCCCTCAGCCTCTGGTTGAGTCGCTGATGCCATTAGAGAAACTACCCTTGCTGGATCATTGAGAAGCAGTATGATATGTGTGCGTATCTAAATTTTTATTAATTTCTCCGACACACTTTTCAATATACCAGCTGTAAAAGCAAAATCGCCTATCGCCGAAGCCGAAATAAATCTGACACAAAAAAAGAACCACGCACACTAGGCTTGACTACAAACACACATAAGAACAACTACTTTTTTTCCTCCCGATTTCTACCCCCCCATGTTGCCTTTTTATTAATTACGTTTTTGTTCCTCACCCCAGAGCGTATGGAATATGGGATTCTTATTTTTTATGTTTTATCCTGTGTTGGAAGGATAACAATTCGATTAGGATATACGAGAAAATGGGACACATTAATGTTTTCTCATTAATATTAGGGTAACAAAAGACGAACAGCAGACAAAAAGAAATAAATAATCGAAGGGATGCCATGCAATGGGTAGATAGATGATGTTGCAGTTGCTGGATTAGCCTGCTTTTTTTTTGTCCTGTAATCGCAGAATTTTTTTACGTTGTTTTTTTTTCTCTCGTGTGTGTCAAATTGACCGTTTGTGGTTAATGGTCGTCGTTTGATAAGAATAATGTATTTGATTTTGAGATTAGTCGATATTTGGTATGAGTAAAAGACTAGCACAATCGATGCCAACGTTTGCTCGGACTCATGTTCATTTGAATTAGTCATACGATTCTAATAGCAACCTCAATTATCTTGCATTCTGTTTGAATTGAGTTTCAAGACGACGAACTAGGTGCTGAAGTAGAACAGTGAAATACTTAGACCATAAATTCATAACACTGTATGCAAGTAAATGATGGGTTTTAACATTTTCTGCTTAGTAATTTAATTTAACAAACCACGAAGTTGGTCGGCTTACTCGCACAGTGTGCAATTACCGGACGTTGTTATTGAATAGCAGTGTTTGTTGAAAGGACTGCAGGACAATGAAGAGGGGGAGAAGTGATGAGGTGTCATTGTTATCATAGGATATAGGAACTTGTCAGTAGAATAATACTGCTGCGCGTTGACCATTTTATGTTATTATGTATAAACAAAAAAAAATGCCATGGAATAGTTGACAGCGTTGGTAGCTGGAATTGTAAGTTGCTGCTTCAAATATTATTGCGTAGTTCCGTGAATATATGTCTCGTTCACAGCCATTCGAAAGCACCTACCATCTTATGCTGAGGCCGAACGGCATGGCAGTTGCATACTCCTGATATTGGCAGACGTTCGCGAGAGGTAGCGCCGTTTAAAAAGAACCTTAAGATGTGACTTGTGTTTTTCTGGAGACTCCTCGCTTAGTAGTCCAGCACACAATGATTACGCATTTGTATAGCAGCGGTGACCCAATACTTTACGTTTTATTTTCTTGTCACACATGTTGATATTCGATAGTGATATACAGATCAATTGCAATTATCACAATAACACATTTTGAGGCGTTGGTTTGCAAGTGGTTGTATTTCAAGTAACAGCAAGTCCTTTCGTTTTTAAGTCCCCGCATATTTATGCATGTATAGCTCGCATAATGTTCACTTGAATCGTTCATCTCTTTTTGCTCCCGAAGACCAACTGTTTTCTGCAAATAAATGCTTGTATGGATGTGAGCTGAGTAATTAATGATCATCCGCCGTTTGTAAATTAATCATAAGAATTAATTATTACCAACGCGAGAAGGATGGCCCCACACCCATTTTTACGTTAACGGATACCAAACACACAGCATTGTAGAGTGTGGATACCTACTCTATTGTGTTGGAGACACATGCAGTCAACGGGTTACCGTACAGTAGACCAAGCCAAAAAAAGCTTTCAGTATACAAGCATTTTCCTGAGCATAGTCGGACACTTGTTCGGACCACTTTTATCCGATTGAAAGCCACTCGATACGGATATAATCTAAGAAATCCTTCGTGTAAAATTAAAAGGAAGGAGACGCAGTGGCTTATTGTATTGTAGATACTACTCAACGAAAGGTTGCATGGATTTGGATGTGGCATTCATACTAAAGGTAAAACAAGCTCGACAATGGTAGTGAGATAAGTTGTAGAAACCAAATTTTTTTTGCGAGCTTCCCTCGTATTTATTCTGGCATTACGGTGATGAAATAACTTAAAAAAGGTAATCTAGCAACACTGCCCGTATTTGTGTCCCTCTTTTAGTTCATCCATCTTTCCAATGGTTGCAGGTTAAACTGCTAAATTGTTCACTTGTTTCGAAAAGAAAAATACTATTTGCTTACAACACTCTATTAGATATGTATAGAGCGCTCCTCTGATAATCTCCGCCGCGTTATCAAAGAGAGGGAAAGAGAGCATATAAGTCGGGGCAAAGCTATTCAGGTTTCGTTTCAACCTCATTTATACCGCAGTTTCTTTTTCAAGAGGTGAGGTAAGTACAATACTAATGAATAAAATATATCTCACACTATCCATATCCCTGTCTATCTGCAATCTATATATGCGTTGTAAGATGCAGCAAATGCATTTCAGTATCTGGATCAAGTCTCTTATTCAAATTGCAATTCCAATTCTTGAGCAGCATCACTTCATATTGTCAGTGGCCTCAACCTGCTATTTTACAGACGGGACGCGACGTAGCTGCTGTCGGGCGCTTGCACGTGTTAAATACGAGAATATGCCTTCCCAGGTCGTTAAGAATCTCCAGTGATGTTTATTTATTTTGTACTTTTATGTTTTTTTCATGTTCGTATTCTGTTTGCTTTGCTTATTACAAATATAAGAATAGATAAATTGTAAAGAATGAGGATGACAGTGGTGTATATGTATAGAGGTAGAGGTGAGGTTGAAGCGAACAAAATTTGAATATTATGTATGAAGGAGTGTTGTCCGTCGAAATCAAATAATCATTTTTCACCTTTTCTCCAACTTGCATTCGTAAAGGCCTGGACGAGAGAAGTGAGCAAACGATAATTTTATATGGAAGTTTGTATTCTCGGACTCCGCTCATTCTATGCAATTTGTTGCATGCGACTTTTAGTTTGTATAGATGCGTTTAGAGGCGCATCCCATAGTCAAAGCGAAATTGTTTAAACTCTGTAGATAGAAGGTGTCAAAGTATGATTCCCGCGAACTGCGAACAATATAGCAATGTCTCACGAGAATATGGTCCACCTTGGCAAAAGTTGGGACTGTGGACTTGGAGTATGTATAGATGCCAATGGGTCAAACCGATGCATATTTGGATGCTAACAAAGGAATTGTTTAGATTAAGAACTGTCCCCAGAATCGTAAATATGTTTAGTTCGTTTGTGAGTTCGGTTTTTTTATGGGATATGTCAAGACCGTTTTTATGAGCGCTAAATGAATAAGGCCTCATTTTACGTCAATCTTTGCACTAGGTATTTGACAACTATTTCACTCGTATATAGGCTAGCAATAGTCTATATAACCACTTCATTCGCAGTGCAAAGCAGGCTTACATTTGGCAGGTAATCAGCACATCCGATGCAAAGAGATGCACATACTCACTTGCACTCGTCGACCAAGTCCCCACCGAATGGTCAAGCATATCTGTGTTCTTCATATTTTATACATTCTTCGCCTTTTTGCTTTCGGATATCTTGACGATACCGGTCATGGACTATTATTTCTATAGGAGGATTATCGAGCAAACACTCTATATACATATACTGAGAATACAAATACAGTTGGCTTTCAAAATGCATTCCAAGTCGTATGTGGGAGTTTTGTGTTCTTTGATTATAGTCCAGGAATGCGGGTAGTCTGTGCTCAGTAATTATATATGTAGTTACTTTTATTTTTCAATATTCTATTATGATGAGACAAGCCAAGTGGAATTTTAGTAATCTATTGGATATTTGAAATGTGCACACACCTGAAACTAAACTATCCCAATGTTTTTGCGACACCTTCTATTATTTGGTCGCAATACAGTACAGTAATATTTTTCCTTTTTTTAAAATATGATTTAAACTGTTTTATTTGGTGGCGCAGAACCATAGCGAAAAACTATTTACGCCGTTTGATCTTAGGCAGAAAATCCACATCCGTTGTGTTGTGACAAACAAGTTAAACGATTTGATTTAAGTAGGCCTGCAACAGTACATGTGAAATGCCCCACACACCACAACTGAAGTAGAAAAGGTTCAGTTTGGCAGTCACTTTTCATTCCATATGCATCAGTATGCGGTACCTCTAGTCCTATCCGTGTCATGTATACATTGTTGCATATTCTACAGACTTCACGATACCTCCAAAGACAATGTCTTCCCTTGTAGCCCGTGTATTTATCTATATCGCTGTGACGTTTTGAGATTTAGGACGTTATGTCAAATGCAATAATGGGACCGTAGCCACACCATTGTCTCTGTCTCCCTTTCACTATGTTCGATGGGGACATTGAGAAAATCCCCAACAAGCCAACGCACATGCGTGCTCCATACCGGAGTGTCGAATGATGATTATACGCCTATTAGTTAACAATGGTCGAGGTATTTTTTTATTCTTCATTTGCACCGTGAAATGGCATCAAAACACCAGATAAGATGTGAATAAAGTTCCACCAAAAAGCAATTAATTCTTTCGAACTTCGAGCGCGAGTCCGTTTTAGTTATTTTTATGATATTTGTCTTGTACGACTTTGCCATCATCTCCATATACCTATATTTATATCTACCTAGTATAGGTATATTTACATATACATTTCGATTTTAAATGGAAGATTCTTTTAATTTATTAATTAATAAGCGCTCGAAATGAATTCCATTCAATACATATGCAGTAAGAAAAAATGTGAACAAAAAATAAACATTGACTCGAAACTTTGGACACACGAGCGGGTGCAGCAGCGCCCAGGCCACAGATATGCAAAAAGGTTGACCACAGCCTTCACCGTGTCGAATAATTCGCTTAGAACTCAGAATGTGAATAACGATTTTATTGTGTACTCCTCTGAGCGGCAGGGGAAAATGAAGAAAAGCCATAGCAGTGAAGGAGACTGGAAGAACAATGCGCAGTTGGATTTTGCGAACGAAAAGCGCCCATTGTCCAGGGTCTAACAGTGCCCGATGTGGTAGATCGTTAAATCCTTGTGGAATTATTGTCTCCTTAGGTTGATTTTTTTTTACCTAAAGCCATTGTCTTTTGTTGCTGGAAGTATATGTAGGTATTGTTATATATTTTTTTCTTTACTATTTTTCTCTGATCTGTTGATGGCGATGATGGTGGTGCTGCTGCTTGTATCGCACTCCTTGTGCTGCAAACTTTTTAATTTATAATCGTTCTTTATTAAACTGGTTATTCATTAATTTAAGGTGAATAATTGACATTTGTTTCGGAGGAGATGGGCAGTGCATACTTTTGGGAAGATTTCTACTTCTATTATGAAGTTGGTATAACAATGAACATATTAAACCGTCACTTGGGTCAGGATTTCCCAGCCATGTTAGACAAGAGACTCTAAAGTCTAAAAATACAAAATTGTTTACATTTTCCTAAATTTGAAATGTGCTATAAGCTTAAAGTCAGGTGACAGAATTGATGAAATAGCAATAGCACGGTAGATAGAAACCACCGTTTTGCAGTAATAATTCAGATACTCGTACAAACGGCGTTTACTCCAACGAGGACAACGAACAACCCTAACAAATGACTCTAACTTGTCATGGCTAAATATATAAAGTATAGAAGGAACAAAAAACAACTTAATCGGGAAAGGCTATAAAAATGCACACCCCATCTCGTCACTTTGTTGGATTTTAATTTATTTATTTTCCATATATAGGTAGTAGGTAAGACCACATTGCCTAGCAGTTCAATAAAATGAATCACGAATTTGTTCCATTCCCATTTCCATTCGCGAGTTCATGTAAAACTTTAATGACAAATTTTCTTTCCTTTTTGTTGTTTGTGTATCAAGGAGTAAGAATGAAATTGGAAAAGTCTGTTTGCTAACAAGCATTTCCCCATCAGTCCATGTCTAGTCTTTGGCTATCGGAGCCCTGTTACACTTCTTATTCTTCTTCTATACTCGTTGTTATTATTTATCGACAAGTTCTACTATACACGGCATACAACATGCAATCAAAAACGGAAATTGAATGGGGTTTTATAGGTATCAAATCGTCGTTTCTACCCTTAACCTTATGCGAACATCTATCTATCTATATCTTGTCTATCTATCTTTTCGTCCTGCTAATGCATTCAAACGAAATCAGTTTACTTAACTTCATTGCTACTAACTACGAGTATGTGTGTTGGTATAGACTTATGTAATACCGCATGTGGTACCGGGCCAAGTGTCTTAGATCAGTCATCTCCCAAACAAGCGCGGCGGCCTAAATGGAGCCAACGTCTTCTTGTAAGCCATTAAATGCTAGAAAATGTATTCGAGTGTCAATTACAATTCAAATTGCCAGGCAATTACGCAAAAAATGTTTTTCTTTCCATTTGCTGAATATTCAATATTAATGGAGCGGTGAGTGGGTGGGTGCATGAAAGGACAGACGGGTGCAGATGGATGGATAATGGATATGATGTAAAGCGATTCGGAATGAAGTTGTGCGTCTAGTTAGTAATTGGAGCTAGCTTTTGATTGATTGTAATTTTCTTTGTCATTAGCATTTGTGTACATGGTGTGCACATATAGGTACCCAATAAATGTTAGATGTGCTATTTGGCAACCCCAGAACGAATAAAGAAATAGGACATATTTATAAAAGGTTAAGCAAAGTCACAAACTTGAGTTCTTGTTTTGAATTAGATCCCAAAGTAGAGCAAGCTACGGTTGATATTTTTTATTCATCTCCATCTGGACAATGCGTAGCTATATATGTATGACATATGTCGGAAGTGACTGCTTGAAGGAACCTTTTTTGCCTTTTATGTTCTTGGCCTTCTTCAACTTTAGTAAGGGATAAACATTACACACCTCTGCCTACATACGTTTGCAATTTTTTTCCGCGATCGATCCTGTCGAAAGAATCGAAAAATATGAATTCCAATGAAAATGGAGCATTTTATTAGTTTATTGTTTCGTTTGTCCATTTTTCTTGCAGATTTTCGTGTTTCTTTCTTTTTTTTTATTCGAACTATATTTTATTTGTCGGACCCCCTGCTGTCGTGCTGTGTAAGGTAAACATTTCCAATGGAAGAGTTCCAGAAAAAAAAAAAAGGAAAAACAGAAAGAAGTTGACGACGACAACAACAGAAGCAAAAAAAATCTTAAGGAAATTTCGCAAGTAACACCTGGTCTTATCTAAATAAGAGCGCGCACACAGCCGTTTAACGAATCACGAATCATCCTCTAAAAAGGATGAGAGCAGAAGTAAAACAACGAAAAGATACATACAAATATTCGTCGTGGATGTTATCGCAATCCATTATATTGCAAAAAATAAAAACGAAGCAACAAAATAAAAAATAAGATATATGTGTCTATAGTAAGGAAAGCAGAAATGCTAAATCAGAAGGGGCTTGTCCCCTTTTTGCATTGTTTAAGACGTATGCGGCAAATTTTATTGAACCCTGTTCGGCGCGGAAAAGACTGTTTCTAGGAAAAATTTTGGGAATCAATAAATTGTGTCACTGCCGCCGCGTCGCTGCCAGAGAAATACACATAAAGGATATTTTAAGGGGCACAGTTATATCTAAGAAATGTTTCTTTATATGCATTCTAAATGACAGTAAGGACCCTTAGAATATTCCACTTTAGTAGTTAGTATACTCATAAAGATTTTAGTTAAGTTGATCGGCAGGTATCTGCGTATACAAGGCCCAAGTTCTTTGCTGATCGATGTGTAATATGTGAGTTTTCAAACTTTCCATTGGGCAACCCTTTCTGTTTTGAAATTTTGGGCACCGCTTAATCGAAAAGGGTAGACACATGGGCAACAACACCTTACGCATTCATCATCATATTCTCCTCCTGCTAATATATATATATACGATACCTACCTTCCTTTTTCCTCGTACTCCACAAAAACTGTTTTTATTTCGAAGAATCCAAAATTTGTAGGGAAGCGAGTGCAGTGCAAAAGTGTGAGAAAAAGTTCAAAAAAGCGACATCAAAACGAGTCCTCCATTCACTTTGCCTCCATTTCCATCCATTGTCGTCGTTGTCGTATTATTCATATTGCCGCGCGGCGGCCCCGAGTTTTTCCAGCACTATTGTGCTTCGCAGATCAGAGAATTTTTGACCGTCTTATAAAAGATGCAAAAAAGGGAATCGGAATCGATAATACAATAGAAATTCTTTTCCACACCAAAAGTTAATAAGCGTTGCAAAAGGGCACACAAAGTCCTTCCTCTTTTTTTTTTTGTGCAAAGTTCTGTTGTTCTGGCCCAACTTCTTGTTTGGTGGATGGTGCTCCATGTTTGTCGTTTTTCGTCATCTGCGACTCGCGTTGTGCTCTTCTGCTTTCGCGTTTGTTAATTTTTCTGCAGTAAGCTACACCTCATACATAGCAGCGGCAAGCATACAGTGCCTTCTTGATACATTTCCAAGATTTTTATCTGTTTTCGGCGACGAGTGAGAGACCAAATAAAACATTTAAAATAATTTCTATAAAACTGCTTCTTATTCTGTTGTCTCGGATTTGTTTGTGTGTGGTGGCGGCGTGGCTGCGGGTACAGGACACAGGAGTGGGTTTCGCACAGTCTCTTAAGTAGATCAGCAGAGTGGCAACTCGCAACAGCAGCAGCAGCACCCATTGTATTGGCGGGGGAACCTTTATCAACGCGTTATCTGCTTATACACTCGTTGGAATGCGCAATTGTTCCTTGTGCGGTGCGTTGGTTGGTTAACTTTGTGTGCAGAGTCTATATGCTGGGTGGACGTGTGATTTATGCAATGATAGACAGTTACACGTTCCTCCTAGGATTTCATTTACTCCACAAAATGTATACTTATGGATTTTTTTTTAATGAAATCGTGACGGATTATTTAGTAAAAATAGATATCGAAGATCAAATATCAGTGTTTGGCAGACCATCCCGTTCTTCCATTGTTCAAAGTAATTAATAATTTTTTTGCATCGCATTAAGAGCCTATATTCAGCCGTAAATCGTCTATGTTGCTTCGTCAGCATCGAACAGCTCTCCTTTTTCTATAAACTATCCAGTATATGCGGACTACGAACTGGTGGTAGCCCTTTTTGCCCTCCCATAGCCATCACCACGCATAAGTGTCAAAAATGTCTGCCTCATTCCAAGTTAAAATATATAAATGAACCACGAGGCCAAAGTAGATGTAAGTGGATAGCTGAGTTGTGCTGTGATCTCTTGTTAGAGGAAACACCGATACCAATACCGAATGCGTTGCGGAGACCGTTCCATAGGATGGTTGGTTTCTCCACTGTCCACTGTGGTAGACAGTAGACTATTCTCCAAATGAAAAATTACACCGTAAACAATGAAACATTTTCAGTGTTTTTTTTTCGCCGATTTACAGTGCCATTGTGACCATGGACTCTAGATTTTGTACATTTTTTTGCTTTATTTTTCACTTCTCTTGATCTTCGTCGGCCGGTATTATTGTTGTTGTTGCTGTTGGAGGTGTCCCTGCCTTGGTTCCTTTTGTTTGTAGTAGCCGATTTGTCTTTTTGTTTTCGGATTCATTTATTATTGGCCGGATAAAAAAAGGAGTTAAAGAAAGTAAAAACTTATTTTAACTTGACTGTGATGCTTACGCTTAACTTATTCCATCGTTCTTTCACAGTACCTTACTACTCTGTGGTTCCTTTAAGGCTGATTTCTGTGCAGAGCGCACAGATTACAATCTGTGTACGTTCATTCATCGACTTATACTTTTGTTGTATTTTGTCGTGTCGCGTTTACCGTTCGCGGATACACAATAGGGTAGCATTTTGTTTTTCTTAGGCCGACCGATCCTGGAGACTGAGACTGAGCCGAGGAAACATCTAGCCGCTATTATGCGTAGGGTCGTTGATTATTGGGGTAATGCATAAACAACGAATGTTTCGCGCGTTAATCTTATGGCTTTAGCCTGAGTCCGAGCTATATTTATATGGAAGTATTTTTAAAGAAAGTCACTCCTTCTTGGTAATAACTTTGAATATGGTTGTAAGGTGTACGGTCAGGAACCTATTTAAAACGAAATACGTAAATGTGAACATCAACAGTCGAAGAAGTGACCACAACTCAACCACTGTATACGTGGTTATACAGTCTTAAAGCCAAGCTGTAAATGCGAGGGGAATCTGTGATTGGTTGTATCAAAGTTAGCTTCCATTAGTTTATTTGGTCACCAATCCGAGAAGAATCTTTTAACTTGCACGTGGTATCCAAAGTCTGCCTTAACGACGCATTGCCTTGATAAAACCTCTCTAAATTAAAAACGCCACTCATGAGGTGTGGGTAGAATATCTCATAACTTATCCGAACGATTTTTTTTTTTGTTTTTTATTTTTTTTTGTCTTAAGTTAAGGTATGCTAATTCCTATGTTATAAATTTTTGCTTTTTGATATTTGTCTTTGTGCAATTACCCCACATCACCTCATGGAAACTCCGAACCTGTTTACTGTTCTTATGATTATTAGTTTTTGCTTCGTTTTAGAGCTTTTTAATTGCTTTAAACATAAATTTGTTTTTTTTTTCGGATGTGGGAACGTGGGCAACCTGCTTCGGACTTAATTGATTTTATTATGAACCAGTAGACCACCACAGAGTGATGTTAGTTATACGTTAGTTGTATGTACAATATAAATATTTTCCACGAAAACAGTTACACGTAGTGATATCCTCATTTTAGATACCTATACTTCCCTATGACATATAATATTTCTCATCTGGTACATTTGCCTTGAATTCTGTTTTGCCACGAGTTTCCTAGATCAATTTGGATCTTTTTCAACTCTGGTAAAGGAAACTCTGTACCAAAACTAACCCCATAGGTTATAGCATAAGGCACATCTCCACTCACTCATGCCATGAATATATATGTACCAACCTCTCAATATCAGCTTACCACTATAATTGTTCAACCTCAATCCAATATTATGCTCTATAACTCAGGCAGCATTTGTGTGGTCTTAATTTCATTCCCCCTTCCCAATGGCCTCCTACATTTTACTAATATACAAGATATGAACATATTACTGAAGGTGAACACACACCAGGCTTAAATGCCACACTCTCTCCATAAACAGGTGCGGCACTGCTGCTGGCCAAAAGTCCATTCTGGACGCTTATGATGACGATAGGGCGATGACCAAAACAACAACCTTACCAGCCGACGACACTTAACGACACCTTTAAAGACGACGCGCAACAGGTATAAGATACCACAAACTATACTCGAGCTTCAACCTCAATCCGTGCACACTCGAAATGTAAAATTAAAAACTAAACAAAAGAGAGGAAAAAATACAAGAAACGAAAAAAGAACCAAAATAAAACTGAAATGACAGAAAATTAATACCACCAGTGCAGCATTGCCTCAGCAGCGCTCAGCCTCAGTGGTGTGCCAATGGAGTGGTATATTTTGAAGACATGATGTCCTCTATATTGTGCGTATGAACTGCGTTGTCCACATCATGTAGTGGTGTCCAATAGATTCCATCCTCTGATCATTTTTTAAAATATTTATTTTGTTTAATTTATTTAATTTGAGCGGAACAGATACGACTCTGCGTCGATGAGAAAAACGGAGGGTACGGTATGGACGAGTGCCGGCAGTGGTGGTGGGTGTCATATAACAGCTCGAGGTATCATTTCTTCACTTCTACCTGGCTAATGCGTTTTACAAATTTTTTTTTTTTTTCTTATTTGCCTTTTCCATACACTCTTTGGGGCTATACACAATTTAATAGTTATAGAGGAGAAAGATCAATCGGATAATACGATGAGACAAGTGACTAATTGGACAGTTACACTGTCAAGGCGGGTGGTAGGCTTTCATTAATGTATCCGATACGAGTAGCATTCGTGTGGGTATTATGGTCGGTGCATCCGCTGACCGTCTGGGATAAGTGCTTAAGGGTGGAAGATGATTTTGTTTGTTCACCAATTGAGTTTGGTGTAGGAACTTATCTCTCCATATTTCTCTGAGAAAAAACAAGTACGCCAATTCGACTGCAACAGCAGTTCTATTAGCAGACACATTTTTCTATGCAGGCACTTAGAAAAAAATTGACTAACCATCATTACCATCATTAACAACGTAAACTCCAAGAGCTTGTCTTTTATTTTCGTTTTCCTTCATTCGAGCGCGCACACGGTCGGCCGGCGTGCTGCTGTTACATGCCGCTGCCACCACCTCGGCGAAGCACTAAAATGTCACGAAAACATAATGAGATAAACTTAATTACATTTGTTGTATTTTATTTTTCAATCACACCTTTGAACATAACCAGCTACGAACGAACGGGGTTAAGTCGGGCGCTCGGCTCTCACTGTCTGAGTCATTCCTTTTTGGTTCGTGAACTGGTGTCAGACTGACAGACGGACCAAAATTCATTTATTTACCTGAAGTGGTTTTAGCTTTCCATCTTTGACCATCTCTGTTGTCGTCGTCCTCGACGACGACGTTTTAACCTCTGTCACCCTCCTCGGCCGAAGCGCTCCTCTTTGGCCTGTTTTGGAAATCGTTGGCTAAGATTCAATTAATGAGTCGAACGGCTCATGTCTCAGTGAGGCCTCAGGTGATATTAAAAACTTAAAAATATGGCTTCACGCCCGGCCTGTGTATCTGTGTAGGCGTTAAATATTTTGAAGAAACCTGTAAATAATCAATTAATTAGGAGTTTTTTTTTTTTCTTTGTGCTTTGTCTCATTTACGTGTTCTTTTCTGTGCGCTCGTGTTTCTTTTAGAGGTGAATAATATATTGTCGTTCCTTTTGAGCGTGAGATTAAGTTTCGATTCACACTTAAGAGATACACTGATATTAGTGTAGGTATATGTGTTGTGTATACTCTGTCATTAACTGATTTTCTTGTTATTAGTTAGAGTTTTTTTTAGTAATGTTATGCCTTCTGTGTTGACTCCTCAAGTTTGGCTCTTTGTAGCAGCAGGTCCCTATTGTTAGGCACAAGTACTCTGAAGGTTAGAAATCAGACACCTTACTATCAGTATTAGCATAGTCATAGGGCCTTACCAATAATCATTTTTAACCTTCACACTAAATATTTCCTGGGTCACAATATGCAATTTTGTATGGAAATTTTCGCCATTGTGAGCTCGAAAAATTTAGCCTGGACACTAAAAATGATTATTAGTACCGCGGATAGTCTTCGTGTTACATATAAAGGAACGCCTGAATTGAAAATACCGTGAAGCCTTATAGGTTGAACAAAAAATGTTACCAGCCAATTAATTTTGATTTATATTTCTCAGTCTCAAGACGTATCCGGTCGTCCGAGAACTCCCGACGGATTTGAACCAAAATCATTTCAACCTTCGTCCTACTTTTACCGGGAAAACTCCCACCGATCGCCCCCTTTTTCATAAACAATGACACTCTTAATTAGTATGACTGTTGCCGGCAAAACCCCTAGTAATCATTTTCACACCGGATGTGTTCAACCCTTCTCAGTTGACAAAATGGGGGGTTGCAGCATCACATCTTCTTTGCGTACACCCTCCAAATGCCTGGTGTGATGTTAAAAAGACCTATTGACAGGGTAGTTAGTCAAATCCTAAACGGGTTTAATTGTCCTGATTTGTTGTTATACTGATGGGGAGACTATGGTAGGCTTGCGTCTGATGGTGTATCCTCTTTGTATACCGAACCAAAATGTAGTCCGTGTCAATTTGCTATATTTTGTGCAACTCACGTGTCACCCGGAAGTGCTAGTGGAGTGGACTTGGTGCCGGCTGGTAGACTGATGAAATATAAATGAACGAATTAGAAGAGTCAATGGAAGTGAATGGGTCGCTCTCGGTTCAACATTTCGATTAATGCGATTTTACGTAATAAATGACATCGGAAGTTCTGCTTAGAAGATTTGTATTGTTGACTCAATCGTTTGTATTATTTACGGGGGGTGGAGGCGATGATGACACGCCTATATCTACAAGATGATATTCGCATTTTGTGGATAATAACGTTAATGACAAAGCAGAGATTTCTATTCGACGATAGTGAGATGATTTCCGTTTGAAATGGAGTGCAGCTATATATTTTTTTTATTTCGATAATAATTGTGTATAATGCAAGGAAATCAACTTGAACAGGAAACCTTGTTTTTTCTTAATAACGGAATGGGTTGTCGGCCGACAAACGTCCATTTATGCTTAAGGAGCTTGGCGACTCACGGCCTTCTTGTGATTTTGACCAGTCCGCATTTGTACTCCTGAATTTCATTACCCACAGATGTTAATTAACCACGGGTGAGCTTATGTCGCGAATCAGGTGGCGCCCCATTTCAACCAACCACTTAAACTTCGGTCAACTACAAAAAAACGCTTTAACTAGAGACAAAAACATTCAACACTAGTTCATTCACCAAAAATCCTAACTATCAATGGAAATTTTCCTTTTTATGACATGTCTTGTCTACCTATCTCTGCAAATCGAATGCCCAAATGTTGGCTTATTTACAGTATCATTAAAATTCTCATCTTTCCCTCGCGTACGCAAGCGTAACTCTTTTGTATGTTCATACTTTACCTTCCAAAGCAGGAGAACATCCCAACTCAACAAGAAAAAAAATTGAAGGAGAGAATAGATGGACGGGAAAAAATGATCATTGTTTATTTGTTTGTATTTTGTGTCTTCTAATGTCCAAGGACCACATATTGAGTGTGTTCTGTGTCACCTAAATGCCATATAATGTTGTTACAAATGAAACAGCACATTCATTATCATATATTATTTCGCTCTCCCAACAATCACATCTAAGCCAGGGTTTTTTTTTTTGTATACCTACCTTATGTTAATGACACCTTCGGCTGGTGGGCTCTTAATTTTATTTACTAATTTATTCTCGCCTGGTTTTTCTTCCGCCACAGATATAAAACGACCGTGTCAGCCTGGTGTTTACTTTAATCTATAATTAATTCTCGTTTTGGGGTCTTGTGGCTTTCTCTGTTGTGATATTATTTTTTTATTTAAGCCGTATTTTTATGAATGAACGATATTCGTTGTAGAAGATCACCTTTGAAAGGTCAGTCTTTAAATTATTAAATCAGCACAGAATCTGAATAGTTTCGCTTATTGGTGGATGTTTTTTTTTTTTGTTTTTATAAAAGTTCGCTATCGCAAATGGTGTGAATATAGCTGATTCTGTGATGATTCGCCCTATTTTGGATGATAAGGTGGGAGTGAGAGTGATCAAATAAATATTTAATCCGGAATTAGAATGAATTTTGTTTATTCTACGGGTAAGGAATTTCCATACTAATCCGGACAAATAGTAAAACATTTTTTAGTAGCATTATACCTAAACATACCTTCGGAAATTTTTCCTTTCACATTAATGTCAATCAATGTTTTTAGCTCGCTTAATACACAACCGATACACAACCCAAAAGCGCAAAGCATCGAAACATATTCAAACTAAGTTAATATTGACCAGTAACAAAGACAAAACCCCCTATCGACTGTATAGTGCTCGTACGTACCCGAGTGCCAAAAACCTCGCATAAACTACTCACTTAACAAACAAGTAACATAAGGAGAAACAAAATAAAATGATGGAAAAAAATAAGCAAAAACGAAAAAAAAACACGAATAATACTACTCATCTCGAAACATTCATTATGCCCATAGTAAATACGTCAAGTCAGGCGAAATTTGCATAAGAAAACCCAAAGTACGTAGGGTAATGGATAACATCTCGTGCATAAGAAAGGAACACAAGGCCCAACAGCACTTATACACTGAGACATATCAGTATATGTGTATGGTCATGTAGTGCGTTTGCAATACAATGCAACATATTTGCGACCAAGAATCTGTCCACTGCTCCAAGTGGAATATGAACGTGTTCGGCCCACGTTCAATCCATAAATTTAAATAAATGAAATAAAAAATAATAATAAAACGTAACGCAACGAAACGGGGAATTTTAATTGCAAAATCATTTCCAGGAACAAATTTAATTCGTAGATATGTGTCGTGTCATACGTATAGCGGCTTAGAACTTGATGCTTGCAACTTAGACCGAGAGCATAGTTTTGCTTACCGCCTAACTAGCCAGCCAGGCAAATAACTATACAACTAGAGGAAACATCGAACATCATGGTCACGTGCAAAGGTTGTTTCCAGAGTACTGCGCTGTGCGTTGTGCATACTGTCGTCGTGGTCGTCATCGTCCGCATCCCCATATGGAGGCATAGGACACAGATTCCTGAGAGATGTAGAAATGCAGTATAGGCTGTTGTGTTCAATGTTCACCGTGCACTTTGTTTTGTTAGCGTGTTAATTTAGACTTTAAGGCTTTTTTGAATATTTCTGTGTGTCTCTGTCCACACATCCCACGGGAAATTTAAAATCAAATCAGTATTCGATAACCCCGCACATGGGCGAGTCTGATAAGGATTAGTGTGACATTTTATTAACCAAATAGCCAATACCAGTATATAATGTATATGGAGATTTGTTGGTTAGGTCGCTGAAAGGCAAACATTATTATGGCAGGGTTTCAAGAATTGTTTCGGGGCAGCGAAAAGAAAGAAGCTATAACATTTTTTTCCCTCCGACAATTGTTTGGAAATACGCGTGCCTACTTTCTAAAGCTTTGCAAGTTCATTTGTTAACTCATGTTCAGCGTTCCCAGATTGGAAAAAAGCGTCACTTTTGTCGAAGGAACTTTTGTTCGCATTTAGGCCTTTGTAATATAAATGGGGGAAAAATTTCTTTAAACTCTGGGAACACTGCTCATACATCAGAAAGGCATAAACACAGTTAGTTTTTTTTTTTTCGTGTCTACGAGAACTTTCTAAATCTGGGCATAGGCTTTGCAAATGAACTGAACTAACATTTTGTAAAACAGCATGGAAACGTCTTACAATTTGTGCTACGGGACGTGTTGTCCACCGACCATATTTGGCCGTTATTCCCAACCCATTCTTTACATAACTTAATCGTCCCAGATCATCTATAATCAACGCAGACAATTGCCCAGGTGATTTATTAAACTCTCTAATTGGTAAGAATTCACAGTACGTTTTCAAGGGACACATATTCATACTTTTCCTCCTCAACATACTCGTGCTCGTACTCATATGCAGGGTATGTGTGTATATTGTGTACCTGCTATGCATCCGAATCATCCGGTCCGGGGACATCGAAGTGCGATCAAACACTTATCTCTTTTCTCCGTGGGTGGAGGCAATACGCAGGAACACTGTTCAAAATTCCGCACAGCAATCGCTTTGCGTCTTTTGAAAAGAGAATTCCCTAGCGCTGTGATGCCAACAAAGATGATCGCGCCTTCGTATTTTTCTTGCTGCTGTCGAATGCAGTATTTCCCCACAATTAATAATCGTCTATCATAAAATATTAAGTGCTCCTTTTCATTGGATTGAATTTTTTTTTTTTCTTCTTATTTCCCTTTCTGTTAATTACCACCATGAATCTTTTTCTAAAGCAAAGAGAGCGTAACTTTTTGCTGTGTGGTGTGTATCTGTTTCTGTATATCGGAACACACCCAGAAATGGTAATTTATTCATTTAATTTAATGTCAGACCATAATAAAAATAAATAAAGCTCCTCGGGGACCGGGGATATACAGAAACGAAAAGTTAACATTTAATATGATAAGTAAGACGATGATCATTATCACCAGCATCGTCTGGTGGAGCACATTTTCATTCATTCTTGATTTGTTTTTTTTTTTTTTTTTTTTCTTATTTTCGTCGTTCTTTGTGGGTATATATATATTTTTCGTGTAATCTGGTATTTCATTCATAAATGCGAGCGTAAAGTTCAGTCGTTTTTTGTTTACACATTTTTGGAATGCCCTGTCTAAAGAGGCTGGTCATCAAGATCGCTTATCGTAATACGTGTACGAACATCATAATATGCATGGTTGACTGACGTATACAAACAATCAAATAATCAACAGTTTCCAGTTGAATTAGGCAAATTATTTGTTAATAAATAGAACGTTCTACAGTGGAATTGGTTGAATTACACCATCACCAAAGCGACTCTAGAATCGTTGGCAGTGGACAATTTTACCATTTCTAAGTGTGCATATAGGTATACTTTTTATGAAACGTTGGTGGTGTTGAGGGGAATGTTAGCACTGCACAGTGCACATGATGCGCAACGTCTGTTTTTCTTTTAAGTGCATTTTCTCTTCCCATTGTCATGGATCGCGATATTATTCGAGTCTTGAGGGTGGGTGCAAATTATTAGATGGCGCTCGATTGCGGATGGGTAATAATTTTTCGGTTTGGACATTATATTAACACTATATTGAATGATCACAGTCAAATGAATTTTCAACTCGTTAAGAGCAGGCTGTAATGCTGTCATAGAAGATCGCTTATGAAAAGTTCAATGTTTTTGTGCAACGGGTTTCATTCAATTTGCCGTATGTTTTTTTCCCTGTCAGAAAATGAGGCTTGTCGTCAGTTGAACAACCCCTTAATTTGATATATCTACCACATTCATCAATTGAGAGGCAAAGAGGCAAAAGTTATTCAACAAAGTTTTGATGGTCCTTTTATTTATTTATTTTGTGTAGGACATTACCGTCACAAAATTTAAGCGATAATTTTTTAGTAGATGCAGCCGGTAAGATATGTATTTCTCATGTGTATTTGTTTTCTTTCTACATTTTGTTAAATTGTCAAAGAACATAGTGTCTATTGGACAAGCGTTCGATGGTGCAGGGAAATAAGTCCACGGGAAATAAGTCCACTGAGGGACTTACTACCCACCAAGGGGGAAATAAAACCACTTTCGTGAAGTGGACTAAGTTCCCTTGTAGGGTGGGAACTATGTCCACTTTCTGATGGGAACTTAGTACACACTCAAAAATAAGAAGGGGGAACTTACGTCCAAACTAAATTGGACAACAAACTCACGATCTTTTATTGGAGTAACTCCGACAAAGCGTAATAACGCCAACAAAATTTGAGTAATAAGACCAACCTTGCACCCACCCCGTAATCCAACAGTAAATCCAAGCAGGGGGGTTGCAGGGGGGCAGCATGCCCCCCCATACAGATTTCATAGTTTGAGAGCGCAATAACACCAACTTGACGTTAAAAGGGAAATAAAACCACTCTGAGTTTTCGGAATTTATTTCCCACCTTATATGGGAACTAAGTCCACTTCACGAAAATGGTTTTATTTCCCCCTTGGTGGGTAGTAAGTCCCTCAGTGGACTTATTTCCCGTGGACTTATTTCCCTGCACCGCGTTCGATGGGTGCAGGGAAATAAGTCCACGGGAACTAAGTCCACTGAGGGACTTAGTACCCACCAAGGGAGAAATAAAACCATTTTCGTGAAGTGGACTTAGTTCCCATATAAGGTGGGAAATAAATTCCGAAAACTCAGAGTGGTTTTATTTCCCTTTTAACGTCAAGTTGGTGTTATTGCGCTCTCAAACTATGAAATCTGTATGGGGGGGCATGCTGCCCCCCTGCAACCCCCCTGCTTGGATTTACTGTTGGATTACGGGGTGGGTGCAAGGTTGGTCTTATTACTCAAATTTTGTTGGCGTTACGCCAATAAAAGATCGTGAGTTTGTTGTCCAATTTAGTTTGGACGTAAGTTCCCCCTTCTTATTTTTGAGTGTGTTCTAAGTTCCCATCAGAAAGTGGACATAGTTCCCACCCTACATGGGACTTAGTCCACTTCACGAAAGTCCCTCGGTGGACTTAGTTCCCGTGGACTTATTTCCCTGCACCCGTTCGATGTAGGTACCTCCTTTGCTGCACCAACTGGAGTATCTTTCTATGAAATGAAATTTCTTTGGCATCAAATGCTGACCATATTCTTGCGTCTACGCTATCGACATGCCCTTGTGTCTCACGACTGCCTTATGTTGTGTTCTTTGGAAGCTTTAAATGACAGTCACTATTTTGACGATTCAGGAAAGAGAAATATGCCTTGTAAAGCCAACAAGTATGGAGAGTATTGGGTTTTTGTCGTTCCGCATCCGTGATCGAGTACTACGTCACTGAATTTGTCAATGTGTTGCTTGTTAAATTCAGTGACGTATTGCCCGCTCACGGATGCGGGAACTAGACTCCAGAACGTTGAACTATGACCACGGTCATTGCATTCTCCTCGCTAAGAATACCAATAAGAGTCACGCTCTCATTTCGATGTCCTTGATTTTCAAATAATGTATCGTATAATCTATCCCTTCAGGAAAAAAAATAAAATACATAATCAGAGAAACACACGCGCTAACTTTTGTTGATTTATTTCATTCTTGATCAAGTTCGATCCATGCAAAATTAAAAATGTAAACTAAATCAACTGAGATTGGATTTAAAACCAAAAAAATTGAAGGACAAGCTGCAGAGATGAAGAAATGATGACCCCCTCGCTCTCTCGGTTATGTCGGTATATGATATGTTTTTGTTCTCTTCACGCTGCGAAGAACAAAGATCAATGCGAATGAATATTTAATCGTTTGTAGATTGAAAAGATTCCTTTTATACTTTTATATGTGTGTATATTGTATAAAGATAGATAAGTTGACAGTATGTACGTGAATTTGAGACAAAAGCAATAATTTATGTCATTAATTCAATTCCACGACATTTTTGGTATCTCCTCTGAAAATGGTAAAAGCGTTGTCGGGTCCAACGAAGACGATGATGATGATGATGGTGGTGTTGGTGGTGCTGCTGCTTGTGCAACAGAAAAGTTGATATTCGTCGGCTCTAGAAGACTGTTGGTGATCATCATCGCCATCATCCATATAGGTACTGTGTATGCATTTCGTCAAGAAATGACCCTTACAGTTTTTTCTCTGTTTGTCTTGCATAGTTTTTTTTTTATATACTTTTTGTGTCTGGATCGGTGATATTTTACATTAATCATTGATCGACATTTGTTGATAGGGACCACCAGAAGCACGATCGGTACCTCTACCTACTCTTGGTGCGTTCATTATGAGAATATGTTTCTCTTGAAAATGTAAAGGTATTGCATCTGCGTTAACAATTAGTTAATGACATTTAGTGAAGCAGAATTTCTTCAATAAAAGTATTGTCCCATCTAAAAAATTATATCTTGATCTGCTGTATTCGGTTTTTTAAGTGGAAATCACTGGTTGATACTTAGCTCTTCTGAGAAGACTTTCAAAAACTACGAATCTGCGAAGATTTGACATTCTGTCCTATAGCTTCCTCAACAGTATGTTATGCCATTGACATAATTATATGGATTTTCCCTCGGAAGTTTATACATTTTCCGTTTCCCGCATATTGTTGAAATCTCCATAATAACTGTTACTATAAATACTTGGCACTCGAGACAGTCGTCTTTTGATTTCAGTATTTTCAACACATCTGATATCATTAGAGTTTCCTCTCCGTTTTTCTTGAACATTTTCTTTTTTATCAATAATAGTTCACTATGATTTTCAAAAAGCGTTATTAAGTATCACGATATCGTACTCAAAGCTACTCGGTAAGTTTAAAACTATTTGGATAGCCTGTGAGCTTTATTGTTGTTGATTTATACAAACATATAAAAAAATAAACTTTCGAATAAGCTTTACAATATGTCCGGGCTATGGAATGGATATCAAAGCAGTGAATTTAGTTTTACCCAAGGCGTTGATTTCATACCTATTTGCTTGCAAAACATTTCCTTTGTAGCACCCCCATGTCCTAGCGAACAAAAAAAAAACAACAATTTTCAATTTAAAATGAATCACATAATGTAAATTTTCACCAACTCCACCCTCTCCTTGCACTATACACACATGTGAAAGAAAGGAAAATTAAGAAAAAGAAAATAGTAAAAAAAAGAAGAAAGAAATCCTTCCTAGCCAGCTACAAAGAGTAAGATTATAGGAAGCGCAAAAAATGGCAAAAAAAATCCACCATTGTACATGGAAATTAGGGTGGGAAAAGCCAGAGCCCATACTGGGGAAACTGCACTAGCAACAGCAACAGCAGCAGCGCAAGGACCAAAAGGACCCAAAAACTAAAAAAAAAATATAAGAAGAAAATTTCCTCGAAAGGCGCGTGTGCTGCATATGTGCCTGCTTCTCCCCAGACTCCCCCAAAAAAATATATGTGTAACAATTTCTGCAGCAGCGAGTGATTTATGGAGATTCTCCTCTGATCTCTCCGTTCCGTATAATATTTCTTGTGTGGGTGAGATGCGAGGACTTAGCGGTGGCATGGAGCGTTGGCGGGAGGTGGGGGCCAGTTTCACGTATGCAAAACTTTTTTTTCTGTTCGTCTGTTTCATTGTTCCCGTTTTACTGAAGTTTTTTATTTTTGTGTATGATATACTTCACATGCATATCGACATAAGTTTGTGTAGGTATGTACGGATTGTTTCCACTCAGTGCACACGACTTGGGAAGAAATCATTTACCTACCTACTTTGTGTGTGCGAATTTGAGGAATTTCTCGTTTTATAGGATCACTTTCCAATTACACGCAAATTAGTCGCCAATACACATATCATCGCACAACTATTCAACTATTGAACACTCTGGCCAGAGGAAAATTACCATGAAATCCTTTCGGCAACCCGTTTGAAGATGTGCCCTTGCTCCTTTGCGTTAGTTGTGAAACATCAAAGCACGGAAAACTGAATTTCGGACGAACTAAGAAGAAAGTTCGTTTTTGGTAATTTTTTAGGGTGCTGGCTGACCGAACAGAAAAATTCCTTTCGAGCAGCAGTTGGCATAGTGGTAAAGGCATTAAGTCATTTAATTTTCAGCCTCCCCACTCGAAAGGGGTGAATAATTTTCAATTAACTTTATCGGGAAGGATATTGTTTTGGGAGTGGTTTTCCATTTAGTCGAATTTCATTAAAATGTAGAGGGGAATGTATTTTATCTTTAAGGTTAACACTCTTAAATTGTATTTAAGCTAACTGTTTTTTTCTAGTTCGGGAGGAAGTCATAGCAATTGAAACAGATTGAGCAAGGCTCCCACTAGCTTACAGAGGTACAGGATCTGTTGTCATAGGCAAAACACGACATTATACATCCAGTTTTCGATTGATGATTTTACAGAAGCCCGTAGAACTCCTTTAATATCTGAGCAACGGCATCTACTATAACATGGCAATGGATACGTTGTCTAGGCCTCGGACCACTCATAAAGTATTCCAAACTTAAAAGCCTTTCAAGCAAAGCGCTTGTATTTTTAAAATCACACCTCCAGCACCATGCATATCGATTAAATTTGCCCTTATTTAAATTTTAAACTATTTCCGTCTGGATAGGTATTTCATTTATTTTTTTTTATAACGATTTTGGTCTTTTTTTATTACCTCTTCAAATGATGGTAGGTTCCGATAGACGACGACCGACCACAATCATCATATTGGACAGCAATTCTACACAGCAGATCGAAGATAAGAATTCAAATTTTGTGAACCTTTGCGCGCCCGAGTACCCGATTAATTTTTTTTTCCTGTTTCTGGGAGAATCATGGAAAAAAAACAAGGAGATTGCAATTTGTGGACGCGATCGTCTAATAGCCGCATCCTGTCCGGTAAGGCTGTTGTTACGCTTTGTGTTTGTTTGCCTACACGAGCCGGCTGATTGATTGACAGAGTGGCTGAGTGACCTCATGAAAGGGAAATTTCAAGGTTGTTACTACGGTAAGTCAGGTACCTATATGTATATGTGTTTCCTTGTTTGTCCTTATATTTGTCAGGGAAATTAATTGACCGTGACGCGCAATTTTAGAAAATGTTAGCCAAACATTTTTGGGTGCTGAATATTTTGGCTTTACTGAAAATGCTAATGTTATAAGATGGGGGTTCTAATTTAGAAACGGATGTGAACTTGCATTTTGATTGATTGCTTTTTGACTGCAGTCAGTTATTGTATTGTTGTCTCAAAATAGAGCTGTTTAAAATCGTATGGGGTTCATTGAGTAGGTATTACAATAACAATATGATCGCTTGAAGCGAAATACCTAATACAAGTACAGGTTTAGTTTGTTTCTGGGGCGAAGCTGATCAGTTCTGGTTGTTTGCCTTTATTCCCTTCTGAAGTCCTTAAAAAAATGTTCCAATAGCGCACTGTTAAAAACGTATTTCCAGATTGCGACGGGTTACAAAAAAAATAATAACTCGTCGCGACAGTTCCATAAAGGTAGGTACTCGTACCTAGGACCCTAAGCCTCTTGTTTTATTTGTGAGGGTTTATATTTTTGATGACACTTTTTCGACAGTTAAGGTTCGAAAAAAACTAGCGAAAATCCCCAAGGGATGCGAAAATGTTTACTTTTTTTTTTGTCTGACGACAAACAAAGGCAGTCGGTCTCTGAATTGTTGAAATGCAACCAAACATTTTGCTGTCATTAGGTACATTTTTTTGTGTAGGTAGATAGGTAACAATTAAAGCGAAAAAAGAGAGCGACGAACGCTCATAAATAGACCCCCACAAAGGCGGAGTCATCCTGCAACGGCAACGATTGCCAATCCTTTCGCACTTGTAATGCTCCCATAGTTCCACCTCTACTCCCTCAAACGAAAATTTGCATTCACATTTTTGCAGGTATCCAGAATCGTCGTCGTCGTCGTTTGGCGTCTCGTGCTTAGTCCTTGTGGTGGGTGATGCTGATCCCGAAAAAAAAAAAACCGTCGACACACATTCGTTGTTTCAATCGCCGTCGTCGTCGTTTTCGGCGGCTAACAGCCGAAGTTGTGCCAACAACACATTAAAGCAACTATCACACTACAGAGCTTAGGTACCTACTTGACAAACTAACTTCAGCGTCCACCCCCACTGCAACCGAACCCATGTAATAATCAACACCATTTATTTACACAACCAGCAGCAGAGTCTCGTCTGCTTGCTCTTCTTCATCTTTTCTAGTCGGCGTCGTCGTTGTCGTCGTAGTACCTACGTATAGTCGTAGCATAGTGAAATTGTAATTCCACTGGCAATTACATATTCGCTCTATTTCATGATTGCTCTCCGCTCTTCTTGACGATATACTCATTCACACCGCAGCAGCTTCAGTTTAGCTGTGGTGGGGGGGGGGGGGGGTACTCTTTTCATCCCCCACTGCCCTGCTGTTAGTGTGCATCTTCGTCAAACCATCATCATCATCATCCGCCTTCATGCGCCTGGTGGTGTTTCATACTTCATATACAGGTTCCGTTTCTCCTTTTACAGCTTTTCTTGTTGACATTTAGGGACTACGTCTGCTACACTTAGCTGTTCTCTCTCCTTTTGTTCGACAACCAATCGCTTCTTACGATTATAAGCGCGAGGGCCAATCAGCGATGCTTAAAATTTGTCGCTTTCTTTTTTTCCCCGTTTGCTTTTGTTTTAGCGCGCACTCCACCAGCACACAATGTGTGGTGAGCTGAGCTGTGCTATGGCCGTGCCTGTGTATTGTGCTCCATCTCGCTATTGCCAGTGCCAGCATCATTAGCAGTAGCACCACCATCAACATAAGGGCAGACGCAGCAGCGTAATTCCGTGAAAGGGGCGCACAGCCAACTTGGCATCATGTGGCTAATGAGGGTGCGAGATACCAGTCAACTACTAACTCATTCGTTCATTTGCCGTCGGTAGCTGACACAGAGCTCTGCCCGTGCTCTGTGTGTTAACTAATCGCAATCCTATTTGGGGCGTGTGGGAGAGAGATGGAAGGCACAGGATTGTGCTCCAATAATAGCTTAGCAGGAGTAGCATTTGCTGTCTGCTCATCTCTTTAATAACTGCTGCTATTCTGGTGTATTAATTAATTCACACACTGTGCCTCAGAATGTAACAAAATGGGGACTCTGATTGTGTTGGTGTTTGGGTACTTGGAGTGGGGGGTCCACTCGAGAGGGAGATGGCTATAGAAGCGGCCAATTGCTGCCACAACCAACACTGGCGCACATTTGGGGTATAATCAGCGATTTTTTTTTTTTTTGTATCAGCAAACAAGAAATGGAAGTGTGCACTGTATGACTTTGACTGCGAAGTGTGGAATGTGTGGATGGATAGATCAATTGCTCATCATATCGCGGCCGACACAAATACGACGCATGGCAGCTCTTCTCTTAAAACTTAGGGAAACATTTAATGGAAAACAGAGAGCCCATCAGTATATAAGAGCGGATGAGGTATATGAGAGACTAGAAGAGAGAAAGTGAGTTTAACTTGGATTCTTGCGTTTGTGTAGGTGGCAAGAGATTTTGTTGGGAAAACTGATGATAAAAAGAGAACTAGAGAATGCTCTGCAATTTTAGCTAGTTGGTGTTGGAATGGAGTTGGTTGTGGCTTTGTGTGGTTTTGGTTATATGGTGAAAATATAAATGCAGCGATGATCAAAAGAAAGTATGTTTACCTACATGAGTCTACCTCCAAGGGAAGAATGAGACTACAAGGAGCCAGTGGTATAGTTGTGGTCTATGGTAATGTTGTATTCTGTTCGTTTTTAGTAGTGCAGGCGCTGGCAGAAGATAAAAATTTCAAAATACCTATAACTCTGCAAAAAATCCTCATTTCAAAATAGGTATCAACTGTGTTCTAACTTCCTGTGGGCTTTTGTAAAAAAATCTCATAAAGGACACTCGTCGTTAGTGAAGGAGTCACACACTCCAATACTCTCAAACACTCTCAAAAACTTAGAAAGGTAGGAATACGTGGCCCGTTGTAGTTATTCACCCCAATCAACATAGGCTGTGCGCCAGCCTTTATAGATTCTGTATTTATTTAGTACTTTACCACCTACTTACCGCAGTCATTCCAAATGTTAACGATATCAAAAATAAAAAACAGAATGCACCGTTTTGCCACTCAAGCAAAACATCATTCAACCAGTGTGACATTTTGTTGTCCTACCGACAACGTCAGAACGTCAGATCGGGCGCATAAGACGCACTGAACAATCAGGGAAATTAAATATAATACATAAGAAATTACGCTTATTTGTCTCTAATTTCCATACTATACGAGAGAAGGTTCCACAAAAATGGCAACAGGTAGGCAGGTACGAGACGCCAGTGCTATGCACATCTCAATGGGACGGAAAATTTATAAGCTATTACATTACGTACTTGTAGGCAATTTATTAACGAAACCTCTACTGATGTTGCGTTTTCCATATCGAACTTTTTAACGGTTCTTTGCAGGGTTCTCGTCACCGGTAATTAGGTACGTTGGCCGTTGGACCGATGCGCTTGGTCTGCCTGACCTTTCTTGCACAAGAGAATCTTTCCACCGATCGAATTTGAATCCGCATAGAATCGAATTTTCCGTGAGATGCACTTACTTCTGTTTTGTAGTTCCGTACCTCCTCTAAGTCCAAAGAAATATAAGTTGAAAAAACAGTGAGAATGTGAAGGTGCACACCCAATATCCAAAATGAGCACGAACTCAAACTCGGTCAGAATCTAGCACATGGGTGAGTGGTATATGTACCTAATATCTGACTTAAAATATGGAATACGGGAATACGGTTCTGGGATTATTAAAGTTACTGCCCTGGTCCCAGAAATAAAAACGCACAAGGCTGTAAAAGCTTAGCCTAGGGCCTTTTGTTTCCTACTAGCAACATTGGGATGTTATGGCATCACACTAAGTGTAGGTACATCAGCATATCACAAAAGTCTGAACAAATTATATCCAGTTTCTGTTCATATCAAATTTATACCACGAAATTTTGTTCCCATATATCCGGGGGCTTAAAGCAAATATGACTGCAAATAAAATATTACCGCCTAAGAAGGCAATTAAAATAAACTCACACATTTATGCCAGTGTCCTAAAGTGAAATAACAAAAATCTGTGAATTAGCACGACACTTCCTGAACGTGATTTCTCCCAGTAATTGTCCTTTGGGTGGTGGAGTTTAAGTGAAATTAACTGTCTAATTTCATAGAGCACGACAGCATGCCACTGTCGTGTCCTTGCGAATTATTTGTTGCGAACGTGAGTTCTATGGTTAATTGCTAATATTTCATATTTAGTTGTCCGGATTTTTATTGTTCTGTTGTGCTTTTAATGGCAGCACAACTGCGCGTGTAGTATTTGTCTTTCGTTGCGGCTAAGGCTAATTAATATATTGTACCTAATGTCTGTGCTTTGAACCCACGAACCGGTAGCAGATGAGCAAATAGTTTGCTACCCTCCACCCGAGATGAAGATATTTGAATGATTTATATCTTGAATTTATGTGCGATATTGACTTTGATTTAATAATAATTTCTATCGAGGGGAAAGGAGAAGCTAAATGTGCAAATACAGATAGAAAAGTCGTTAAGCTGTTGCCTCGGCATGAAAGTGTGAAATTTCTTAAAGCTAGCTGGGTACATATTCAATTTTTTTTTTCTCGAAAATTAGGACTATTATTATTATTACCTATTATTATGTGAAAGGGGTTATTGTACTGCGACCTAACTTTTGGTCTAATCTCTAATGTAACCCCTGAAGGGTTTATTCCCTCAAAAGACTTACTATGAGGTATAATTACTTTATTACAGAAGATTCTCAACAGTTACTTCTTCGATGACCTAGATGATTTGAAGTATGTTGATCTCAAAGTACTCCTGAGATTCATACTCAAATCTAGGTGGTTCTAGTAGACAAACATATTCAGATCATTGGCTATTCGTAGGACGCACTAGAGGATCAGGTCACAACGGAGCTTTAAGAACCCATGAGATTCATACTAAATCTATGCGGCTCCAATATGTAAAGCGGTTTATTTCTTGTCTATCAGCAGGTTGCACTGGACGGGTCTCGTAAACTGGACACAATGGACCCAACTGATGGTCTAAGTGAAGCTGCGGCTACCGCCACAAGAGCACCCATTTTACCTACCTACCTACCATAATTACTTTCGAAATCATTTAAGAGGTTCTTGTACTCTTGTTTCTCCTTGGCGAAAGAAATCCGTCCTATATAGCAATATCTCCAGTCCAGTTTCCTTTAAGAATTTAAGGATGAGAGCTGGCTCCAGTGACACTCATCAGATAGTTGGTACTTGCAAAGTATTTCAGTCATTTGTGGGTCAGTGCCCTACACGATCCTAGCAAGTGTTCTGGGATTGCACTGGACTCATCGCAGAATCTGCAGAGACCTTCTTCAGATATACTCAGTTTCCTGAGGTGTTCATTGAGTCTACAGTGCCCCGTTAGGATACGGAGGTTATTTTTGCTCATGCCGATGCAAGCTTGAAATCTTTTCCGGTTGTATTGTTCCAGAAGTTTCTTGGCCTGCCTCATGCCCAGAGTGTTATGCCGGGTTTTTGCCCTGTTTTCTTTCTCTAGTTTCCAAAATTCTTCTTTAAGTGTGTGATCCCCTATTCCGCAGAATGGTTTAGGACCTATGAAAGTTTCTGATGCTCCCTTTCTTGATAGGGAGTCGGCCATTTCATTATCCTCTTTTCCTACGTCGCCAGGCACCCAGCAGAAGGTTACTTTGTTTCTCCTACCAAGTTCATTAAATTTTTGTAGGTAATCCCATACTTTAGGATTCAATGATATTGGAATTAAGTGCATAATAGCAGCTTGGCTGTCTGATATTATAGCTATACCACAGATGACAATGTAGGCGCAGTGGCTTTTTGGTAAGTGTGTTGGACTACTAAGCGAGAGGTTCAGGTTTCGAATCCCGCAAAAACCCAAAATTCCAACTCAGGGTTTTTTCACTGCGCCCCCTCTCGCGAACGTCTGACAAACATCCGAGAGTATAACTGTCATGAAAGAGCTTCTCAATTAGCCGTTTGGAATCGGTATAAAATTGTGGATCCCTTCCATTCGTTCCAAAAATGAACACTCACACAAAAAGGAATGGTTGCGAGAAACTAGGCCTAGGGTCCCTACGGACCTGTTGCGCCAAAAATTATTTATATTATTACAGTTGACTTTGTTTCTGTTGAGGTTACTTTGGACAAACCTGTCTCTTGCATAGATTTCAGCCTGAAAGATACTAGTTCTTTTACCCATTGGTTCAGAATATTTGGTTCCAGGCTTCCAGGCCCCAGTTCTCTCATCAGTTCTCGACCCATCTGTGTACCACTTTGTTGTGTGATTGCTCAGTCTGTGAATTGTGGATTCATTGCTCCAGTTCTTCTTATTGCTGAGCCTAGTAATAAAGTTCTTTTGATGATGTCGTCAGGATGAAATATTCCAAATCAAACTGAAAGACAAGTGGCGGCACATCAAGCAATACTGCCGGATGAATTTCAACAGTCACTTTGCGATTTAACGCCACTCGATTATTTCACGTTGCAATATGCCGCTATTCTTTTACGTGAAATCAAAATTATCTACATATTGCCAGACAGGTGGATGATATAGATCAATTTCAACAAATCTTCTCTACTCGCCACTGACGGTTTGCAGTTGATAGCGGAATATAAAGCGCTTTCAAGAATCTACTTGAGCATTTTACTCACCTGTGACCTTTTCAATGGATAGACGGGACATATGACAATGCTGGCCATTATTGCAACCATATTTTTTGTGATTTATTCAATTGTTGTACTTCTTTTGCTATCACCGGTAGAGCTTTAGCAAGCTATATAAAGCTTTGACTACTTTGCATTGCCTGGCATGAAATTGCAACAAATCAATAATTTGGTTGCCTATATTTTAAGTGATTGCTAGGTGACATCTGTCATCGTACGTAGGATTGATTGGTGTTGTGTTGAAGAATTCAATTTACATAGCGAATTTTGCCAGGGCTCGCTATTACCACGACCTCAATCTTCACTTAGGACAACGAGTGTGACACAGAAGTTGTAGATTCCGATCATAGCTGAGCGCAAAAAGTTTGTAATTAGGCGGAACTTGACTATCAGCCCCCTAATGTGGCTTTCGAAATGCACATATACCTATAACAAATGCATACCAGCAATGCATCATATTAAAGATTGTCTAAAACCTAAATACACTTAACAACCCTTCTCCGTGTTTTAGGTCTTCTGTGTCATTTTGCACAGGTAATAAGCGGAAAGGGTATCATTAGTTCAATTCGAATGAGAAATAATAATTATTTTATACTTTTCTGCTGCTTTCCATTATTTTTTTCATTTCGCGCTTTGTTGGGCAGGTTTTTGTTTTGTTTCGCATGTTATTTTTGTTGGTCTGGTATTATTGTGCAGTGACGCGCCAATCAGCCATCCATGGAGAGTAGTTATATGCGTTTACTCGATAACAAGTTAATGACATAGTATCACCGTTCACCGGCAATAGCATGGCAGCTATAGAGAATGAATGGCCATTTAGTTAGAATAATGCATTTCTTACTTATCAATGTATAGATATACAGAACTTTACGAAACAAGGGGCTAGGAGAGAGAATAAGTTGGAATATAAGACAGTTTGTCTCCATTCAACACGTTTATATTGTGGGGGATGATTTTTTAGTTTACAACTGTGAAGACACTCTGACAGATGATTTTGGTTGGATTTGGTTTTGTTAAACGTTGCCTACTTACGGTCGCTGTTGTCTGTTTTGATGCAGTGTTTGCTGTCTCATTGTGTCGGCGTCGGTTCATTGAATCGGATTCTGCCCTCATCGAGAGACTTTAATGGAAACAAGCAATATTGGAGACAAACGCACGGAATGTGCCGTTAAATTAACTCTATTGAAATATGCTTTTTGTTGCGTTTCAACAGTAGATAAGTAGGTACCTACTAGGGAAAAAAAGCTGTGTGCTACAGAAGTGTCCTTTGTGAGTAATACATCTCATTAAAAAAAAAAAAAACATTAGGTGATAATATTTATGACTCGCAGCAAAACCCTTTATTTTGTTTAGGGTAAAACTATACAATACGCCCCACTTTCAAGAAATCATCAATAAAAGACAAAAAATAAAAGAAAATCACAAATCTTTTATTGCATACAAATAAAATGCTCTTTTTTCTTGATTTTGGCATTTGAAGTTTTTATACAATTGTATAATTATTATTTTTTTTAAAAATAGTTTAGGTGGGGCGTTTTGTAAATAGGTTGTTGGGTAAAAAGCCCCAATTTATTGACAAGACGTTGCATTGTCCGTCTTTTCTCTTTTAGGCAAAATTCATATAACCAGCCCTGACACAGTGTACACTAGATCCAATCTTCTAAAGAAGCGGTCTTGTAATAATTTTCAGTACTTTTGATACACCTTTTACAATCTTCATCTGAAATTTCGTCTTTGGTTGTGTTTTTCAGACCATGATGCCCGCAGTGTAGTCCTTTTGTAATTCCACGGCATTTCTATTAAAAATAAGTATCGAAAGAAGTTCTAATGACGATGGTTATCAAAATATTGGGAGAGGCGTTTTTGACTTACTCCACTGGGGCATTTTGTAAACTCCGCAGTGCAAAACGCCCCACTAAAATTATGGATATGCCATCCCTTTCTAAGAGACAAACAAAACTGTACCGAAACTGTAATTTAAGTTACTTTATAAGCATATAAGAAACTTTGGTGCAACATTTTTTGTCTCTGAAGAAATCAAATTTTTATTGTACCTACCGCAATATGTTTGGGCGCCAAAAATTGTTTTCACAAAATGTTTCGTAAAGTGACAACAAAAACACAACCGCCAACTACCGCAATTCATCAGTAAGTGAAACTGGTTCCAACAAGCTTAGCGTGGGTTATATAACCACACTGATGTACGTCCCAGACGCATGTGGCGTTTTGTCAAGTGGAGCGTTTTGTCAAGTGGGGCGTTTTGTATAGTTTTACCCTATTATATAAATATTTTAAATGAATCACTTCTGTAACTCTGGAATTAAAATTCGCAAAGGACACTAGCGTCCAGCGTTGTTATGTGATCGTATTTATCCAAAAAGTGACGATTTCCGAAGGCTAATATGACGTTCCGATTTTCCGAGCACAAATAGCGCATTGAGCGCCGTTTTGATACCACAACTAACGGAACCTGAAATTTGAGGGGGGAGAAGGATGTTACGGGAGCTCAAAACCAGCCTGTGGAGTTGAGAAATTTGATGATCTTGTTGAAATGGATGCTTTGGATGGCCGAAAGGCCAACATAAAATGGATGACCTAGTGCACTGCGTCTGGTTTTGGCTAGGGCCGAACACTCACAAAGAAGGTGGAACGTGGAACACTGTTTCACTTTTGGTTGTGTCGGCGCAGCTACGGCAATGGGTGTTATGGGGAATGCCAAACTTGGCTGCGTGAGGGCCAATGGCCGGTACAAATTGCCGTTAATCTGGCAACATCTACGACATTAACGAACGTACTCCTGTGTTTATTTGCGTTAGGTTCTAGTTATAGCCATACGTAAAACGGAACAGTAGCAATTTTCGTTTGCTCTTATCGACCACTTAAACCTAATGGTTTGACTCAATTCCGGCCTTAAAATGTTGCTTATGAATAATTCAAAAAGTAATCTTATCAAAAAAGCAAATGATCTTCAAATTTTCTAGAAAAATAATTAAAAAAAAAAATCATTCAACTGAAATATTTCATTTCTTTACTGTTCCATCTGTTCTCTTTTCAGATGGAATTCAATCAGTGGTAGTTAGTTTGTTGTAATTGATTTCAAAGAGAAACATGTTTTTGACAGATTTTTTTGTCGTACGAATAAAATAAATAATTTTCATACTGTTGCAACTATTTCGGCGGTTGCATTCTACGTATGGCTATAACTGAGACATTAAATGCTAACTTGTTTTAACTGGCTATTAAATAAAGCTGAAAAAAAAACTCATAATCATTTTTGTTTTGTATTGTATATCGTTTTTACAATTTTTTTTTTCGAAATTCTTTAATACCCTTTGGTTGCTTTAATTTTAAACATTGCAGATTGTTTGATAAATAAAATTGGCACTTACTTTTCGTAAGGGATATAATTAAACGCATTTTTTGTACCCGTACCTACAATTAGAAAATACGACAAATACGATTTGGAACCGACAAAGTATACGTTTCTCAAACAATATCCATAACAACACTGCTAGTGTCCCACATAATTTGAGCCAACTACACCTAAACAACAAGTCATATGACTCTTATATTGCATACTTTCTTAATTCGTTAACACCGCGTCTCCTAAAATTTTGTCAGACTTTTAAGTCAGACCTCTCAAATCTTAAAGCAGGAAACCTCACAGGACATCTTCGGGTACTACAAATGCTTCAAGATGATCCTGTTATTAAGGTATCAGATACCATGCTTAAAAAGCTTCACATTTTCCAGAAAATTCAAGATAGCCAAAGAGCTATAGCACTGGCAAAATCACCAGACATCGTTCAGGCGGAGGTACACGCCATAGAGATATGTGTCCGAGAATGCTTATGAGGGCGCACAAAAGGTGATCTTCTTGCCGAGCACTGGACAAAATCCAAAGGACAGAGGCGGGCAAAAAGATTCATAAGCCCATAGCTCGTAGTAAAATAAAAAAGTTAGTTGAGCTAAGCAAAGAATATCTAAGAATCCTAACGGGTTATCTTACTGGGCACTGGCCACTAAGATATCATCTGAAAAAAATGGGACTTTCCGACGATGACTCCTGCCGACTCTGCAGAGAAGAGGAGGAGAGACAAAGGAACACATAATCTGCGAATGCCCTGCTGTGGAAAGGAGCAGAGCGTTCCACATCCAAGGGGCGTTTTTATGTCCTGCAGATATAGGAAGCATTGAACCAAGAAGCGTACTGGGGTTTATAATCTCTTCTGGTCGCAGTGTACAGGGCCTATTACTTATACATACAATTACAATTAAGTCAGACCTCTTGTCAGCCATATTTGCATTGCTTTGGTTGGCCAAATTATGATATGACATTTCATTACCCAATGTTCGAATCCCGCAAAAACCCAAATTCCAATTAAGGGTTTTTTTCACTGCGCCACCTCTCGCGAACTTCTGACAAACATCCGAGAGTATAATTGTCATGAAAGAGCTTCTCAATCTGCCCGTTTGGAACCGGCATAAAATTGTAGATCCCTTCCATTCGTTCCAAAAATTAAAAACTCACACAAAACGAATGGTTGCGAGAAGCTAGGCCCTAGGTCCCTACAGACCTGTTGCGCCAACTATTATTATTATTATTATTTCATTACCCAAGATGTCATCAACTAAGAAACAAGTGAAGGTGGCTGTCTAGACTCTAGACAGATACATCGCATGTACAGACCCATAAATGGTATTTACCGTATATTTTATTTCAAAACAAAGACAAAATCGGTCGTTATAACCGATGTCGGTGTAAGCGATTTTGACTGCATTTTGTTGGTTTTCCTGTACAAACAGAATTAATCTTAACTCTTCACAATTCTTAGATTGTTTGATGGTAAAAAATGTGCGTACAAAATATTTAGCAAAAGGTCTGAGTAGCGATGCTAGATGTGGGGATTTTCCCCATTTTGGGGAATTTTTCACTCAATGGGGAAAATGGGAAAAAGTGCTCTTAAAATGGGGAAAAGCGGGAATCGATGCATGTTTATTAATTTTGCATAATTTAAAAATAAAACTTGTGTAGTTAACTTTCAAATATCTCCCGAATATAAGAACATCACCGCGTTTATAGAATCTAAGCGATTTAGCTCGAAACTGAAAAACTTTGCGGAATTTTACAGACTAAATAAATGCAGCAAAATTTTTCAAAAAGCTGCATCGATAAAAAAATACTTGGTTTTGCAGAACAAAAATATGTACCAGTCCAATGACGATTAGTGTATCGATATTTAATAACTTGAAATTATATAATTTATAACTGAAGTACCTACCTGAAATATTTCTTTATTTACATTTATATTTTTTTTTATGTATGTACCTTTTAAATTTATAATTTACTTTCAACCTGCCTCGTTATTTATGAATTACCTATGGTGCCTTTTGAATCTATTCAACCTACCTCCAATATATTTGCTTTTAATTTAACTTATTTTGTATTAAGTATGGGGACAATTTTCAAAAAATTCCAAAAAATGGGGAATTTGTGCAAAAAAAAATCTGGTATCACTGGTCTGAGTCAACTAAATAGCAGACTCAGAATTTGCATTTAGCATTTGCCTTCTCTGATAAGTTGTATTCATACCGATTTAAGTAAAAGGTCAGTTTCGCCTCTTTTCGAGCATTTCAAAAGTTAGAACTACATAATTCAAATTTGTTTTTATTCGATACGTTTAGCAAATGCATCGATTTTGACATATCTCTTGAGTAAAAGCTATTGCTACGTTTCATTCATACGACCCATTGTTGTCATGACTGAAGTATTGACTGAAATTATGTTTCGTGGAGACTGGGTGCAAATGGCACTACAGTCCGGAATGGACCTAGACCTCAATCGATTTCCAATTAGAGCGCTGTTTATCTAATTGGCTCTAGTTGTGCACTCCAATTTGAATGAGATCTATTTTTTGTGTGCACCACAGAATAAGGAATTCAAAATAATTATACTGACATCAATGTTGTATCTACGCCTTACACATGGCCAAAAAAAAAAAATTCATTTTGAGCCAAAAGTATCTTTCAGCCATGATCTACTGCGCTCCCACAAGACTCAGACAGCTTGCTGTCCAAAATACCTGAATAATCTAATCATCAACTACAATTTAGTGGGCTACAGCAATTACAAACAATTGCATAGGAGTACTTAACATCACGCATTGTCAACCGTTTTACCCAAATCACTGTGCGCTCGTCGTATTGACGACATTTATTTGCATTTATTTTAGACCACTCCAATTTGTTTGCACTCTTCGCCACCATATCGGTGACGATTTTGTTTAAATTTTCGTGATATTCTACCTATGCAGCAAACATTACCCAGAAACATTATTTAATTATGGGAAGGGATTTTCAAGCCACTCGACTGTCGCTACGCTGTCTATTCGTTTACAGGCTAACAATTACTACTTGCGAGGCAAGAGTGTATAATTACAAAAATTATTTGCAAATTGGTGAGTGATGTTACCCTTGTCGTATGGACACAAAATATAAAAGATTATGAATATGGATATACAACATAAAGGGAAGGGTAATTGCATACTGAATTTTCATGTCATCATAACTGATGACAATTTAATAGCATAGGTGCATAGAAATTTGCATTCATATGCGAAAAATATTCATAATTACAAATTTCATATATCGACGATATAGCTATATCGACGTATTCTGCAATAGATGTCTGTTTTTATAATGCTACTGATTGGTTATAAACACTGTGTTGACTTTGGTTAGTGTATTCGCTGAATTGGAATGCGTATTTGTGGACTTATTTAACGCATGGATGTTGTGGCTATATCACAGACACAAACCCCAATAAGAACAGCAGCTCCAACCAGGGTTGTCAGATGTGGCGATTAATCGCCAAATGGGCAATTTTAAGTCTCATTTGGCGATACGAAAATCAGTTTGTTGACATACCCAAAAAACGTGCGATTTTTGGCAATTTTTCATTTTCGAATTAAAATCTTAATGTATTTCTGTTTCCCACTGATTCCAAGAAAAAAAAAAACGAAAGGGTTTCGGCTTCAGAAAAAATGATCGATTTCCGATTTTCAAATGATTTTTTGAATTACTAGAAGTAAATAATGCCATGTGTCAAACAAAAAGATTCTGTCACAATAAATTTTCAAACTTGGCCATTTGATTGTGTAAAAGTATAATATCAAACAATAAAATGAGTACAAAAGCAAATAAAACAGCGGATTTTTAACCAACGAGAGTGGGAACAATTTCAAGACAGAATAATTTATCTATCAATAATGAGTACGCATTCATTCGATTTGCTGCAATAATTTTGAGCCTTCTGTTGAAATGCTTTTGCCATTTAATGTTAATATTTAGGAGGATGGTTCTCACGATGAAATAGATGAGTAATACTAGACTGATCTTTTGGTTTTTATGTTGCTTTTGTTTTATTAACAATATTAGCTGAAGTTTGTATCAAATAAATTGTTTTCGTTTTCTTTTTTAATAAATTTGTTATTTTTTGTGTTTTAAATAATTAATTGCTTAGTTTTATAACATTGTACAATACTTTTAATTTGGCGATTTATGGCGACGGAGATTTATTAATTTGGCGATTTTTGGCGATTTTAAATTAAATTTTAATTTAAAAACCTGACAACCCTGGCTCCAACCACGAATGTAAGAAGATAACGTGAACTAGCCCAGCGTTGCCAGTTTAAGGGTTTTTCCCCCCAGATTTGGAGGTTTTTCTGACCGACGGGAAGAAATCTGGGGGGAGAAATTGTTAAGGGGGAAATCTGGAGGTTTTATTTTGTTACTGCGTTCAATTATTTTTTTTTGTCACTAAAAACATTGAATGCTATAAAGCCACTGCACCACCAACAAACCAAATCAATGTATGTTCGAGTAAATCCGATGTAAAATCATCTATGCCAATTCCATTCCAACGCATTCCATACATATACCTATGTACATTAAAAAAATCATATTAATTCTTGAAATTCGTGCCTACACGCATTACAAAAAAAAAATGTTTTTATTGAATTTTAATTTAATGCTTTAAATGCTTTTAAATAAATTATTTGATAGAAAAATTGGGGGTTTTTCAGATTTGTCTGGGGGGAACTATTTCAACCGCCTGGCGACGCTGAACTAACCCCACATGAACTGGCATATACATACATATACATATCAAAGCTGTTCGGGTTTTTTTTCACCTGTGCGAAAATTATATTCACCTTTCGAATGAGATATAGAATCTTACAGCACGTCAAGGGTGTCATCGCAACTCATACCCCGACTACTCATACCGGGTCGGGTGCAACTCATACCCAGACGATTCATCCCCTGCCAAATTTGCCACCCAGCGCCATCTACATCGCAACTTTACAACCAACAACCAATAATCTCATCACTCACCTTTAGAATATGGTGTTACCATATCAATCGAGAATAATGTTGAGTGTTTGGTTAAAGTTTCTTTAATAATTATATTTGTGGAATTTGGAAATATATGTTGGAAAAAGGTAGGTAAAAAATGTATGTAATGTTAAGTAGAAGGTATAAGGGTGGGAAATGTTTTATGTGTGTTGTAAATGAAATGGAGTTATACGATTCCAAGACGGTTAATATTATAAATTTATTTCTATCAACCTAAAAAAAAATTTTTTGAGAAAAGAAATTGACTTTTAGCTTCAGAGAATTTGAGAAAATAAAAGTAAAAAATTCGCGCGAATTTTTTACTTTTATTTTCTCAAATTCTCTGAAGCTAAAAGTCAATTTCTTTTCTCAAAAACTTATTATTTTAACTTTAGAAAATATGAGAAAATAAACGACAAATATTCGCAAAAATATTCATCTATACAAGTCTGTCCGTATTCATAAGTGAATATAACCTGCCTACTCTATTTCACAAAATGATTCACAAGCCACCACCAAACTTCGAAAAAATATTGATTTGCAATATGGTAACACTTATTTTTGACACTAAATGCCTTAAACTACAACTCGAACGATAAGGGTGAGTAGTAAGAAGGTAAGTGTCCAGTTGTAATGTTGGGATGTAGATGTCGCTAGGTGCGGGGTATGAGGGTGTCATCGCAACTCATACCCCGACTACTCATACCCCGCACATAGCGACATCTACATCCCAACTTTACAACTGGACACTTACGTTCTTACTACTCACCCTTATCGTTCGAGTTGTTGTTTATGGCATAGTGTCAAAAATAAGTGTTACCATATTACAAATCAATTTGTGTTCGAAGTTTGGTGGTGGCTTGTGAACCATTTTGTGAAATGGAGTAGGCAGGTTATATTCACTTATGAATACGGACACACTTCTATGGATGAATATTTTTGCGAATATTTGTCTCATATTTTCTAAAGTTAAAATAATACGTTTTTAAGGAAAGAAATTGACTTTTAGCTTCAGAGAATTTCTCATTTATTTTCTCAAAAAATTTTTTTTTTAGGTTGATAGAAATTATTTAATAATATTTACCGTCTTGGAATCGTATAAATCCATTCCAGGTACAACACGCATAAAATATTTCCCACACTTTTACCTTCTACTTAGCATTACCTACCTTCTTCCCCCAGATTATATCTTTCCAAATTCCACAAAAATAATTATTAAAGAAACTTTAACCAAGCACTCAACATAATTCTCGATTGATATGGTAACACCATATTCTAAAGGTGAGTGATGCGATGACTGGTTGTTAGTTGTAAAGTTGCGATGTAGATGGCGCTTGGTGGCAAAATTGATAGGGGATGAATCGTCTGGGTATGAGTTGCAGACGACTAATATTCGAAGAGAATTTCTCGTATGCGGATTTCGAGAATCACAAATTTCAGTTTTTCGCATCGCATCGGAGATTTTGATAAACGCATGCGAGAATTTTCAAGAATTGGGGTCCTGCCCCCTGCAACCCCCCCTGCTTGGGGTCACTGTTCGATTTGGAATAGGTGCGAGTTTGGGTATGTGCACTTTTTTTTTTAAATGATAAAATTATTAAAATCCATATGAAAATTTGCGTGAACCCAAATTCGCACCTACTTCTAATCCAACAGTGACTCCAAGCAGGGGGGTTGCAGGGGCAACATGCCCCCCGATTCCTATTTCACTGTTTACTAACTGTAATCTTAATATACCTATGTATGCACCTAAGTCAATATTAGTAGACATATGTATTTAGAAACATGCATTATAAGTTTTTAGATTTATATAATTTAAAGTAGATACCTATGTAGAATGCTGCGAGTGACTTTAATTAACATTCAAATGAGAGCTATGCCCACTTTCTAAAACGAACTAACACCACGTGATTTTAGTTCTCATTTATAAGTGAAATAAGGCCATAAGTGAATTATGGCATTAATTCGCATTTGAAAATGTATTAGCTCCATTATGGCGTGAGCTCATATGGCCTTATTTCACGGTGTCTGTAAAAAAAAAAACTGACTGTCATCGGCTGTCTGTCATTTCTATTTTCCTTTACCCAGCCCACGCGCCTTCTAAAATCTCGTTTCCTTTTTTATTAAGATTTCTTTGTAAATGAAATATCAAATTCGTAAAATAAAAGTATTCTTTTGAATCCAAAAGGGTACATAATCTTTTTGCGGGAACTGAAAGACACCTGGTAGAATAAGTGTGTAGTGGAATGATTGGTGAATATGATTACAGGCACTCTGTGTTTGGTTGGTGTATTCGCTGATTTTTATTACTTTTTTCTGAGATTGCGTATTGTGGTTTGTGGACTTCATTAACGCTTGCACATTTTTCATTGCGACACCTGGTAGAATAAGTGTGTACGTAGGGGAATGATTGGTGAATATGGTTATTGAGAAATGGAGGGTGTACCCTAGCGGCTATAATTTGAACCCTACTAGACATACAAGTTTGACAGATCAGCGAAAAAATATACGTAAAAGAAGCTAGGCGAGATTAAATATTTAAATATTGTGGCAAATAAATACATTTATCAATTAAAAACATACAAATAAATTTCTAAATAGTTTACAGTGTTGGAGAATAAAGAAAAAGTGTTGGATCGAGTGTCTCATTGTGGTGTATCCCAGTGCAACTCATATAGAGAACATGGTATAACCATGTACAAAAATCCAAAAGAAGTTGAAAACTCGATTCCTTTTAAAAAAAAGTGGTCAATTGTTCTTCGCATGGGAAAATAATTTCCTAAGTTCCTTAAAATATGTAGTTTACATTTGAAAGCAGGCGATATATTAAAGCCAATTGCAAGAGATAATAAAACATACTGCACGCGTTTGCTCGCAGTAGCATTTCCCAGCAGAAACCTTCCAAAATTATCATATCGAGAAAGTCTGAGATAAATCTTGGCTAGATGCATCAGCTACACAATAATAGATACCTAATGCTGCACAATAAATATAATATTAACAACAATTTAAAGAACTTTAAACAGTTAAAAAAAAGTATAATCCAAAAAAAAAACAAATTTTTTACACGAAACCAACACAAATTTTTCATTACACTTTTAAACGATTCAAACATAATTTATTGACCCGGGGTTATTTTATTTTCCATAAACAATAGTTGGATTTTAGACTGACAAGGCATTTATATCAATTAAAATAGTTTTTCATTTATAAAATAAATAAATTACTTTTGCAAAAATACACGTACCGCTTACCGATGGCAGATTCCTGTATGTCTGATAGGGTTATTTTCTTTGCCACCAGATATCGCAGGCCAACTTGTACATTTGTCAATAGGCACTCTGTAGGCCTAATTTAGTGTATTAGCTGAATTTAATAGTTTTTTTTACTTTTATTATTTTATGGCATTTTTGTGGACTCTATTATCAAATGGAGTTTTAATCTGATGACATCTGATAGAATAAATTTGTATGTAGGGGAAATAAGCTAACGCAAAACATTTTCCTGTGCAAGAAGGACTTAAAGGCTTAAGTTAATTAGAGACTGAATCTGTTTGTGTTCTTTGTCATCGGTCCGAGTGCATTAGCAGTCAAAGCGTTTTTCCTTTCAACCTTCTTACCGAATGTTCACAATACTCCATAAATTATTTAAACACATCTGGCCTATTTTAACCATTTTTATTTTTTATCCTTAACACCGTGTAACAAATAATGAAATTGCTTGTTTGTCATTCATTCTCGTATAAGATAAACCCGAGGGGGAAGTAATCACGTGTATTCAAGGAGCTTTTCTGTGCGTATTCATGGTGAATCACAGTGTATCACAGTGTATTCAAACGAATTCGCATGCAATCACAAGTAGAAAATCTGTAGTCGGGGGTCGATTCTGGTTCTATGAAAAAGTGAAACGAAAATATATTCACCCTTTCACCGCATTTTCGATTCTCGTTCCATGAAAATGTGAAACCAAATGTCAAAATTTTTCATATGAATAAATTCTTTTCACGGGCCAAATTGCCAGTGAAAGTTTTTAGTGGAGTTTGTAAATTGAGAGCCCAATTTCATACAACACAGTGTGCGATATTGAATTCACCACAGCTTTTTTCACTTATTGAACCAGAATCGCATTTTAGTACAAAGTGAATCGAAAAAATGAAAGCAATACGTGAAAGCGAATGTGAAAACGATTTATTCGATTCACTCTTTCACAGAACCAGAATTGACCCCAAGGACTACTCAAAAATATTGATTACTTCCCCCTCGGATAAACCGCGGTACTAATAATCATTTTTAGTGTCCAGGCTAAATTTTTCGACCTCACAATGGCGAAAAATTCCATACAAAATTGCATATTGTGACCTAGGAAATATTTAGGGCAATCAAGCGCTCTTAAATCGATTATTAGTTTATGAGGCTCATAACAGCAAGTTTTTTCGATGTACTCACCAAGCACTCTTAGGTTTGTATCTATGCTATTTCGAATATGCGAAAAAATAAAATTCGAATGTCCAAACGCGTTCTAAAATGAGTTTCTGAACTGTTATTCGAAAATGTTAATTGTCAAAATCAATTCGTTTAATTTAAATTAGACTAACACATTGTATTCTTTTATTGAATTTATTGTGCGAATATGAGCTATCTTCCTGACACTTCGTCCAGCATTGGAAGTATGCTTTTAATTGCTTTGAACTTCTTTTTAACGAAGTGCTGGAAGCATTTAACTCATCCGTTAATTGCTACCAGCACTTCTTTTTTTCCACGGTGCTGATGCAGTCAGTTTTTGTGCAATTTATTATGCTGGCGTATTTAAGCACAATACTAATTGGCTTCCTTCCCTTCCCTTCCATTTTGTAAACAAACGACAGCTGATTTCGAATTTCGAAGTTATTACTGCTCTCAACTTAAGAGTGGTCGGGACCACTCTCAAGTCTTATGAGCGCTCGTAAATATGCACTAATAACCATTGGTGAATAGGTTTACGAAGCTCTTAGTTTAATATTGGTCGATGAATACCGCCCTTAGTGTGAAGGTTAAAAATGATTATTAGTAAAGCCCAAAATATCTATGTCAAACAATAATTTAAATCGAACGGTGTGACGTCAATCTTTACGAACTGCTGCTTATGTAACATTCCATTCTTAGTTCGAAACTTCTTTGTTGACTTGTTTGTGTACTGACTGCTTATCCTACTGCATACTAGGTGTCGCAAATTCGTATACATATCCGTTGCATACATCTAGGTGCTGATTTGAAACTGATTTTGGTAAATTATTACTTCTTAAAATCATTTTTATAATCTTTCGCAACACTGAGCGATACTAATGCTACGTTTCCACCGGACACTAATCGCGAGATTTAGGTCAAGAGATTACAAATAAATCCTGATGTGTTTCCACCAAAAAAAACAAGATTAACTTGACGTTTCACCAGATGTTGTCAACTTCTGCCAAATCGAACAATCCAAAATTGTGATAATAGGAAAAAAATAAAAAGTTTAAATTGATAAAACATGAGTTCCGGAAAGCTTTAAATATTATTAGCTAAAATTTGATTCTACAAAATATACTGAAAAGTTTGATTGTTGCATTTTTAGAAGAAATCGCAAAATTACAGAAAAAAAATTCGGATATGTTTTTTTTTTTTTATGACACAATGTCAAATAAAGCTCTGTTTGCTTGGTATTTTTGACATTCCGAGCTGTAGAGAGTGTGTTCACAAACCGGACTCTACATGTAAATCTGGTCAGTTTAGGAGATTAAATCCAAATCTCCTTTTTATGAGATTAACTTTTGTATGATAAATCCCGAGATTTATGCGGGATTTACGGAAATTTTGCTAAATCTCGCAGATAATCTCCGGTGGAAACATAGTATAATAACCATATTTCGTGTACAGGCTGGATTTTGCGAACTCATAATGGCGAAAATGTTCATATAAAATGTTAAGTGTTATAATAAGTGCCATTAGGCGTTTTTCTTTTTTAGTTCAGAGCTGAGCACTGAACAGAGTTCGAGCATTATGAGCGCGCTCTGAACCATGCGTGCTCAGAACGTTCAGAGGATGTTTTGTTTTTCCTTTTTTTTTTGTCCTTCAAATGTGACTGGAAGTGTGCAAGTACATGTGTACTCTGCTTTTTACTCAGGATGCTCTGTCAATTTATTCTGAGCTCATAGAGCGCGCTCTGATCATGCTCTGAGCGAAAAAAGAAACACAAATTCGAGCTCTGAAGTGTCTGAGCTAAAAAAGAAACACGAACTTTTTGTATAACAGTTCAGGTTGTGCTCTGAACTAAAAAAGAAAAACGCCTATTGTCACTAAGTTATTTAGTATGTATTTGCTTCAGGGTGTACCCATAACGAAAGTGTGGTGTAAAAATTGGTCAACCATTTTTAAGTTCCTATTTCAAATGTTCTCCCAAATGTGAATTTTATAAGAAAACGATTCTATTGAAAACGAGGGAAGACAATTCTTTTCCAAGCACGAATTTTTCACTTTTCGTAGTGTGCCCGTGCAACACGAATAACTTAATGTGGATGCTTTCTGAGGATGATTATGCCTGTATCACAATCACGCTTTGGAGCTTCGCTTTGACAAACGCATTCAGTTCAGCCATAGGAAAACTATGAAACCTACCACAAACCTGCGTTGCGTCTGAACTTCAAAACGACATTCGTATAACCTTAACGTAATGTTTTGTAACGTTGCCTTAAAGTGACGAAAGTCAAAGCGAATGTTGAAAAAAGCTTGAATTGTCAAACTTTTTCTCGATTGTTATTTGCTGGTGGTTTTGTGTGGTTTGGTCGGGAGTTTTTAAGGTAGGTAAGTAAATCGAAAGCAGTACAAAAATGTTAACAAACGATTTGAAGCCTGGGAGGAAATAAGCCGGTTGCTGGAGAGATCAGGTAAATATTTCTAGCTGATGATTGCAAAAAGCATTGGAAAAGTTTAAGGGGCAGGTTTGTCAGGGAAAAAGGTCTAAGGATCTCCCATCTGGCAGTGGAGCAAGGTTCATGCTTGGAGTTCCTCATCTGCCCCCATATATTTTAAGTAACCGCGATATGCGGTATACGCAATTTTTATGCCATGTAATAAAACAGATGTGATGGGATTCATTTTTAATTTAATTTATTTCAAATTGTATTACAGTAAGTTGTTGATAGGTAAACAAACGACTTAAAAACAGCTGTGACAAACAAAACATTTGCAACGCAGGTTTCAAAGCGTGATTGTGATACAGACATTATACTCTCTGGGCGTTTGTCAGATGTTCGCAAATGTTGTCACAGTTTAAACATTGTTTGGGTTTTTGCCTTCGGTTTAACCTGGGTGACTATGCTGCTGTGTTCACATTATTTTATAATTATAATAATTATAATAATAAGCTGTAGGTGCTTTACTGATCTCAGGAGTCCTTTGCACAATACATAATACCAAAAGCTCTACTACTTATCTCTCTACTAGTTACCATTAATAATCTCATCGACAGCACTTGTTCATTTCCTCTACTCGCTCTCCTTCTTCCTTCACGTTCACTCACACTAAACGAGCACGACATTAAACTCAGAGCCTCAGAGTTGGTGTATCGTGCGTATCGTGTCACTGGTCACTGCGCACAAGCTGCTCTCTCCCTCACACCCTATCAAACAAACAGCAGTAGTGTACTGCAAGCCGCGTTGTACGGATATTCTGTTGTGTTCAGGGGGATAAAAACTCTAAATTGTGTCCAAAACTCCTATTACAATAAAAAAAGTGAATTTAACAAACCAGCCCCAAAAAAAAAGTTAGTTGAAATTTCCACCTGATTTATGAAAAAAAGCAGACATTTTCCTGTGGTTAGTGGTGTAATATCGCGGAAACATTTTTCTACTTTTCTAACGGAATCGAACACAATGACAAAACCAGCTGCTGTGTAGCTTCATATAAAATTTCTTGTTCAAGCCATTCGTTCAGTTTTTCGTTCAACCGCGGAGGGGAAAGTGATTCTGTTGTGATTTTCTATAATAAAATTTAATATCTGAAGAAAATCTAAGTCCTGCGCAATTACTATTCGAATAATTACACTAGTCTAAACGAAATACCTAAAGTGAGTTGTTACAACTATTTATTTTTGTTTTGAATTAAAACGCTCCGAATCTCCGAAATATGCCTTATGCTGATTTTTTATTGTGTCGTTTTCAATTTTTTCTCATCTACTGCTTCCTGTTGCGTTTGTATGAGTGAATGCCTGTGCGAGTTGTGTTAATTCATAAATGAAGAAAACAAGAAAAGGAAATGCTTTGTACCATTTCTACGGGAGACTAGTGTTGCCGGTGAGAGCGATTATGGGAAAGTTATGCGATTTGTTTCAAAAATGTTAAACGTCTAATCAGTTGTTTCGAATACAATTTAAAAAGTAAAAGCCTGGCTTTAAAAAAAATATTCCAACTAGTGTGAGTGTGTGTTTTTTTTGCGTGGAGAATTCCATTTTTTTTTTATGAAAATTCTTGTGCTCATGGAATTTGTTGTTTTCTCACTCGCACTCATTCAATTCGTCAAAAATTGTTGCTCTTCTCCAGTCCAACTCCAATGTGGATTAAATGAGGAAGAGAAATTTGGTTTGATACAAAAAAGAAGTATATTATGCTAGCTAGCCTAAAAGTAGGAACTCTAGCTTTGTGTTTAACATGATCGCTTTATGACCATAATGGATATTTTTGAAACAGGTAAACCTTTAACAATATGTGAGGGGAGACTATCTATAGGATTAATGGGTTCGATATTATCCTCTTTGTTTTTAATATCCACTCTCCGTCGTCCTTTCGTAGACTGAAACGAATAAATTTATTTTAAAATTAATTGCATGAAAGGGCTGTATGGAGAGTGAGGTTTAGTAATCTAGTGCTGCGGACCACCAGTGCTGGCTATATTTGATCATCCTTCACGTAAGAGTTAGGCTCGCGATGCTTCATTTTGGGCAAACATTTCCGCTGTTGCAATCGGTTTGACCTGAAAATTCAATTAAGGGCGGTATTTCATTCTCACACGCAAGTAGGTTTGTTATTCTACTGAAATTGTCACATCAAAGAATGTGTACAGGTTTGCTTGTGCTTGCTGTGATATTCTAGCACTGCCCAACCAATTGGTCCTGAAGATGAGCCATGTACTCTAACTAGACGCTTATAACATGGCAAATGATTGCGGATTCCGCATTGCAGATTATATAATATAATTTAGGTAAAATCAATGGCTACCATGTTGGACTGCTGAACGAGAATTTTCACGTTCCATTTAAGGTTTCGTCTTGCTTTAGTCTAGTGTGTTGCCCCGCAGGGATGGATCCAAGGACTCGCATGTCTATTGTATTGCTATAAATATGCTTCATGTAGATTTGCCATATTAACAGATAATTTTGAACTTTTCAAGACCGCTGTGTAGGTAACTTTCCTCCACACTCCATCGTTACAAAGGGAAATTCCCAAATACAAGTGCTTTTTACAAAGTGAGTGCGAAACCGGGATGACTTAGCTACAGTACAATATCTCATTGCATCCAGAGAGGTCTGTACTTTTAAAAATGTTTTTTTGTTTTGTTTTTGCAGACATAAAAAGCGATTAGTTCTTCACTTGATTTCTGTACTGATGCCATTTTGGCAATAGCAGAGCCCTGTCAGCTCTAAACTTCTTCATTAAGCGCTAGACTTACACTGCCGCTCATTTGAATAGGTTCAACTTTTTGTTCACCTAACTGTTAGCCTCTCTTCATATATATTGCAATGACACATATTTTTTATACATGTAATGAAAGAGCATCATTATGCGCTTAGTTTGACAGACAAAATGTTGTCTTAAAGCTTACCGTTATTCTCACACGGTGGCTTGACTAAATGCATTCATAAAAACAAACACATTTTTTGGTTCATTTGAATAGGTTCAAAAGCAAAAAATTAAGTTTTCGTGTAGTTGCGTCGGTGAATTGTACTAATTTTTTTTCGGCTAATAAACCTTATTGTGTTCATCTGTTAACGACGAAAATGGGTCGCGGAAAATCTTTAAGCGAGTAAGAAAAGGGCAAAATAAAGGCATTTCGAGAATTTGGCCTAAACCAACAATGCATGGCGAAAAAAATTAACAGAAGTCAAAATGTAGTAAGTGGTTATTTGCGGAATGTTGAACAGTACGGAAAAAAAAATGAAAGGTGGAAGTTATAGCGCCACATCAAGTGCCGATAGACGTGCAATCATCAGAGCAGCATCCAATTCTCATGATTCCGCGTCAAAAATTAAGACAAAAACAGGTGTAAAATGTAGTTTGGCGACAGTAATACGGGTGATTAAAACTGCTAAAAATTTAAAAAGAAAAAAATTAAAAAAAAACCACCAATAAATGAATCGAGACAAGAAATTCGTCTCCAATTTCGTAAAAAATACATGTCGTGGAAGTCGTAGTGGCAAAAAGTGATTTTTCAGATGAAAAACAAATTAATTTAAAGGGCCCTGACGGGTATAATTATTATTTTCATGACCTTCGAAAAGATGAACATTATTTAAATTTTTTCATCTGAAAAATCACTTTTTGCCACTACGACTTCCACGACATGTATTTTTTACGAAATTGGAGACGAATTTCTTGTCTCGATTCATTTATTGGTGGTTTTTTTTTAATTTTTTTCTTTTTAAATTTTTAGCAGTTTTAATCACCCGTATTACTGTCGCCAAACTACATTTTACACCTGTTTTTGTCTTAATTTTTGACGCGGAATCATGAGAATTGGATGCTGCTCTGATGATTGCACGTCTATCGGCACTTGATGTGGCGCTATAACTTCCACCTTTCATTTTTTTTTCCGTACTGTTCAACATTCCGCAAATAACCACTTACTACATTTTGACTTCTGTTAATTTTTTTCGCCATGCATTGTTGGTTTAGGCCAAATTCTCGAAATGCCTTTATTTTGCCCTTTTCTTACTCGCTTAAAGATTTTCCGCGACCCATTTTCGTCGTTAACAGATGAACACAATAAGGTTTATTAGCCGAAAAAAAATTAGTACAATTCACCGACGCAACTACACGAAAACTTAATTTTTTGCTTTTGAACCTATTCAAATGAACCAAAAAATGTGTTTGTTTTTATGAATGCATTTAGTCAAGCCACCGTGTGAGAATAACGGTAAGCTTTAAGACAACATTTTGTCTGTCAAACTAAGCGCATAATGATGCTCTTTCATTACATGTATAAAAAATATGTGTCATTGCAATATATATGAAGAGAGGCTAACAGTTAGGTGAACAAAAAGTTGAACCTATTCAAATGAGCGGCAGTGTACTTAGAAAATAATGCAGGCCTAGGGTCTTATTATCGTTTAATACTAAATAAACCTTCCGTCTTGTGTTGGCCTTCTTGTTCATTTGTGTATATTTTTTTTTTGTTCTAAACAAACTGAAATATCAGATATTACTAATAGAGCCCTACCTGTGCCGCTCACAAACATTCTTTTGTATCGCTTATATCTCTGTGGCAACAAGGAAGGACAGCATGAGTCATTTATAGCCACTTTTCAGGAGCGCAGGATAAAGGTTTGCCTGCATATGGCGGAAGACGACTTATGCGTTTTTCTCCTGATCGATAACATAGCAACCGTAAGATATATTTGAATGAAAAAAAGATGAAACCTATAGAGCAGGGTACGGTGCATCCGATAGTGACATCAACAATTTTGGCATAATTCGACTTAGGCCAAGGTCACGCGCTGAGCGGCAAAAAAATTTCAAACATATTGTATGGTTGTGGCCACGTGGTCGCTGAGCTGCAGCGGCGTTGCTCTGCTTATAATTCTGTTCTATTATTTTAGTGTAGTGCTGAGCGGCAAGAAATCATTGTGGCAAAAATTGACACTGAAACTTTAAGAAGTTCAAGCCGTCCTGCATTATGGTTTCCGAAAAAGATCTTAAGCAATCTATAAGCAAAGGATAAATAACTTAAAAAAAAATTGTTTTTAGTTACCTAAAATAAGTAGGTAGGTATCTGTTCTGCAGAAATTGCTTTCTTTCGTTTTGTAATTCTGGTACGAACTTTTTCTAGCAGCAAATCAAATGATTCCTTTGACATACGTATAGATATTGCTATACAAATGGTGGAGTTCGCCATAACATGATCTTTTTCGGTTTATTGGATGAACACTAAATCTTTTTTTTTTTTTTAACTTTAAATAAGTCCGTAAATGTTGAAACGACTTTCTTGTAAAAGACTGCGGCGAGCAGCACTCGACAGCGACATTTTCACAACTCATCGCACGGGAATTTCCGCAAAAATTAGCACTCAAACCTTGTTTATTATTATAAACGGCAACACTGACATTATAATCTACTCGCTTCTAGCGAAGGGAATCTTTTTTTTTTTTTTTCCATGATCGAGGACACACAAAACACTTCGTTCTCTTAGTGTGACCTCTCAGTAACGCTTTACACAACTGTTGTGTTTGGAGCAAAAATCCAATAGATACATTGGCTAGTTCTGAAGCTATGTTTCCTTTTATTTATTTAATTTAATTATCTATTCGATGATGCTTTCCTTTCACCTTTACCCGTAACAATGAACTCTAAAGCTGTGTTGGCTGGTAAAGCAAACAAATGCCTGACCACTCATTCAATCCACTTCCGCACCTTCTCTGCTGGTTGTACCATAACTAAAATTGTTTTTCGACCATCACTAACACAGGTGGTCGTATAGTAAAAAATTGCTGATTTTTGTGAAACTAACTTACACGTGCGTATGCGTACGACCTTGCATCTAACTAATAAAGCTTGGTAGAATGAGGTCAAACAACTACCTAACTTCAGGGGAAAGGATGCTGGAAACTGGAAGTATTGAATATCCTGATGCTAATATAGATAATTCACGTTATGTGATCTACTTCCATTGGCAATTTGCTAAAATTAGGACGAAGTAGCGATAATGTATAAGTTTTTCCAATAATGGCACATCCTTTTACACTCAAGCAATGATTTTTAATGTGAAATCATGTTAGAACATAGGTATATGTTACCAGGCGCCTTTGTGATTTCAATGTAAATGCCCAGGTAGATGCTGTCAACTGGCGACCCACTTGTGTGCGAACGAATGTCGTTCTCGGTAGCTTTCGAGGTGAACACTTGCGGTATCTTGGTACAAGTAAATGTAGGTATTCCTCTTCAAATAGACTTGAACGAAAAAGGGTAGAGGGTAGACTTGAAAGGTTCTTTAATTAAAAATAAACATAACCTCTCAACTGAATGTAAAACACTTAAATTGGTATAGAATCCTTTTTTGTAGATATAGCTGCCCTTCATTTGAGCAACACACTCGCTCGTATGATATCGGTATTTCTCTGCATAGGCTGTGGTTCAATTGCTGGAAAAAGCCAGAGCGGACACTTTTTAAAATAGCCACTTGTAATTTTGTTCAACCTATTTGCTGAACAAATTATGCTTAGATCAGTAATTTTTTTTTTATTTTTTTATTTGTTATGATTTTCTTTTCACTGAATTCATTATCTTTTTATTATATATTTTATTTTATTTTGAGAGTGTTTGAGTGTGTGACTCCTTATTTGGCTTAAAAAGCCATTTATTTATGTTTCTTATTTATTTATTTATAATTATATTTGATTGTCTGATTTTATAAATTTGATTAATTGCTTTTTAAAATTGTTAGCATTTGTAAGCGTTTTAATTGCATTGGGAAGGTTGTTGAACATATTTATCCCTTTGAACATTACGGTGTTTTGAGCGCGCACTGTAGATTTAAACTGTGGTCTAAAGTTGTGTCCTCCTCTGAGGTTGTATGGTTGGCTTTCACTTATATATTTTAAATAGTTAGATATTCCGGCAACAAGTTATTTTTAATTTTAAATATAAATACTAATACACTAAGTTTAATTTGTTGCCTAACATTCAACCACCCTAGTTTGTTCAACATATATTTGATGTGGGTTAACCTATGGCATTTCAGTATTACCCTCATAGCCCTATTTTGAAGTTTTTGCAGTCTTGTAAGGTAATATATATACATAAAGATTTCAGTGGAAGCGTTGCTATGAATAAAATTGACTGAATGTCCGGGAACATCCATTCAAACTCTCTTCAATTTCAAATATAAAAAAAAAACAAATACAGTCGAACTTCGATAACTCGAACCACCACTTGCCAGAAAAAAAAATTCGAGTTATCAAGACTTCGAGTTATCAAGTAAAATACAAAATTGATTCTCTAAAGTCTAAACAACTAACAATATCTACACACTCCACTGTTTATAGGAATCTTCAACTCTGTGTTTTGTTTTGTCTTCCTCTTATTTTTTGTCAATAATTCAAAAAAATATAGCAACCTGGAAGAAATTTGAAAATGTTTACTCACACGTACGAAAATTACGATTTTCTACACGGTATGTATAAGGAACATTCAAACTCAGTGCAGAATTAGGGAATTCCCCTTCGGAATTTGGGATTTCCCCCTTTAGAATTCGACTTATCGAAGGTGACGCCAAATAATCTCTTCGAGTTATCAAGACATTCGAGTTATAGAAGTTCGAGTTATCAAATACAAATTACATGCAAATTTTAGTGTTGGCGCTATTAATAATAATAATAATAGTTGGCGCAACAGGTCTGTAGGGACCCAGGGCCTAGCTTCGTGTGAGTTTTTAATTTTTTTTTTTTTAACGAATGAAAGGGATCTACAATTTTATGCCGATTCCAAACAGCTAATTGAGAAGCTCTTTCAAGACAGTTATACTCTCGGATGTTTGTCAGACGTTCGCGAGAGGTGGCGCAGTGAAAAAAACTCTGAGTTGGAATTTGGGTTTATGCGGGATTCGAACCTGGACCTCTCGCTTAGTAGTCCAACACACTAACCACTAAGCCACTGCGACCACGTTGGCGCTATTGCCAACCAATTTTATTCGAGTTATCGAAGTTCGACTGTATTTGTGTTTTTCCACCTATTTTTTGTGCAATACGCCTGGAAAAATTATAATGCACGACACTCGTGCTTAAAACCTGGCTTTGATGGCAAACTTGTGATAAATCTGGTACAAATTAAATCACTAGAACCGATGTGAAAATAGATTACTGTAAATTGACCCACCGCCTTTCTCAAGGGATATTTTTTCAGTAAGATTTTAGTTTTTATTATTATTTGTACTTGCATTGATTTGATATACCTATGTATTTGTTACTCTAATTTTTGTATTTTTTGCAGGCACGCATCATGTCCTCCACACATGAGATTTAACTGAATCAGAAAATCGTCATTATTGCATGTAAGTTCACTTATTTGTCTACCTATAATTTGATTGTGATATGATTTATTTATGTGTACCTATGTAAGTCGGTCACTGATATACAGGTTTCTTTTTTCCATTCACGAACAACAAGATATGTTCTTTTTTCTTCTTAAGTGCTTAATGCTTATGCATTGTGAAATTAAATGCGTAAAACAACGAGTGATTAAATAAGGGGTGTTTTCTATTAGGCAACTATTGATGTTCACATAACTAGTTATAGTTTTTGAGATGAAGGTTAGAACAACTAAACAACATTTTTACATAAAACTGTCTATTGGGATCTGCAATGAATTTTAAATGTAGGTTGGTAGCTAGGTATATATCCTTGCGAACGCACCAGTAACATCGACGGGTTTTTTACGTGTATGCCTGTGAGTTTAGCATAATTCTTTCAAGCAAAATGTCACATGTTATCTCATTTTTTTTTGCCTTGATGCAGCGGCCAGCTACGCAGACTGACGGGTTAATGTGTAAAAATAAATAAATAAATCGAGTTCAATAAACACAAGTGGCAACACAGATTCAACGATTTTGTGCAATAGAAAATTTAACGAAGCTAAAAAATTTTATAAAAGTTCACTGGTGGTGTGCCTCTTCTGTTCGCCACCAGACATTAATTCACTTTTTTTTTGCCTTCTTTCTATTGCTTGTAGTTCGTTCGTCTATGCGCTATTCCTTTTGATTTTATTATATTTTCCCTTCGCCTCTATTAGAAACAACAAATTATGGTCACTCATTCAAGCATACAAAAATGTATGTTGTGAAAGTAGGAATAGCAACAGTTATATTTTTTTGTTCATGTGTTTTGCCGTTGCCTTGTTCATTTACCATTCGTTAGAATAGAACGACTAAACTGACAAATGTCGATTCATCCAGTATGTGTATCTGGAATTAAAACACTCTATGAATTTGGTTCTTCTACTTTGCAACAGTTAAACCATAAATATAAGTAATTACGATATTATTTTTGTTCGCTTAGACAACAATAATAAAGCAACACATGAAAAGAAATCCGCAAAATGCCAATGACCGTCGTCACTTTGTTGAAAAGACAACGCACATAGTTTCATTTTACTGTAGTAGTACACAATAACTCTCCGTTGCAATTCTTTCGGCAAAAAAAAAAAAATGTTTGCCTGTCTTTCGTTTTTGTCAATCTTCGACCCCTCATCCGCTGGTACTCGTCTATCCGATGCCTTTCACATGCGACTATTATTATAGAGTTATTGTGATACTAATGTTAATTGTATAATAAACATGTGAATTATGCAAATATGTTTGGTTTTTTTTCCGGAAACGATTTCACAAACAAACTAAAAGCCGGTGATATACGAATTAGTAGAACGATAGTAACATGTATGGAAAAAAAGAAGCTTGGGGAGATTTTAGAGTTTTAAAAAGTGCTACTATTGCAGTGTCCTGTTCAACAAAAAGCAAGCTACGTGCCATTTTGTACGTATTCTGTGAAAAAACTTTGTAAAGTTTCTGTAATTACTCAATTTATGTGCGTAACATTTAGAAAGCAAATACTACATAAGAAGTTAATGAAATGTAATGCCCTGGTCGGAGTTAAACGGGGAGAACTAACTTTTGGAGGTCCTCTGTGTCCTCTATACAACTTGCAAATATAATGTTCACTACATGTCCCTATCCAGTAAACGTTTGAGAGTAGCTACGATTTAACTTACAATAGCCACCTGTAGGATGCATATATCTCTATACAGTATCTTTATTGATTTTCTCTGACAATATCATTATATTGTGTCTTTGTTTTCGGAGTTTCCAATATAAGATACATTGTCCTAGATCTTGGTGCACTAAACTGAAACGTACTCGATGTCTTTCGTGACTCCTCCCGATGTTTGTCCCTTGTACATTTTTACTGGATCGATCTTTTCACAGCGTATTCAATACGAGACTTCCACCTGTCCGTTAAAAGGACGAAGTAACTAGGACATTTGAGGGGTATAATTTAAAAACTCTTTTTTCCACTTTTGGGAATTTTGAGTAAAACGAAAAAAACTGTTAAAAGCTACTAAAATGATATAGGCGATTGGTTTGAAGGCTACATTGCAAGTTTGAAATTATCTTTATCTATTTCTTATGGTTTTGAACCTATAAGGTAAACCTAAAAATTATAAAAAATCAATTTAATATGGAAAAGAAGAGTTTTGAAAATTACGTTTGGAATGACTTTTGATTCAACCTATTTAGGAATAGAGGAGTTTTGAAAAGAAAGAAAACTTTTCTATCGATATAATTCATTCATAAAAGAAAATTTTAAATATGATTAACTAAAAACATAAAATATCAACAGTCTTCAAAACTGGATAATAAAAAATATTTCTAATTATTAAAAAAACTTTAAAATAGCGTCACAGCAATGTATTTAAATTACTATTTATCTGATTTAGTCTGGTTATCGGATCCAATGTGTACATTTGACTTGGGTGAGTTGAGCATTTCAATTGATTCGAGTATGAATAATGTTATTGTGAAAAAAAACAATAGAAACTAAACCCAAATATTCTTTGCATATTACACATATGCTGCCGCTATTTTCGTAAAGGCCCTATCTACAAAATTTTCAATTTCGATATTAATGCATATTTGGAGTTAGGGCTTTGTCTCCGATTTAACTATATGTATTTATTTCCAAATGCTGGAGCTTCAAATGCGATAGAAAATTCAAATTTCTAGAAGCCCTAAGTACAAAATATATACATCAATATTTAAAAAAAAAAGCCCTAACTGAGATATAGGGCCTTTTATAACACATTGAATAGATATTTTTTTAATATAATATATATTTTTATAAGATATTTTCAAAAGCCCTATCTACCCTATTTCCCGAACACCTAACAATCGTTCTTTTGTAACTACTTCAAAAAATAAAGCACACATTAAGCATCCAAACAAATTTTTTCCTGCATTTTTCATGTTTTGTCTTCAGGTTGCGCAACTAAATTTAGCATTTTCCTCTATATCTCGAAAGTGTGAAAATGTTAGTTAGGGCCTTTACGAAAATACGGGCAGTATGTCCATAAGTTATTGTCCTACTTATACAGGATTGATAATATTATTCGACACCATTCGTCACTATTGTTGCAGTTCCTAAGACTGATTTCACATGTCCATCGAAAACTGCATTTCATTCAATTTGATTCAGATTATTTATTCTAAACATAAGAATAACCAACAACATTTTGTGCTATGTTTTGCAGCATTTTCATTTCCTAAAACAAAAGAGTTATGCATTACCTACCACTCCATCGGGGAAACATAAAATCCCTTCATATCATATTAAAAGGTTTCTCTTTCACAAAATCAAAAGCAGGAGAATGAGAGACGTTTATTTAATAATTTTAATCACTACATAAAGCACAACCCCAAAGTTGCTAACTATAAAACGAAGCAGACCGATTTCTACAAATGCTCAAACGGATTTTCTAACTGATCCGTTTTTGCAAAAGCTTTCTAATAGCGTGAAAACAAGTCAAAAATTCTTAGTTTCACTCATCATAAGTTGATAAAAATTAAAGGGCTACAAATATTTTGTTTTTGATGATATTACGACGCTGTGTTTTCGTAGAGAAGATATCACCATTCAAATCTACTAAAGTGCTTTTTTTTTTTGAAATTGGCATTCCTGGGGACATTTGGAGTTCGCGTCTCGTAATTTGTTTGTTTGTATTACTTTTGTCTTTGTACTTAAGTTCAACCGAATGTAAAACTTCCTCCTACATTTAATAAAACGATACGTTCCCTTTATCCCCTAAAATCTGCATTGGGGTGCGAATGTACTAGGTGTTCCTACAGTCGTGTCTACCTTACTATTTGTCCCTGTTATTATTATGTATCAAAAGTGTGGTCACTTTAAAATGCTGCTTATATACCGAAATAATAAATACAAATGAAAATTTGTAAATTTCAATTATATTATTAAACTAAACCACCTATTCGACTTTTTACAAAAAACATTAAGTTGGGAAAAATTATTGTGTGGTAATGTTCAAAATGTTGTTATTCCAACCAAAGATGGCAACACTATATGCGAATTGAATATTTGACCACCACCCCACCAATAACATTTGAATTTTAAGGGAACGAGCTTTCTGAAAGCTTTTAAGAGACAATGAGAAATTGACTCGTTATCGTTATTGGTTGCCTTGCCACTAAATGCCATCCAGCGTGAGCTGAGAGTGACCATTGTGCGATTTGGCTCTGTTTTCGAGAGCCTGCCACAATTTTCTGTTAATTCGAATCTTTTTTAGTTGGAAAAGCGCTTCAAACATGTTTGTAATGCTGTTATATTCAAATAAAAAACATCACGAGTCAATGCTTGTTAAAATCGTTAAAAAAGTCAAAATTTTGCAGAATAGCTTCAGAAATGAAACTTTTTTCTCATTGGCCCTTTTTCTTGTGAATTTTAAAAATTCTGCAACGGTCACCCTGCTGCCACCCACACCGCATAGCCCTTGCTTCAGACGCCAGACCAGAGTGGGCAGCCAGCAGCCACTCTAGTGGGAATAATTGCTCCTGATTTCACCCCCACGGTAATTTCTAAGAATCCTCTTGAATGAAGTGGTCTCAGGTTCCCAGTCCCAGCCAGCGATAAAGTCTTGTTCTTGGAACACATTCTGTAATTAAAATGTCTAGGTATGCTTGAATAAAAAAAAAATGGGATTAGAGTAGGAAGCTAAACGAAAAATGAGTGGACCACTTCATTTCCGCTTTGGATCTACAATGGTCTTTTTTTATGTACAATACACAACAGGTGTAAAGTATAGACTGTTATCACGAATGTGGGTTTTGTTTATTACAAATTGAGTTGGGCTGCAATGCATGCTAAAAAGGTAACCTTTTTTTCTGTTATTTTCATCAAGCCTGTAAAAGAAATTCAATTTCAATTAATATTAATACGATCAAATCCATATGTGATTGAAATAATAATTAATAGTAATAAAATTATTGATTAACAACGACAAACAATCTTATTTATGTTTATATGGGCAAAATCGAACCGGCTTAACACTTCGTTACGCTTTCGTAGGGGACAACATGAAAGAAGCCCACTGTTCTATGCGGTTAATGATAACAAGTATACGTCATACATATAATTTCGATAAGTTTGTGTTACTCACTTTAAACAAACAGCCGTATCCTCTTCGAAAAGGAGTGCCTTTAGCCATTGAAGAGTTGCTATTTCAAAAGCAATATGGTCGATCTTTAAAAAAGTCCAATGGGGTTGGATTCAGTTTCTCCATTTTTCACCTATGGAATGACGGCAAATTTTAGCTTCTCAATCATCATCATTCACCAGCTTAGTAAAGCAGTTGATTTCAGCTTTTTTGCTCAACTTTTTACCTTTATGCGATGTTGTCCGCCTGCACTGTGTAAAATTTTCTTGAAATAATAATAATTATCAATTTTGAAAACATCTGAGATATGATGAAGAGGCTTAAGAAAATATTTTTCATCGGTAATACCTCACTAGCAGCTAATTCTTAATCCCTCAAACAAAGCCATTATTATTATTTTTTTTTAATTTGCATTGAGTTCATTGTTATCAAGTTCTTTTATCAGACGCTTGAGGTAATCTGCTAATTAAAAAATTGAAGTGGCCCCTCTTCTTCGTCTTAATTATATTTTTTTCTTATTTTAATTACAGATACTAAGAGAAATTTGTAATAAATACCTACTGAACAAATCAACGGCAAAATGAATCGAGGAGATTATTTTTTTAACACTTAACTACCTTCTCAAAGACAAACAAAATCAACAACATCAAAGCCGATATTATTAACCATTTGTGTGGTAAGTTTTGTACAACAAATTTGTTTTATTATTAAGAATTTTAAATTGTTTTAAAGGGGTTAGTTTTGTTATTTAATTTGTCTTTTTTTTCAAAAGCACTGTTAAATATGATGACTTTGAATCAATAGTGAAACATGGAAATTTCTGTATAGGTTTAGTTGGTTAATTGTTAGATAATGGGCCACCTGTGTATAACTGCTCTGAAGAGCCTATCAATTTAGCTCTAAGGTCATATGTAGCCATGTTGCGCCAACTAATAATTTTCATACAACATTGACAGCTTAGATCAAACGAAAAAGCCGAACAAATAAGTTAGTCTACCTTCAGGCGCAAGCGTAAAATACTGCTCGGGTCGCAATTTGCATTCGGCCTTACCAATAATCAACTTTAGTCTGCCAGTTTACGAAAACACTACACACTTTCCAAAATCCCTTTACCAATAAGCAAATATAGTTGCCAGACTATCGCTAACTGTAGGGTTAAATGCTAATGTTAAGAAAGCCATGTTTATCTCGGACATTAGCTAAATAAATCCTCCCTTAATGTCATTTTGAATCAAGGTATTAAATTTCGTAATAGGAGAGAATTTAATAAGCAGTTGTTCATCCTGAGCGTTTACAATTATAAATTAATTTTAGTAAACTTTAAATGTATTCTAATTTTATACGTTGCAATACAACGATGCAAATGGTTTTTAAGTCTAGCAAACACAAATTTGTACAAATGTATGCAAAAAATGTAAAAATATAGAATTTTTATTTTATTTCTAAACACGTGAAGCATATCAAACCGCTAGTTCTTGCTTTTTCCTTTTTTAATAGTTTGCAAGCAATGAATGGATGCTTACTTAAAAGAAATTTTGTATAAGTTTGGGATATTTCCAAGACTTTCTTGTCAGTCGTCGCGAACAGAATAAAATATCTTCTTACATAAGTTTGGACGGCTTTGCAAACTTTATCAAACTCTTTGCAAAATGAGTTTGTTTACCGAGAATGAGGATCTCTATTGTATCTATCTATTGATGGTATGTATATAAATATAGTTATAAAAACAGAATTATCAGCACTCAGAAAATTCACGCAAAATAACAAGTTTATTAACTTCTGGAGGGGTAGCAGGTAGTACGAGAATAATAATAATAATAATAGTTGGCGCAACAGGTCTGTAGGGACCCTGGGCCTAGCTTCTCGCAACCATTCGTTTTGTGTGAGTTTTTCATTTTTGGAACGAATGGAAGTGATCTACAATTTTATGCCGATTCCAAACAGCTAATTGAGAAGCTCTTTCAAGACAGTTATACTCTCAAATGTTTGTCAGACGTTCGCTAGAGGTGGCGCAGTGAAAAAACCCTGAGTTGGAATTTGGGTTTTTGCTGGATTCGAACCTGGGACCCCTCGCTTAGTAGTCCAACACACTAACCTCTAAGCCACTGCGCCAGTACGAGAATATGTGTGCATAAAAATGTGCGCTTTATATTTTTCAGTTCGAATTTAAACTTTTGTTGGTTTCTAAGTTTCCCGAATTCAAGTAATATATAAGCCGTACAATTTTTTATAGGTGAAACTGTATTTATTTTCAAAACCGGAAGCGATAAGTTCTTAACACGTTTCCTACGTGTGATTTTAATTTATTCTGAAATGAATGATCCAGGTATTATTTCTATTTTCAAAACTATTTACTTGCTAACGTTGCAATTGTGATGCTTAGACCACCAATAAGTTTTGATTTGCATTGTCAGCCCGACAGCATTCAAATGAATTGTCTGCCGTTTATTGAATAATTTGAAAGGGATTTTATTACAACACAAATGTACTCATAAAACAATATTGAAGTAATATTAAAAAACAATTGAAGCATATACTATAAAAAGTACTGAAAATTGTGTCCGATCGAACGATATGGCATTACTGATTGGCATATGATATTTGACAGATCAGCGGATATTTTGTGCATTTCCTATTTTGTGTTTTGTTTTTTGCTTATAATAAACCTGAAAGAGCATCTGAAAGATATCTGTTGGGCAAATTAAATTGCAATTCCTTTTTTTGAATAAGAGACCATTGACCTTGTTTTTTAAGAAAACAAATAATGAAATTTGAATTCTGCAATGACAACAAATGTAATAGATTCAAAGAAAGTTGTCGGACTAGTTAATGTGGAGGTCTAATTGTTTATTGGTACCGTTTCACAAATGCTGTACATTTTTACTAAAGCTGACATCCAACTAGTTGTCGAAATTAGTGATTGATTATTAGTAAGGCCGTTCATGTAATTCGAAACTTATACTACGCATGTGAATTTATTCAAAAAATATTATTCTTAAATTAAGGTAATTATTAGAATAGATGAGGCAACAGCTTGAAGCCCTCCCAACTGTCAAAGAAAAACGTTTAGCACACGTTAATTATACAAACAAAACACGGTAATTTCATCGATGCAAAACCACGCATGTGAAAACGTTTTCCAATTTGTCTTTCTGCATGGTCGTGCAATATAATTGCACATATATATATTTGCTTCATGTGTAGAAGACAAAATTCGATTACTCTTGGGAGTCATTAAATTAAATATTTCATTGAATGGTTAAGCTTCTTTCGTCTGTCTTCGAAAGTTCTTCGTTTAGGTAGGTAGTAGTCCTTTCACATACCCAACAAGAGGAAGCAGTTTTATAAAGGGCCGGCGTAAAATGCAAATACACTGTTTACCTATTAGTTATGTCATAGCATGAAAGCGAACACAAAGGACAGTTCTTCAACGGAATAAACTGCGTCAGCAAGGACACAACTATTGCTAATAGATGATAAGAAGAAGGGACGTATTGGTCGCAGTACTCCTGAAAAAGTGCACCGGGCAAATTTTAAAAGAACCGTGAATTTGTTTACACAGCTAACATTTTATAAAAACTGAAAAAAAAGAAGAAATAACCGGCCTACAACATTTTCAATGTGCCTGTTGAGTTTGTCAACATGTGCTAAAACAATCAGCATTTAACTTGTAACCGTTGAACGATTAATACTGGTATGACTGTGCTTTTCGTTAGTCGTACCTCGTGCTCAAGGATTGTCACAACGCCAATACCCACACGGAAAATATAAAACGTATCAGAGTGACATGGACGCATAGAATTAGTTAACGGAAACATGTGTAGTTGTTCACTGTTCAATCCATTCCATTATCCATTCCTCTTGCAATATGTTCACAATGATTATAAAGGAAGTGCATTTGTAAAACGATAATCTGCGTGCAGTCCACAATTGCTGTTCTATTAAAACTAATAATGGTCTATTGGCTCTTTCAGAAGTATGGTCTTAAGCCACAAAGTTGTTCAGATCGGTATACTTATTTCAGAAATTAGCTTGATAACTGCGACTCGTTTATTTATTGACTTTGTGCCATTGTAGCTTTAGTGAATAAGTATATTTGTTCAGTGTTATTGTGAAAAGATGTGTGACGACTTCGGAATGTATGTAGATATGATAAGGTACTATTTTTTGTTACAATATTCATCGTAATTTAAATTGCTTCTTATTCCTCTTCAGTTTTATTTGGTTGTGTTGTCTTAATCTGTTGCGGCAAACAGCTTCACTTGATTTATTCACAATCTAATTTACTTATCTATTGCAGTTTTTATTCATTTCTTTTTCTGTTAATCAATCATCGTGCAAAAATCGCTTTAGAATCTACAACCTCCTAATGCTTCTTGAAAATTAGGGAAATTGCCCAGTGGTTGTCTCGGGCTCAAGGCGGTATCTCTTAGAAAAAAGAAAGCTACAATTTTTTTTTTTTTGTGGAACATTTAAAGTATTGTTAGTAGCGTTGCATTCCCAAAATCATGCGATAACGCAAATAGGGCTGAAAATTCGTTATTTCCAGATGTATTTTTCCAATGAAAGCATTAGTTTCAAGTACACTTCTAAATATGCATTGTATCTGCACCTAATTAAACTTTTATAAAAATGAAAAGTTGGCAAAGTTGTTGAAAAATTCAAAAGTTACGAATGTAAAGCCATGACCATCAAACTCATAAAACATTGAAAGGGTTTCAATGGAAGAGACCAATTACCAAAGTCGTCATTAGCCAGGGAAAGATATACATAGGATAGGAATTGAATATGTTTGCACATTTGTATGGTGTCTATTTATATTTAATTTGCGTTTCGTTGTTCCTTTGAATTGCTTCACTGTTGGTCTCATATCTACAAATACAAGCAACGCTTCAAACTTTTCTCCCCCACATCATAGGTAATTGCCTTTTGTTAGTTTTTTTATTTTAGTTTTAGACATCAAGTCCATATAATTGTAAACAAACTAAGCTAAACGTTGATAGTTGATATTTTGTTCACTAAAGCACGTTCAGCTTTCCTCTTTCCCTACCTTACTGTCGCCTTAGAATTTATTCGCAGATGGGGACTTAGGCCAGGCGGGTACTTGCGATAACCATCGCAATTATGTAAAGCACATAACTCTGCGATCACTCTTATCAATTACAAAGTATATGTGTTATTCAAAATTTTCCGATTACATATTATTTTCGTTGCTTTTCTATAAATACCCTTCATCATATTCAGGGTTTTTCCTTGTAATAAGAGCATACCATGCTTCTAATGTAAGTTTGAAAATTCTAAAACTGTAGTCTCGGTTTGGTTGCTAGTAATTAAATTGTACATGTTTTCATTCTACCCATGGGAAACGTGCACATACTTTGGTGGAACGATTTTGCTTAGTCTGGAGAAATCCTAGCAGTTTGCAGGGCATTATACAGCACATTGGAGTGCTCAAGGAAGTATGGACCAACAATAATAAAATTAGCAAATATACATATACCATTACTAAAGAACAATACGAAGCTGTAGGTTTTGCATCACTTAGGGCTAGTTCCTGGGATTCGCAATTTCGCATACATGCCATCCCCATCCCGTACAGACAGAGAAGGGATGGTGTTCGTTTGGATGCCACTGAACCTGAAAAGCACCTACTCAAACATAAATAAGACTGTGCAAATGTGAAATTTAACATGAACAGATAAAAGAGAAAAAAGGAGAGTAATAAAAGAGACAGTGCGTCATTTTTTTTAAGAGACACATAACATGCAGACAGTGTTGAATGTCATTGAGATGGTTTTTCCCTCGGACAGCTAATTTTTTTCCCATTTTTCCCTTTTGGACTTAGTCAAAATTCCCACAAAATTCCCACATAGTTAATTTAAATAAAAAAGTAAATTTTCAATACTTTTATTAACAAAAAATAAAAAAAGGCACAAAAATATTATATATTAAGATTTTAATATTAATTTACACACTAGAAAGTCAAATTATGTGCACAATTCCGAAATGTATTCGGCAATCATATATCTATGTGTCTTCCTATATTCATATTCCTCGTCCAATTCCACCAACCACCACCGAATCTTATACCTGGCCAAAGGACGACATAATTCACACACGACACACATCCTCAGACATTTCCTACAAGCAATAAAACTTAAGTAGAAGAAATAAAGTCACAAACTCATATTTATTTGATATTTTTTTATTTATTAAATATAGTAATTATATTTTAAAGTTGCATTTGCAAACGAAATCTTAACATAAAAAAAATGCAACATGCGAAATAAATTACGTAACACATTAACGTAAGCTCTATGCTGGCTCTAAACGCACATTTTCGTGTTACTTATGCAGCCCTAAAGTTCGAAAAATCTTTATAAATCACATTTTCCTGTGTAAGGGCATCTTAGAGGGTGCGTAAAAAAAATGATACTCTTACCCTCTTACGTGTTTTGTAATTGTAATTTAAGACTTGTTTTATGTGAACACATAATAAAAGTTAAATTTCCCACGATATACCAACACTGCATGCAGAGAACCTTTGACCAGAGAACTCTGATTGATGCTTTCACTTATATGTCAAATCTACCCACCTGTAGATTTCTCTTACGTGATGAATTGATGATAATTCATAGCCAACTTCGAAGCTCTCCGACTGTACAGGGTGTTGAGGCTTGTTTGATGATGATGTTTGCCTTGACTCCTTTTTTTGAAAACGGAATACCTACAAATTCATTTGTGTTGATGGTTGACTTGTTTTCGTTTTAAAACAGAGTACAAAAATTTAATTGCTTTAGAGTGTTAACGTGACTTGTTAAAAAAAAAACAATTCTTTTTCGTATCATTTACTTTGCAATCAAAATAAACAATTCAGCACATACTGTTTACAACTGAACTGAAACATGGACGACATGGAAATACTTGTGTTGCAATTGGTTTCCACCGCCTAATGTCAATATATTCTTTAAGAAATCTTGGCTCTGAAAATGTCGCGTTAACAAATAATGTAGAAGTTTAGTCAATTGAGAGGATCGAACAGTTGAACTACCTATGAATTTTGAATCTCTTGGTGGCGCAACGGGCCTGAGCTCAGAATTCTTATATGGAAATCCGCGGCTCCATTAGAATGTGATGCTGAAAATGTTAACAGACGTGAATCTTTTGAAAATACATTTAGAATCTAATCTTATTTGTATTTTGGTAAACAAACTTTAATAAAATTTTAAGCATCCTGTATTTGTGAGGACAAGACTACCACTTATGAAACTGAAAGCAGTACAAAGTTTTTATATTATTACTTCATACATTTGCAATCAGCTACAGCAAATTAGCAAGGACAAAGTTTACCCAAAGCACATTCAAATAGATATTGATATTTTACATTTCGCACACACATCGATGTGCAACAAGGCTTTTTCTCACACAAAACCTTCTGAAACCGTACTCATTAACGTTTCTCTAACAGTAGCGATTGGAAATTGAAAACATAAATAACTGAAGCGGAAATGTTAGGTCGATTAAGAACGTGTTAAAAAAAATTCCAATACATTTGTCGAGAGAAAAAAATTAAATTTAAAATAATTTAGATAAATTTGTTATTTTAACATTTATTTTTTAAAATACATAAGGTTACATGACAATTTGCATGTGATTTTTAACATATTTTGAGCAATTTTAACTCGGACTTAATTACAAAATACTGAAAAACAAAATTGTTTTAATGGGTGCTTTTCATACTATGGCTATAGAAACTGAATTTTTTGTAATATAAAAAAGTTTTCTGCAAAAAACACAACATCCCGCGCAATTCATTCAAAATTAAATTCGTAGATGCGCAAATTTGGTATTAATTCCTACTGCGCAATGCACACATTGTGCAAAGAGAAAGTTTCCGAAAGTTCTGCCAACATCAAATTCAATGTAGTTTCGGTTTAAAATTATAAAATTTTCAATCTCTGTGAAACCTCCTCAGCCGTAGCACTATAAAATGTAATATGTCCTTTTTTTCTCCGTGCATAAAAATAATTTAAAATTTTGCCAGTGAATTTTATACGCAAAGAATGAATACATGAAGTGATTTTTCATTAAGAAATTAAATAGTGTGAAATAAATACAACCCATCAATAATACAACTTATGGAATTTTAAAGAATAAAAAAACATTACGTTACTTAAAGTCCCTATATAACATTATACCAGTAAAGGTAGTGGTTTTATGGAAAAGAACGTTTGTATTAATCAACTGACTAACTAAAAAAAATTCGGGTTTGCTCTAACTGCATTCAGTGACTTATACTTTTGGAAAATGTAGTGTATATCTCTGATCGTTTTACTTAATCAACTATAACCGACAATCAATTGATGTGAATAGTACAATATAAAATATTTTCCTCAAACTATTTACTTTTCTTCCTTTTTTTGTAATGGGCACTTTATTGAGTAACGCGCTGCCTACTTAGTGTTTTGTTAAACTTCGGACTACTTTCATTGTTAATGAAAATATTTTTTTCTTTTTTCTCTTGAATATCTGCGTAGTATTATCGTTAAGGTGTGCTTACTTTTGATGGCGCAACAGCCTGGGCCGTTCGGCCAAAGTATTCCTTTACTGGGTTTGACATCCCATTAGAGTAATTAGAGTAATTATTTCTTAACTAACGTTTACCGCACGGAGTCAAGGTCGAAAAAGTCCAGTACTACCTCAAGTTTTGATCCATTCAAAATCGATGTTGAAATTCATGCTCTTTTGTTTTGCCTATAAAAGTAAATAATCATCATTTCAAGACGAACAAAGTTCGTGTCGTCCATAGGGTATGACATTCTTTGCAATAAAAAGTGGTAAGACACCTTGTCGACAGAGATTTATTTAGAAAAGAATAATATTTAAAAGTTATAGTAGTGGACGCGGAAATCGTCAAGCATTCTTGAAAGCATTTTTCATTTAGCCAACTAGTCATGTAAATCTAAACATAACATAATAAATTAAGTTTCGGGTTTGGCTTTCTTTCTTTCAAATGAATGTATGTATGTAGTTGAGGACAGAAAGCAAACGCAGTCAACATGTTGAAGCACCGTAAACATTCAAAATCAAACGAAGACACAAAATCGATGCATGACGGCCAAGAGAGAGCGCCAGGTTCCTTTGCAAACCTTTGTCAGCAGCCTGCGGCATCCGCTATAGGTTTTTCCTTACAAACTGAATCGGTTAATGCCAAACGCCCCTACGAAAAAATAAATCAAATTTTCTCATGGCACAACACCACTTACGGCAGCGAAGGAGCTGCAAATTCTACCATATCAAGATTGGCATCGTCTCTTATTTCTCCAATAAGATCGAATGGTACTCCTAGGGGTGCAGCAAAAACATCTGGTTTCTTCGGCTCCCTAGGTAGTAGCTGGACTTCGTTATACTCTAACCGTAGTAAAGATCGGAAAAAATTTTCAAAACGATTAGAAACATACCCTAGAGCACAGAAGGAGTACAACAAATGGCGGTTATTAGATAATAATCGACACAAAAAACTTTCGTCAATAAATAAAAATTTTAGTAGCAAAATGTCATTGACAAATGTCGTTGTTGCTGGATCTATTCATGTTGATAAGCAATCGCCAAGATTTGCTGAAAGATCCAGATCCTCCGGCAGCAGAGGAAGACAATTTATGGCTCCTCCGAGAAGCCCTAGAGCAACAAGCTGTTATAATTTTAGCTGTTATACTATATCAGTTCAAAGAGAGGCGCAGATATGCGTCAGGGATGACTCTCCGCCGTCTCAACGGTAATTAAATTCAAATTGGTGAACTTAATGCTTGTTTGCAAATACTCCGAAATAACTGCCTGACACAAAATGATATCCTTAATATTTTTTTTGAAGTCTATTTTTTTTAAATTCACTATCATAATTTTAACAGAAAACCCGTATAACCTCTAAGTGACCAATGGATTCCAATGCCAACATCTGGGTGTTTGCAATTAAATTTGTTTCTTTTCTTTGACCTGTAGTTGCATGAATAAAAAGCACAACTGTTTCTCTGATATTACATCCATTTCAATAGTGTCTTGTGGATCCTCTACGTGGAAAGATTGAATTACTGCTTGACAAAGGATGTAGCTTCATGCCAAAGCAATATGGTCTGGTGTTCTTTGTATAGTTGGAAATAGACTATGTCAACCTAAAAATTTTATTTTAGTGTCATTCATTATTTATTTAGTTACTTTCCACCATGTTTCCACTATTCGTTGTCAGGAATGTTGGTGTTTATTAAATAATTTATGGTGTCACCCTCATCAGTTTAAGTGTGTTTTTTTTTTTTTTACTATTTTTTAATCACCCGATTTTAACTGATGCAGATTCATATTGAACTATATCCAATTTGTTTATTCTCTTCTCTTTACAACTTGATAAAGGCGGGGTTGTTACCCGCGAATTTTCAGACGGGCATCTGAAAAGACCTTAGAAAAGGGTCTTCAATCTGTGCTTTCGGTAAGTTACTGTTGTTTATGTATATTTTTTTTAGTTCACGTAAGAATATTGTTGACTAGTTTGTTGTTATGTATCCTTTCTAATTATTATTTTTAACCTTCTCTATTAAGTATTAAAGTGCAATTAATGACGAAAAGAAATGATTGTTTCTCTTTCATTAAGAGATTTGGCAATAAACTTAAGGTAATAAGGAGAACAAATAGGAAGCGTTCTGCTGATGGTTCTTAGTTCCGTATTGTACTACGTACACTGTAGTCCCACTGACATTAAGGAACCATTAGTTTTGGGTCTGTTTTGCAATATATTTTGACTGTTTGGATTCAGTTTACAGTGGACATTTTTTAACATGGTTTTAATCCTTATGAAAACTTTTCATGATTTCCTTGATCCACAATATGATTTTTTATTTTATTATAAATATCAGATAGTTTTCTCCATATGTATTTATCACACAAGTAATGTTGTTGTTTTCTTGTAATTTACTTAGGCCGCATTTTCGGTTGCAGTTCCGCTCAAATTAAGGGAAAATCTAAATTGTCACCAGCCAACAACCGGACACGATTTACTAACTGGCTCAGGAGATCAATATAAATACGAATCAGCTTCAGAACAGAGGTTGAAACCGGGCTCATCAAATGCTCAGAGGAATGAAGGTGGAGGCGCATCAACATCAAGCGTAAGCTGATTTTAATTGTTTGTTTGTATGAAGTGAAACGTTAATTGTTAATTGTGTGTCCGCGTAGTCTAAGTGTGCTTCCACACCGGATGGAACAGACAAACACAACTGCTTTTCTCGTTTTGTTTTGCCTTATTCAGTGTGGGCGCGCGTATTAAAATATGGGTATTTAAACTCCAAAAAACACACTGAAAAACAGATTTGTTTGTCTAAGGCGTTTTGTTCCATCCGGTGTGGAAGCTCCCTAAGGATTCACATCGATGCTTGAATTATTTATGAATTTACACGTTGCAACATACAAAAATAGTTATTATTTATTTTACCAATAGTGAATAGCAACCTTCTTTGGAATGACAATGGGTTTTTTTTTCCCATGTGATCTATGTAGATCATTGATTTTCATGGCTTACACCAATCAGTTCCAACTGTTGTTGTAAAATGTAAACCATGGAAATAAAAGATCAACACACATCATGTGGGTAAAAAAAAAATACCTAATATACACTAGATCGCCAAGAATGCCGCGCGAATTGTCCCGCGTTCTCTCAAACGGCTCAAACAAACAGTTAACCCTATCTGACCTAGCTGCAATGTACCAAATAAAGACCATTAATTCGGTCGTTTGAAACGAAGAATTTGTTTTATAATCTCGCAAACATAAAATGCATTTTCAATATCTGTTTTTCCTTTTTGTGACAACGTAGACACACTTAATAGCAGTAGTTGTAACTCAGTTAACAAAAGAGTTTGAAAATAAAATCGAATTCGAAATAGATTTCCTTAGGGAGTTTGCAAGAAATCACTTCCGTTAGCACAACTATATAATGCAATTGACACACGGCTTTAGAACAGGAACCATATGCTCGGAAATATATTTATCAAAATGTTAGGTCCTTCTTGTTAATGCAGCGTGCAGATTAAATTATTTTTCTATTTAATTTATATGTAATTCATATCAGTTCAGTTTTCCCATTGTTTAGATTTTCGGAAGCATGTAGAGCTCTCCCCGTAGAGAGATTCCTAGAAAACAATTTCTTGAGATCAATTGTTTTGAATCAATTGAACCACGCGCCTAGTAAAATTGTGCAATGTACGAGTATGTATTTCTGCTTCAAATATGCATCAGGTACCTATTTATGGCATTGTTTTCGAAATGCGAAATCATCTCTGCCACTGCTGGTTCCATATTTAACTGATATCAGCTTAAGAGCATACATCTACTCGTATGTGTGTAATTCCTTTCCGAATTGCAGCTCTTTGACTCATGTATCTATATCAACTAATCACAAATCAACCCTGTCATCAATAGGTAGCTTATGTCATTGGAAAACTGTTAAATCTTTTCTGTGCCTGCAGAGTGCATATTGGTATCGGTTTAACTTTGAAATGCAGCTGTTGACTATTGTATAAGAACTTAACACAAATTAACCCTATGTTCATTGCCGGCAAAGTTTGCTTTACAATTCGGTGTAGGATTCTTTGTTTACTTTTTAAGAATTAAGTGGATGTATTGATAGGAAAAAGTTAGGGGCTTTGTGGCTGATGTGCAATGTATGTTCATGACTGGTAACGGTGCAGTAAAGTTGTTCTGTTTTATTTTTTACCCTTTTAAGGATGCAATTTTACTGCTTAAACTAAGGGGAAACAGCACATGTAAACAGACAGAAAGTCGACGTGAAAGATCAACATCTGAAAAGAGTTTCACATATAGATCCACATCTTTGCCAAGGACAACTGCTGCTGGGCCATCACGTGCACAGATAAGCAGTGCACCTGACCAAAGCTCGATTTCAAGTGGACCGGTAAGCATTTTTTTTTGTTTGAATTTTGTAAAATATGTTTTTGACGTCACTGTAGACTGTATACGAAGACGATTTCATTTAATATGAGAAAAGACGAAGGACATCTTAAACACACACGTGTTATTTTGTCATTCCGATGATAGGAGCAGTGTGACCAATTTAATTTTTGAAATCATGCTAAATTTAGCAGTAAAGCATTTTTTGTTTTTTATAAAAAGTGCTAAAAATCATGCTAAATAGATATTTCAATCAAAACCTGCTAAAAACCCAAAAAAATTAACAAAAAAGCTGTTTTTCAGAAAAAAAAAAAGCATCCTCAAAAACATCGGCGATATCATTATCTTGTCCTGGGGGATAGTAGCACACTAATGGCGTTTTCGATTGAAGGAAAGAATTGCCCTTTCTATGAAAAGAGCAAATCTAGAAGTGCTCTTTCTATGTTTCCTATGTTTCATTGAAATGAAAAGTGCACTTCCAGGTCAATTCTTAGCACGACAGAAGTGTTCGGGATATTTTTAAATAATTGCCCTGAAATCACCAACACAAACTTGAAAAATGTCAGATTGAAATATGTGTTGTGTAGTTGGAAACAAAATTTGCGCAATGTGATTCGAAAATATACAATTATGCGTGCAAAATGTGAGCATAAATTGAAATATATTGATTTGTCCTATTAAAACATTCATAATTATTTACAAACAAAAAAAAAAGTAATAACAGAATACCCAATCTCACATAATATGGTGTCTACCACTATTACAAAAGTGCCCCAACGAATTTCATTGAAAAAAGCAATTCTGGATTTCGGGGCAATTCTCTCGGATCTTCAACGAAAAACGTCTGCTTTGATTTTATTTTATTATTTCAATTCATAATTTGGCTAATTCAAAATCCTGCTAAATTTTCCTGCTAGTGCGTGAAATAATGCTAAAAAAAATGCTGGCATGATTTGAAAAAAAAAAAGATGCTAAAAATAAAAAAATCCTGCAGGAAATATGCTAAATTGGTCACACTGGATAAGAGACACTTGCCCTCACATTACCCCATCCCCCCAACAAATTAGTTGTAGTACTACGGACAGGTCTCTTTAAAATTTGTAAAAGCTCGACACTGAAAGAGACACAAGTTCACCATGTCATTCAGTGTGTAAGAGAACGGATGTAGGAAGGGTGCAAGGTTACTCAATGCACACGTGTCTGACGAAATTCATCCTTGTTTTTTTTCTGTTTGAATGGGGATTTTGCCGCGTGTATTTACAAACAAAAATATTATTTGGATTGGAGTATCAGTGACTACCAAGAAGTCCGATGTGTTTTGAAAGGGACTGACAAAAATTGAAAAAGACTGCACAATGTGGATTATATTTTTTTACTCTCATTTACATATTTCTGTTCACATTTGTTTCTATGTCATTTAATAATTTAGTATATGCAACGATGCATTGTAGCCGAATTCATTGAAATCTAAAGTAAAACCACTGATTTGAAGACAACAAACCTTTATCTTGTAAAAGAGTTTCTTATATGCCTTTCTCTCAAAAGACTTCAAAAGGATTTGAGTTCTCATTCGCGTTTTATGGATTGTCTGTGTGAACATTTATGTATAAGAATATGACGTCCGAAAAACTACCGGCAGTTGGTGCTGTCGCAGTTGGAAGATTCTAATAGTTAATCAGTCAGAATTTTGAATTGAAATTTTACTCTCGTACTGTGATGTCAATTATAATAATAATACTAATTGCAACAACAAACGGCAAGAAAAATTAAACGAAGTATCATTCGTTACTTTGAATTTCATCCAATTGCAACCCGTTATCTCCCACAGGCGAAATCAACAGGCGCTGTTCGTAAACAAGTAACTTCATTAAAAATCTTAAAACCAAAACAATACATAAGTATTTATGGCTCAATCAAGAGCGTAGAACTACATGTGGATCCACAACGCGAATTTTATGACTTACTGAGGGCGAAAAATAAATACGAACTTGAGCTCAGGTTTCAGAAATCCGAAAGAAAGGCGGCAAAAGCCAAAAAGGGTAAACGTTTATCCCGCCGAGAAGCGTACAAGATCGAACAGGGGGGACAACAAACAATGGAACCCTTAACGGCGCGCTCTACCGTAGGTTCTGAAAGTATTTCTAGTGTAACTGACTAACCGATTGGGTAATCTAATAATTATTTATTCTGCAGCAATTCATGAACACGCGCGCAGATCTGCATCTTAAGTGCAATCGCGGTTCTCATTCTAGTGATACAAGCTCTGCGTATAGCGGAAGTGACACAATGACTTCTTTACATAGTTCTGCTCTAGATGGCGATGAGGTTGATTTAAGTGGTCTAGTGGAATCGATTGTCGACTCTGATGAGGATGATTTGGTTGAATCTATGGAGGTAAGTTTTACTAAAATAATAACTTTATTTGCTATGTAAGTAAATATAGGGAAGTATTCGTATACACTTAATAATTGCTCTTCTGCACTTTGTTCGCGATGTGGACTCTCGTTCAATCATACTCGGGTATATTTTTAATATGGCAAAAGCGTCATCTGAGTTGTGGGTCTATTTTTTCTGTCTTTGACAACAAGAACCAGTTTTTTTCTTAATTTTAATACGAAGAGGTATTCGATTTTGGAATAAGATACGTAGTTAAAAGAGCAAAATGCGTTCTTGAGGAATAGTGATTGTTTTTGAAAATTATATATTGAGCAGATTTGAAAACAACATGAATAGATTATAAAATCTTATTAGTGTCATTCGCATTCCCAAAATGATTGACAAGAGAAACGAAAAACCACATAAGGAGCTATCCCACATTTTATAGTAGTGCTCAGTTGGTAACACGTTTGAAGGCCTTGAATACCTTTACAGGTGTTTTAATGCGTTATTCTTCAGCTAAAATTGTTCGTAATCTTTTTTATTTAGTTTTTTTTTATCTTTTTTATTTTATTTTACTCATCAATCAAACATGAACAAATCCATCTTTCCTCCAATCCTTACCGTAAAACATTGGAAACTCCTTAAATATATAATATAGAGTCTCAATGTGCGCGATGCTGTCCGTGAATGCCTTGAGAAGGATCCGTCTGAACGCACCGAAGAAGACATCGAGACTCTCCTCGAATTTACGCAGGGACTTAAGGCCTTCACTAATATAACACTGGCGGTTCGCCGTGCCTTGTGCTCGGTCATGGTATTTGCCGTCGTGGATAAATCTGGCACAATCGTGATGAGCGACGGCGAAGAGTTGGACTCATGGAGTGTTCTGATTAATGGACATGTGGAGATTGACCATGGCAATGGGGAGAAGGAGGAACTTCAAATGGGCGATAGCTTCGGTATACTGCCGACGATGGACAAGCTCTATCATCGGGGGGTAATGAAAACCAAATGTAATGACTGCCAGTTTGTTTGCATTACCCAAACTGACTACTATCGAATACAGCACCAGGGAGAAGAGAACACTAAACGGCACGAAGAAGATGGAAAGGTTGTAATGGTAACGGAGTTGCGACAAATCGGTCCAGACACAAATGTAGGAAGTGCAATGAAAAGAGGCCACGTCGTGATACGTGGCACAATCGAGAGGCTACTGCTGCAATTGGTGGAAGAGAATTCAATGACAGATCCAACTTATGTTGAGGACTTTTTATTAACTCATCGTACCTTTATAAGGAATCCTCAGGAGGTTGCTGGCAAGCTGCTTTCCTGGTTTGAAAATGAGGAAGCCGGAACAACAGCTTCGCCGCAAGATATTCGGGATCGTGTTACCAGGGTTGTGTTACTTTGGGTGAATAACCATTTTACGGACTTTGAAACGGACACAGAGATGATGGAGTTCTTGGAGACTTTCGAAAGTGGTCTAGAGAGAAAGAACCTGCTGAGCCAGCTTAGGTTACTCCATATTGCGTGTGCAGCGAAAGCGAGAACTCGAACTGTGACTCTGGCTCGGTCGTCCAGGGACGAGAACCTCAATTTCAGTTTTGTTGGTGGCTATGATCGTGGTGGCTATGGAATTTTTATATCAAAAGTGGAAAAGAACACGAAACCAGATGATGTCGGGCTCAAGCGTGGCGATCAGATACTCGAGGTGAATGGACAAAGTTTTGAGCATGTTACCAATGCGCGAGCCATGGAAATAATTATGGGGTCAACGCATCTCAGTATAACGGTAAAAAGCAATCTCTTATCATTCAAAGAAATGATTCAGTCTGCTGATAGTAACTCCCCGCGACCTCGTACCAATCCCCGCCGAATATGTGCCAATGATATAGCGAAATTACATGGGAATGCCGACGCCCGTCCGGCGATAATACGCCTTTCGTCTGCGGATATGTTAAGCCACGATCAGGTGGATTGTTGTCCTTCGCCGTATCGAGATCGAGAATCAAGTGCGAGTGGCCTAGTGGGCGGATTATCGACAGCAAGCCACTTTGTAGCGGGTCTTCTTGGCACATCGGGAAGTAGCAAAAAGGATAGTTCGCAATTATCAGTTGCTTCGTCAAACAATTCAACATCATCGTCATCCTCGTCAATGAGCGCCAGTACTGGCCATCAGAAGGGTGGATTTATGACCCTGGGTCCAAAGCGACGTCTTCAGAAAGCCCTTATCAAAATGAATCTCCTACCAAAGAATACAGCGAATTCGACGTCCTTGGATGCTGGCGACACCATTATAATCCCTACTGATGGAGGTGGTGTGCACAACCCAGACGACGGACGAACTACAAATTCGAACACAAACAACGCCACTTCCAACAATGCATGCAATTACAGCACCGGTGGCGGTAATCTAGCGGGAATGTATCACTCCCGCAGCAATCCGGACCTAACATCAACGATATATTACGAGGACACCCGCCAAATGGACTATCCAGAGCATGTACTGAAAGTGTATAAGTCTGATCAAACCTGCAAGTATCTTTTGATCAACAAAGAAACAACAGCCCACGAGGTTGTAATGTTGGCGCTGCAAGAGTTTGGTATTCACGAAACAAGTTCAAATTTCTCTTTGTGCGAAGTTTCCGTGGGCGAAGGCGGAATGATCAAACAGAGACGCCTTCCGGAACAATTGCAAAATTTAGCTGAACGAATCGGACTAGCCTCGAGGTATTATCTCAAAACTAATGGAATCACTGAAACGCTAGTCCCCGACGACTTGGCGCTGGACTTGGTCCGTGAGTCCACAGTTCATTTTCTTCAATTGAATGCAAACGAGGTGGCGATCCAACTGACCTTCCAAGACTTTGCCATTTTCCGCCAGATTGAAAGTACCGAGTACGTGGATGACCTATTCGAACTAAAATCCAAATATGGAGTGCCAATGCTGAAACAGTTTGCCGAACTTGTTAATCGTGAGATGTTCTGGGTTGTTACCGAAGTCTGTAGTGAGCACAATATCGTGCGACGCATGAAAATCATAAAGCAGTTCATTAAAATTGCACGCCACTGCAAGGAGTGCCGAAATTTCAATTCGATGTTCGCAATCGTATCCGGTCTGGGACACGCGGCGGTTACACGGCTTCGCCAAACGTGGGAGAAACTGCCCTCCAAATACCAAAAGTTGTTCGCCGACCTCCAAGACCTTATGGACCCTTCAAGAAATATGTCTAAATATAGACAGCTAGTCTCGGCGGAATTCCTTGCACAGCATCCCATTATTCCGTTCTACCCAGTGGTAAAAAAGGACCTGACATTCATCCATCTCGGCAACGATACAAGAGTGGAGAATTTGATAAACTTCGAAAAACTGCGAATGATTGCGAAGGAGGTTCGCATTTTGACCCATATGTGCAGCTCTACCTACGATCTGCTTACTATGCTAGAATTTAAAGGCCAGCCACCGAGCTCTGCAATGGTAGCCCTAAATCAAATGTCAGTTTCGAGTGGACCACATCACATTCATGGCAGTGCTGGACAGGCTACTGTGAAACGTCGCAAAAAATCAACAGCCGCCCCCAATCCAAAGAAAATGTTTGAGGAAGCACAGATGGTGCGACGCGTCAAGGCGTACTTGAATAACATGAAAGTAATAACTGACGAGGAAGTCCTTCACGGACTCTCACTCGAATGTGAACCTAGTGCCACGAGCAGCGGCTTTGGTGGCGGCGGAGGAGGTAGTACTGGCGGAGGAGGTGGTGGCAGCATTAGCGGAGGCTCGGCCCCAAATTCGGTTACAATACGCAAACGCCATCCCTCACCTACGTTATCCACAACAAGCAGTACAAGTTCTACGAGTGAGGGTAGAAAAGGAGGTCTCGGTCCGAAATTTGGCACTGCATCACCACAAGCGGTGAAAAAAATCCTCTCACTATCGGAACCAACTAAGACACGGCCGTACCAGCCGAGACATCCAGGAATTATGTTGCCATTAGTCGGACACCCACATACATTTCATTATGCACTACAATCTTCCATAAGTCCGTCCCCTTCGCCGGGAGCTCATCGACGTATGGGATCAGGCACCGGTGGTGAGTACTCCAACGCTTAAATGATAATAGGAAATGAACGTCTCAAAGTCTTGCGTCCTGCATGAAAGGGCCTGACATTTTTATACAAATTCAATTTCTTTTTGTTCGTATGTATAAAGCTCCTGCAAGCGGAAGTCGTGCCGTACACGAGCGTTCTCATTCAGATACCCCAACGCCTCTACCATCGGTGGATTTGTCTGTGGAAAGCAGTAGTGTAACGTCCTTTAGCAATTTACCCCTACGGAAAACGATGACCTCAGGTAAGTGATGCACTAAATACATGTTGCTTTCTTTATTATAATTATTTTATAATATAAATCTAATTGAATGTTTGAATCTCTGCCTCACTATGTCGAATTTCTGTACACTAACTAATTTATTGGCCAATGTATCTAAACCCCATAATAAAAAAAAGAACCTTTTCAAAAATACTCGTATAGTGAGTTTGATGAGAAACCACGCAATCACCAACCCTGAAAGAAAATCAAAGCCTTCCTCTTGTACATTTTCTCCTTTGTGTGTAGTTTTAGTTATGTATGGTACATCTGTTATCTGTAGATTTTGTAGCTGCATTTTTATTTATTATAATATATATAAACATAATGTGTACATTTATATACTACTGTATATGGTTGTAACAATATTGTGGAGCATTTTAATGTGGTTGTTTTATTTTTATAATTTTATAGGAAGCTATAAAGTTCTTGAGTGTTTTTGAAAGAATCGCACTTGTAAATTGTAATAGGCTACAAAATTGTTGAATGCATTTTTTTTGCCAATCACTAAAGCACAAAAGTGTAAAACGTTCTTTTTGGTTACATAATTTTGAGGCTGCCATTGGAACGACTCGAATTGAGTGTAGTGAACTAGGATAGAGTGGTTAATCGTACTGTCGTTCTCTAATAACCCAAGGTGTAGTTTAGTCTAGTTTATTCGTCGACTAGCAGAATGACTATGAAATGGATACACGTTTACGGGTTGAAAATTTCTTTCAATTTTGATGAAAAAAACATTTTTTTTTTCAACAACAACCACAAAAACAATTGTACATTTGTAAATACATATATAACAACAGACAATAAATTATACAGATGACTTATGCCTGTGCAAACTGTTGGTCCCTATTTTTTCCTTACCAGACAACATTTTTCATCGCCTTACCAGACAAGGAGCTTTCAAAACTAGCGTTGAGAATAAAGCTCTTTTTCCATGCACCTTTCTTTGCTCCATTCATTTGTGTAGGCAAAAAGAGAGGTTGTGCTGTGCGTGCGTGCATGTGAGTTTATGACACAGCAAGAGCAAATCAAAATAATATGACTGCCGCATAATGAAAAAAAAAAAAAAAAATCAAACAACAAGGAGTGTTAAGGATTATAGAGATATCGGTATATCCGATTCTCATACTTCAGCAGCAGCAGGAATAATCCGTGTCGGATCACTTGATGCCAGATTCCATAAGTAATCAGTTTTGTTTGTTCATATAATTTGGTTTCAAGAGATGTGGAACGTCTTATTATTGTGTACTTTCAATAATCCAGGCGTTTTGAAATTGTGTGTTCATAATGCGAAGGCGACAACGAAATGATAGATAAACTTTACTTCACTGCATTCTGTGATTGAAATTAAAAGTGGACTGCGTGTTATTTGAGGGCAAAATCTTTCTTTGTATGTAGGTAGGTATGGGTTGGAGTAATTAAAAAAAAAAAAAAACCTTAAATGCAATAAAACAACGGCAGTATTATTATAAATAAAATACTTTACTTTGCTTTTAAGCCAAAAAAAAAATTTAAAAAATGTTGAATGCTGATTTTTTTTTAATTGTTAAAAAAAAACACTGAATTTGTTTTTAGTCTTTACTGCCCCTACCAATTCTTAATCGAACACTGAAAGCCAGATTGATTTACGTACCTATTCTAGTTTTTGAGAAAATTGAAAATAACAAAAAATACTTTTTTATTAGATTTCAATTTAATATTGTTGATATTGGATGAACTAATTTAGTTTAAAAGAACTTTGCATATACGCAACCACCCAGTAATCCAACAATAAACCCAAGCAGGGGGTTGCATATTCCATGTTGGAAGGGTTATTATTTGCGTGCGGTAGGTGCTGTTGTCCAAGAAATCTGTTGACATTGTTGCCTGCCAGAGGGCTATAAACATATCTGAGCCGAGCAGCATATAAAAGTAATTTTAGATTTTCTCAAAAGCTAGAAGACATAAATCAATCTGGTTTTTAGTGTTCGATTAAGATCCGGTTTGTTCAATCTTGGTTATCTTTAATCATTGGTTATTCCTGCTGGTAACCCGCGAATGTGTTTGTTCAGCAAAATATTAACCAGACGATCAGTAGTTTGGTTAGTTAGCCAGAGAAATCGACAACCAGCTGATTTTGCGCGGTTAAGATTTTTTAGGGACTATATGTAGGTATTCATTTTAACGTATCTGCTACACAGAATTATTTGTACAATACTGTGCAGGAAAAAAGAAAAAAACAATTAATAGAATGAACGAATATTAACGCAAGATGGAGTGAACCAATAAAATCTTTTACATCGGATTCATTGACATTTTCAACTGAAACATATATGGAATACATTACACAAAAGTCAATTGAAGGGGTGTAGGTTGCTTATAAAAAAATGGATGCAAAGGATGATGATAAAGATTATTTTCAACATTTTTAACCGATGACAGCTCTCATAAATTTAGATAAAGCACACACATTAGGGGAAATATTGTAGCAAATTTTGATTGGTTATTGATTTTGGCTTTATTTTGGTTTTGGTTTTCAAAAAATTGCTTATTGTTTCACAAAAACCAAGTTCTATTCTTCAGTTCTTAAAAAATGCCTGTATTATTGGATTTTGATTTTCTACCTAAACAAATTACTTATCAAAAACCAAAGGACCCGAAAAAAAAACATGGATTCGGTCAATCACTGAATTGACAAAGAAACTGAAAAAAAAACAACAACAAACACTCATTGGTTATCACTGACTAATAGGTAATCATTGATTAACCTTAGTCTATATGGTAACCTAACCAAGGATTTAACCAGCTGTGAACAGACCGGCCCTAAGAATTACTAGGATAGGGGCAGTAAATACTAAAAACAAATTGTGTGTTTTTGTTCACAATTTTGGAAAAATCAGCATTCGACATGATGTTGACGATCCGAGTTCAACTAGCCTACCTTAAACCTAAAATACGCATTCACATTCACTAACATTTTCGCATGGGTATGATACAATCCGTGCTGAAAAATTATGACAAATCCCACCTCTAGTTAACGAGGCAGGCATCGGCACAGACGCACAGCCATGCAAACAAAGAGCGCAAGTTAATATAAACAGAACAACAACAATACGATTTTCCTTGTTTTGTAACACACGTGACACTTATAAGGGCAGACAAAAAAAACATTTCATTGTCTGTTTTTTTTTTTTTTTTTTTTCATGTTTTGATGGACGATGGAGTAAGAGAGAAAATAAAATTGGGGATTCATTGATATTTCGTCTTATGAAGCTTTTTAAATAATTTTTTTAAGTAAATTTCGTTTTCATATCCCACTTCTGTATATTTATTGTCTGTGATATAACCTTTATCAATTAAAATCACGTTAATACACGAAACATCCTCGACTTGCAGTGTAGAATACCAGCAACACAATGAGGGCCCTTCTAAGTTCCAATCAGCATAAATTAAACAGTACACACATTGTGCTAGTTTTTTTTTCCTCTTTGATTTTTCTCAAATAATTTCTTTCAACGTAATTCTGGCCCTTAGAATCCTTACTTAGCTTACTAACTTTTGTTTTCTTTCCCAATTAATACATTTTTCACAATGAAACGTATATACAAAATGCGATTAAAATACAAAAAAAAAATCAACAAAATAACAATTAGGTTCGGTAACATCAAGCGATAGCGGTCATGGGTCATATGTTCAGCCAGAAGTTCATTTAAATTATACCGATAGCAGCACAAGTGGTGGTCTTTATCACTTGAATGTACAATTGTCATCGAATGCGTCCACATCTCCAAAATTACAACAACGTCGCCATTCGGCGATACATGGTAAGTTTCAATGGCTTGCGCTGCATCTGTAGTCTTTGATTTATAATTTTCTTCCTTAAGCTTTGATGACTGTCAAGTTTCTGTGAAAAATGTTTAACGTCGATTTGTATTTGTTTTTTTTTTCTCTCTCTCTTTTTATTTTGTATACTATTTGTGCACATCATCACTCTGCGTTTTTGTAAATATATCTGTTGTCTATAAATGTGGCATAATCAATTGTACAAAAAAAAAAAAACAATGTGTATTCAATTTGTAAACACGACACATTTTCAAACACATTTACACCACCCCATATTTCCACACACAACCGACTGTTACGCGATTTGACAATGTGAGCAGCTCCTGGATTTTATTACAACGCAATGACAGTGCCATCGTCGCCTACCGTAGTGAGCTCAGTTAATCCAATGGACCATCATTCAGTGATTGTTGGGCGAAAACCATCACCGACACCTCCTCCACCTTTGCCGCATCCGAAGTCTTCCCTCGACGAACGAATGTTGGGATTGAGTCTACAGCAACAGTATCATCATAGTCAGCCCCCTCCACTCCCGCCACCGTCGCTGCATAATCAGCAAATGAAAAATAATAACGCAGCAACTAGTGGCATGTGCGTGGACAGTAGTTTAAGCTTTGGGCCAGCTGTTGTTCGAAATGTACAGTATCATCCTTTACCACCTCCCCCACCATTGGCGGCCCACACGACCCAACAACAACAGCAGCAGCAAGTCATGCAACAGCATTTACAACAGCACAATAGTCAATATCATACGTCGCGAAATGTCGGTACGTATAATGGTGCAAAACAAACGTAAAAATAAAACAAAAATCAATCGCTTAATCCTTCCGCTGTTTCGTGAGAAATACGAAGGACTTCCATCTCTGCAGGGGACACACAAAACACTCTCGACACAGGAACACTTACTAAATTTCAATAACCCAATCTACGCACTCTTGCATTACTCACTCATTTACTTCACTAGTCAATCACATTTTTGCATTCTCACACTGATTATGAAACAGAAGATCCTCCATCCAATTTGTTTGCATGAAACCAAAATATATACAGTACAAACATGCGTATATTGTGTGCATTATGCTTCTTATAGCTTATAAAACCGTTTAATATAAACTAATGTGTGATTTCTCGCCGCTCTCAGCTTTTTCACATATGTAATTGGTTTTTATTTTCGTTTTGTTTTATATTGTTTTTCTTTTGTTTTTGATTCGCATTATCTACCACCCACCCGCGCCTCCATAAAATTAGGACACGGTGTACATATGAACTCTTTAGTACCGCCGTCAAAAGGTCCTCGCTATCCACCTTCGTATACGGTAGCTGCACACATGGCCCGATTACATCGCCTTGGGAGAGCGCACAGCTTAGAAAGAGTAGCCAATTCAATTCAAGGCGGAGGAAGCAATAGTGGCAGCGGCACCGCCGGGAGTTATTATCAACATGAGCTGGGTGATGAGGACGGTAAGGGCATTAATTGTAATTCATTTTTATTATATACATTTTTTTGTTTTTGCTTTTTGCTACGTTTTGCGTGATTAGCTTGTGTGTAAATATGTCCGAGCGAGCATGCCTTGTAAAATTTAATATTACTTTCGTTTGGTCACTGGAAAAGCAGCGTATGGTATTTTTCGGAGTATTGTTGTGGTTTTCTAATTTTCAGTACATTTCAGACGGCACGTTACAGCTACGAGTGGAGTATGCTATGTACCAAATAATATATCCCGAACTCAAATTCACCCTTCCGCTCCAACCCTTTTTATCATATATTGCGACACCACCTTTTGTTCTATGACATTCGCGTTAGAAACTTAGTTCCATAATATACCTAGGCAATGTATAGTGTATGAAGTATGATGACTGAAGAGTTTTTGTTTTTGGATCCGTTCCCTTCTCTTTAACGAAAATTCTTTCAGCATTTAATTCAATTCATGCTAGTAAAATAACTCCTAATCTTCCGCATGATAAATACATAATACAATCAAGTTCAAACTGAGCGTATTGTGTTCTTGTCCCCGATCCTAGCCAAAATGGCCCAAATAACTTTCGCGTCCGTGTTCCACATTAGACATTTAGTTTTCTTTCCTTCTAGACTTTGTAAAAATTAATTAATTAAAATTGAAAGCAAATTTCTCTATAATTAAAAATACATAAAATTTTCTTTACTGCAACTTACAGAAGATAGCGAAACTCAAGTTTCGGCCGTCTAACTCATGGCTTGTTACACGAAGGATGGAAATAATAAATTTTGATGGATAAGGAAAATAAATTGATCATATACTTTAGTGTTGTTCTTCCTTTTTGCAACAGAATGGAAAATACCGTATTCCCGAAATACAGGCGTACGGTTTAATCAAATTTGAATAATGGGAATGTAACTTTTATAATACCTAGATACATTTCGTTTCGAGCGAGCAAAAAAAAGACAATTTGGTGTATCTTTGAATTTGATTGGATATTTAGAAACAAAGACAATTATTTAGTTAGCTTATATGTAGTGTTTTTTAGTTAATTGAACCAAAGATCTAATCTCTTTGTTTGTCATAATTTTCCGTCCCTTGCTTGAAAAAAAAACAAGGGTTGCAATGTGATGGTTTCTGTGAAAGCAACTATTTTTGGCATATCTCATTTTCTGTGTTGGAAAATGCATGTTTTTTTTTATAATTATTGCAACCCCTGTTTTATACTCTCTTGGCTTTCGTTCATTTTCATTTCATTTTTTAACATTATTTAATTTATTTGAGTTTACGCATTTCTGCATTAAAAATAATAAAAATAATAATAATAATAATAATAATAACATAACATCATCCTCAATTTGAAATTGCAGTAGGTATTAGTTTATTTTTAAAGCAATAACATGTAGTTTCCTTAGTTGGAAATCTTGTGCACAATCTAGGTTTTTGTGTACATAAAATAAATATTTTGCTCGAAATAAAAGTGATCCAATTTTATACATTATATCATTATATTTACATACATAAATGAATACATATTAAAGTTTAGTAGTTTACTGTTGTAGAAGGTAGATATATTTATGTAAAATTAAGGCATCAATGACAAATATAAAAGACAAATGAATAAGAAGTAGAATAAGGTACCATATTTTGGAAAAGGTTTTATCTTAGGAAAAACATGATTATTTTTAAGAAACGTATAGTGGTTATAGAGAATGAAATGAGTTCTGTAAGAAAACAGAAAGATACGCCTTAGAATGCCATGGAACAAATATTAAAGTATCTAATTTTGCTTTACTTGTAGTGTATCCCGTATCCCAAAGTGCATAGCTCTTTATTCTACATTGATTCCTTTCTAAATGTATTGTGTTGTGAAGGTTATTGTTAAATACTCCCTTTGGTTTTTTTTTTTTTTTTTGTGAGACATCTGAACTTCCCTAACTCGAATTTCTGTAATGGCTGTTGTTTCCCCAGTCGACCTGTTACTGTGAACAAAATGATCGCTCAAATAAATATTTTGATTTTATTTGAAGATTAAACAATCGCCTGAAGAATTTTTTTTCTTTTGTCGCTAATATGGGCGTAACGAAAAGTGAAACTCTATCGAACGACTTAGTTCGCACTCAGCAACAATTTTCTTTAAAGTTTTAATAAAATTTGATCTGCTTGAGTCTATAATTCGTACACCGAAACTATAGCGTTTCATTTTTCGTTACATTTTCCATTAATCGTTACGCGCTAAAATTTCCTATTTTCACTCCTTTTTGTAGTTTCACTTTTTTAAAATTCTTAAGTCTTAAAATTCGACTTCGGGCCGTTTTTTTTTGTATTTTTCGTTTTGTTGAATTTGTCGAACAGTCGAAGAAAACTTATTGTCTACCTTGAAATCTTGCCGAAATGCTACATGATTATGTTGTTTGAGATGCTCAGAAGGTACTAATAATCATTTTAACTGTCCAGTTTAACGAACTAGCAATTTAAAAAATTCACATATCTATTGCGACTCATTTAAGATAAATATTTTAGATGATTATTAGGCCCATTTATTTTATCCTACAAAAATACTACCCAGTGAAACTGTTGTTCGCCTAAAATTGGCTTGTCGACTAACGAATAAAAAAAAAAAATCATACAAGTTATAAATTTGAAAAACATTCCTTCTATTAAGTTTCAGCATAAATACCAGTCATGGCTTAATCGCCTGTTTGCGTTGTTCGTAAAGTACTTAAAAAATCATAATTCCTAATTTTTTACTATCTCATAAACAAATTGTCCAAACCAACATTGCTTGATAATTTGTTTATGATAATTGTAGGAACATTTACAATAGTTGTTGTCGAAATACAGTCCTATGTGTTTAGCCTAAGAGCCCCTAGATATGAAGCGTTCAATAGTAAGAACCCTAATGTTTCATACTTACGGGCTCTTTGTTGCGAAAAAATTCTCGTGCCGAACCCTGAGACAAGTTTATTTCTTCTTATTTGATATACCCGTCAATCTATTCTGAAGCTAAAACATTGTTTCACTCAGCTGTATCATAAAAAAGAAGGGAAATTAGGTAGGTATTAAAAAATACAAATAAAAATTGTTGACACAAAACTACTAAAATAAAATTATAAAAGCCACAATCGTCGAGTAGAGAATGATTTTACGCCTGATCACTTTTTCCGGCCAAGAGAATATTTTCATTTTTTTTTATTTAAAATTAATATTCATTTCATTTATTTTTATATGCGTTAGTTTGAAAATTCTCTGAAAAAGGTAATGATACAAAATAAGACAATTCTAACAAGATATCGTTTTCCATTTGGGCAATCCATCGCCCCCCTCCCATCCAGCATCAACGCCAACAAATTTTGTTAGATCTAAGTCGAGATCTAAGTTTCCCCCGAACCAGTTCTAAGTTTACAGCATTTAGGCAATCAAGATGGCTCAGTTTTCTCTTAAGGCAATTTTATATAAGTAAGCAGGTCTTCGCCGTTCGAAAAAAATTTCTATTTTTGTTTAATGCTTAGACTGTGCTTGCAAAATCTACTATACATTTGCGAAATCAAAAGGTCTCCCTAAATTTGTGCCAATAGAGACAGTCTGTCAAAGATAATACAAGTACCCTGCCGATCAACCAAATAGACTCAGACTTAATTTTTAAGAAAATGGAGTTTATTATTTTATTTTAAGAATATAATTTAGAAAACTTATTTTTTTATTACGCACTATTCAATTCTTAATTAAACAAAACAAAAAAAAACTTTTTGTGAGTGAACATCAAAAGTTATCACTTTTTATCGCTCAACCAAATAGACTCAAGGTTATTAAAAAAAAATAGGATCAAATAAGTTATTATAACGCTTTAATGTTAATTAATAGTGTGCATAACCACCTTTATTTAAAATCACTTCATAAATTCGGTCAGGGATTGAATCGTAGAGAGCATTCAGATAGTCCAAAGACACTTCGCTCCAGGCGTTCTTAATGGCAGATTTTAATTATTCTATATCCTCAAATTGTCTACCGGATTGATAGACTTTACGCGAAAGCCATCCCCACAAATTCTCTATAATGTTGAGGTCAGGAGAGTATGGAGGCCACTCCATTAAGTTCTCATTTTGGTCATTTATCCACTTCTTTACGACTCGACCAGTATGGATTGGGGCATTATCCTGTTGAAACGTCCAAGATAATGGCTCAAAAAGGTTGGAAAAATGGGGGAATGCATTTTGGAGCAGCTGTTCTTCCTTTCTCATATCATGGAAGTAGTAGTTGAATCCATCCGGTCCATCCAAATTAAAGCGTTTTTCATCGGAAAAAACGATTTTTTTAGTTTTAATCTCTTAAGATGTTTTGTCTGCGGATTACTCGTCGTACGGTAGCTACACTTGCATTTACACCCGAATTTTGGCTGCTGCAGAACACTTTGAGTTTGAAGCTTCTCGAAGGCGTAAGTGCTTTCCAGGAGGGTTTTTTTCATATTTCTTCCGTAAGCCGATGGGTTTCTTAAAAAATGGCAAACAGCAGACTGACTTCTAGAAATTTTTTCACCGATTTGTCTGGTTGAAAGATTGCTGTCTCGATATGCCAATAGTTTGCTTCTTTCTTCCGAAGTTAGGGCTGCTCTACGCCCCATTTTGTGTTAAATTATTCAAAATTTGATCAAGAAGACAATTTGACACTTTTCACTTGCACAGCTTATCAAAAACTTAAATTACAGCTCCTGAGTCTATTCTGATGATCGCACATTCTTTCGGCATAGGCAAAGCAAAATAGAAATATGTAATAACTGTAAATTTTTTGCATTCAACTCTTATCGCTAAAATTAGTCTATTGATTTGCTCTAAAAAAAAAAACAACAACTGTGGCCATAGGTAACAGAATAAAGAAGAAAATCAAAAAGGAAAAGAAAAAATATGTTGAGTCTATTTGGTTGATCGGCAGTGTACAATGTACATGCACGACTTCATCATAAATATAAACCGATAGAAATCTCATTAGATGTATATAAAAAGAAACACACAAATATTTAGAAAATTTCATAAAACCTCAATGTACCATTTTATACCTGATGTAATAAAAAAAAAAAACAACCCATTTCAATTGGCTATGTGTATATTTTTGATACCGAGATTGTAAATGATGATATGTGGTAGGTATATTCAAAATAAAAATAACGGTGATAGACAAAACAAAAGAAAGCTTATCTTAGTAGTGAGTAGTAATTTTTTAGTTTGTCTTAGGCAGTAGTAAGATATTTTCAAACTTTGCTTAGATTGTGACTGAATGGAGAAAAAGCTGATTTTAAAAACAAAAAATACAAGAACAACATTGAGAGCATTAATTAAATATTGAAAATCAAAATAAAGATATTTATTTAAACCTGTTTGCCACAAATACAAGAGAAAAAAAAAACAGTTAAAGTACAAACAAGAAAATAAATAATCTTGAAAACTATTTATACACATGTGCACACATGTTTACAGATACATATATTCATTATACAGATAAAAAAAACTACAAGTAATCAAAGAGCACTAAATTTCTATCCCAATCCTAAAAAAAAATCACTGTTTTCTTACCGCTAGCTTATAATTTATTTTTATACAATATTCTGTACACACAATTTTAATTTTTCTTAAATGTACAATTTACTGCAAATTTAATTTATATATTTTAGTTTTAAGCCCACCAAAGAATATACTAATTAAATAGCATAATCTACAACATATTAAGTAATAATGTATCCCAATCAATAAGCAAACCATTGCTTATTCTCGAGGCAGCTACCTTGCCATATAATTTTCAATTTTCATTTTGCTATTATTTGCACAACTATATTATATATAATATACATGTATATAAAACTTACTTGATATGTTTTAAAAGATAGGACCATATTCCAGTAATGAAACATTCAAAACTTTACAATGAAATCAAAAATATATTTGTAACAACTTTGAAATAAAAGCACACCTTTAGTTTAATGTTTTATCGATGTAAAAAAGGACTTGTAGTTTTGTTTAATTAACACACAGCGGAGGCATAAAAGCACCGCATACGGTAAGAATAAACATTTCTGTTTTCGCTTGACAATGTATACACCTACTTGCTTCTTGGGTTTGGTGTGCAGTGAAAAAGCTTTTCGAAATACGATTCTTTTTTATTTTATTATGTCTTCTGATATGAAGATGGGATTGGACGGATTAATGCGCAATGCCTGGATATACAACACAAGCGATTTTGATACATCCCACAATATGAGTAGGATGCATTGAGCATGAGTGGAATTTCGTGGAACTGCCCCTCAAAAATGTAGGTGTGCCAATTGCTTTACTGCAAAATAAAATTTCATACGTGATGTATAAATTTGAAAAACAATGTTATTTGCCATTGGATAAGGTGGTGCTATTGCACTTGAAGTTTTTAGTGCATTTAAGGTTTGCCAAATAAGTAAGGAGTGTGGGTGAGTAATAAATACACTGTAAATAGCTGACCGCATTAGGTAAATCTAAGGACGACCATAGGCATAGATTTGCACAGCAGATGCATCTGAATTGTGGCTGAATTGATTTTTTTCTCCACGCAACAACATGTTTTTTTTTTGTACGCCACCCAACCTAAAAATATCCTGTCCAACGACTCACAAAAAAGTTGCAAAAACATTTGTTGCATTTCCATATTCTGGTTGAATAATGAAATTAAATCTTTCCCGACACACCGACTATTTCTTTTTTGTTGTACGCCGACAACTAAACAAAAAAGCGCTTTCACGCAAGGAAAATTATTCATGAAATACCAGGCGCCCACAAAATGTAGCATGGTGTATCATTTCTTTCATCCAAGTAAATTTGGTAAATGTACCCACTTAGTTTGAATTCGCAGCGAGAAGCTCATCCTACGAGTATGCAATGATAAAGATTACACAGCATCCAGTGCGAGACCAAATGGCAGTTTGGAATTCAAGGTGAATATCCACCAGGGTTTTTTTTTTTTTTTTTAAATAAACACGCGGTAAAGAGGTGACTACTCTTATAGTGTAGTCTGATGTACACAGCGTGGGCGTTAAGGAAATTGGGATAGAGAAGATAGGAGATTCCGATGCACATTGGTTTTAAATGTCTGCAAATTGCACTGAGGGGGAAAGACTGAGCTGGGCAAGGCATTCCACATTTGTGTTGTACTGCTTATGAAAGAATCTCTATAGGCGTTTTTCTTTTTTAGTTCAGAGCTGAGCACTGAACAGAGTTCGAGCATTATGACCGCGCTCTGAACCGTGCGTGCTCAGAACGTTCAGAGGATGTTTTGTTTTTCCTGTTTTTTTTGTCCTTCAAATGTGACTGGAAGTGTGCATGTGCATGTGTACTCAGCTTTTTACTCAGGATGCTCAGTCAATTTATTCTGAGCTCATAGAGCGCGCTCTGATCATGCTCTGAGCGAAAAAAGAAACACAAATTTGAGCTCTGAAGTGTCTGAGCTAAAAAAGAAACACGAACTTTTTGTATAACAGTTCAGGTTGTGCTCTGAACTAAAAAAGAAAAACGCCTTATATTTCATAGTACGACCGAAAGTAGGCTGAAGGGTAAATTGATCGGACATTTAGCGTATACCTATACACCTGCTACATTTTCTGCGCCTGGTGTTTTACGGGAGTCGGGTCGGGTGTAACTTATACCTACCCAGACGATTCATCCTCTGCCAAATTTCCCACCTAGCGCCATCTGTATCGCAACTTAATTAAAAAGTAAAAACCAATAATCGCATCACTCACCTTTAGAATTAGTGTTACCATATCAACCGAGAATTATGAGTACCTGTGTGCTTGGTTAAAGTTTCTTTAATAATTATGTTTATGGAATTTGGAAAGATATAATATGGCGGAAGAGGGTCGGGTTTAACTCATACCCAGACGATTCATTCCCTGCCAAATTTGCCACCTAGCGCCAATTACATCGCAACTTTACAACTAACAACCAATAATCGCATCACTCACCTTTTAGAATATGGTGTTACCATATCAATCGAGAATTATGTTGAGTGCTTTAGTTTCTAATTATGTATGTAATGCTAAGTAGAAGGTAAAAGGGTGGGAAATATTTTATGTGTGTTGTACCTGGAATGGAGTTATACGATTCCAAGACGGTAAATATTATTAATTAATTTCTATCAACCTAGAAAAAAAATTTTTGAGAGAAGAAATTGACTTTTAGCTTCAGAGAATTTGAGAAAATAAAAGTAAAAAAATCGAGCGAAAATCTCAAAAAACTTATTATTTTAACTTTATAGAATCTGAGAAAATAAACGACAAATATTCGCAAATATATTCATCCATACAATGTGTGTCCGTATTCATAAGTGAATAGGTATAACCTGCCTACTTCATTTCACAAAATGGTTTACACACCACCAAACTTCGAACACAAATTGATTTGGAATATGGTAACACTTATTTTTGACATTAAATGCCACAGACTACAACTCGAACGATAAGGGTGAGTAGTAAGAAGGTAAGTGTCCAGTTGTAAAGTTGGGATGTGGATGTCGCTAGGTACGGGGTATGAGTAGTCGGGGTATGAGTTGCGATGATATAATATGGTATATGGGGGAAGAAGGTAGGTAAAATATGTATGTAATGCTAAGTAGAAGGTAAAAGGGTGGGAAATATTTTATGTGTGTTGTACCTGGAATGGAGTTATACGATTCCAAGACGGTAAATATTATTAATTAATTTCTATCAACCTAGAAAAAAAATTTTTGAGAGAAGAAATTGACTTTTAGCTTCAGAGAATTTGAGAAAATAAAAGTAAAAAAATCGAGCGAAAATCTCAAAAAACTTATTATTTTAACTTTATAGAATCTGAGAAAATAAACGACAAATATTCGCAAATATATTCATCCATACAATGTGTGTCCGTATTCATAAGTGAATAGGTATAACCTGCCTACTTCATTTCACAAAATGGTTTACACACCACCAAACTTCGAACACAAATTGATTTGGAATATGGTAACACTTATTTTTGACATTAAATGCCACAGACTACAACTCGAACGATAAGGGTGAGTAGTAAGAAGGTAAGTGTCCAGTTGTAAAGTTGGGATGTGGATGTCGCTAGGTACGGGGTATGAGTAGTCGGGGTATGAGTTGCGATGATATAATATGGTATATGGGGGAAGAAGGTAGGTAAAATATGTATGTAATGCTAAGTAGAAGGTAAAAGGGTGGGAAATATTTTATGTGTGTTGTAACTGGAATGGAGTTATACGATTCCAAGATGGGAAATATTATTAATTCATTTCTAATAATAATAATAATAATTTTTGGCGCAACAGGTCTGTAGGGACCCTAGGCCTAGCTTCTCACAACCATTCGATTTGTGTGAGATTTCATTTTTGGAACTAATGGAAGGGATCTACAATTTTATGCCGATTCCAAACTTGTTGATTTTTTTCGGATTTCCTTCAGAATCCAACGAAAGAAACAATGAAATGCAAATGAAAACGGCCCCGTTCATGCACCTCTAAATATTTAGGTGACAGTTTATCATAGAATAAGACTAGCTAGGCAAAAGCGTATTGAACGCGGCCATTTCGATACTTTCTTTCGTTTACATACTTCAGATGAAAAAAAATGCAAAAACAGTGCAGCCAAATTATACAAATTAAAGATATGTTTGCACTGATAATATTACTAAAAAAAATTTAACAAATAATTATTCTTCTGACGGGACCAACGGGACATATAAATAAATTGCGGGGCATTTCGCGGGACAATTGCCCGACGGGACTCTTGGGGATAAAAATACTTTTTGCGGGACAGTCCCGCACCTGGCGGGACGTCTGGCATCCCTAATGTAGGGCCCCTGGACTATGGTATAATTTGCGGAGAACATGCAGCTGAACTACGGCAAAGAAGAAAAGAAAGCAAAAAAAATTCATACATACCTACGTTTATTTGGAATGATATTACTTATTTCAGGTATAGATTTTAGACAGCGAATAATACACTGCTGCAATGGAGGATAACTTTGTTAACTGAAATTGTAGGGCACGGTATGATAGGTAAGCAGAATAAGAGTTAGCGTCCATCCGTATTTTTATTGTTGTCGGCACAGGTTGTAACTGCAGAAAGTGATGAATGTACGTACACCTGTTTCCAATTTCTGGTTACTAATACTGACATCTGCTACGTGCTGAGTGTGCCTAATTGGACAAATAGACAGTTTAGAAATTAGATTGAAGAACAGTTTAACAAGGATTAACTTACTAAGTATAACGTCTTGAAAGCACACACGTCTGTCATATAAAATAGCATAACAATTTGGAAGCAGGATACTCGTCGCTCGTTATTTTTTAACTTTCTAGTGAGTTTAAACTTAAAAGGCACCACCGGCTTCTTTTATCGCTAAGGAAAAGGCAATCAATTTAAAATCTGGAAAATTAGGCAAATAAACTATTACGTGGCGTATTCAATATTCTATCAGACGCAGTAATGTAGAAAAACGGACCAGGAGCTTACAAGCGACAATTTGTAGGTTTGGCCAAAGTTAAGAAAAGAACAAAAGACACAGCAATTATAAGCCGCTACGTTTTAGCGAAATGCGTTTATTTATAAATATATTCGTTCGTTTACATGGTAGATTAACAAACAAAGACTTGGTTTGGTTCCTAAAAAGCAATGTTAAATACTAAGCAAGTGACGTCAACGGTATCGGATGTATTGCAGTAGCTGATTGATTCTATGGCCTATTGTTTTGCAACGCACGATCTTGGGACAGTTATTTTCACATTTCTGTTCACTGGCTTGGATCCCAGATCTGGATTCGATCCACGGCGGATTTGCTGAACGAACATGGTAGCAACTGAGTCGTTCTTGTCGCGGCAATGAGCTGCTACTTCGATTTCAGTGAGATCTCCTTTGACACAGTGGCTTGGACAGCTGTTGACTTCGACTCTGGTGAAACAGTATTGATCATTTTGCGTTACGAATTGAACACGTTGGGCCATTTCACACATTTTACTGCGGTTAAGGTTTTTCGTATTCTTCTTCGGGGACTGCTTTGCGTCAGATTCATTAGATTCAGAAGAAGATGAGGACGATGACGACGACGACTCAGAGCTTTCCCATCTCCTGTCGCTGCGGCTCTTGCCGTACGATTTGTTTCCGTTTTCGAAATTGCTCACAACATTTCCAGCTTCGTATTTGACTTCGTAGGAGCGGGCGCTTTGTGCTCTTTGCTGAGCTTGTTGGATCTCAGAGTCGCAGGTATCATCGGGGACGGCCCAAGCAGCGGAGTAGTGCATCTGGTTCTGTAAGACCTTCCCTTGTGGGTTTGCGATATCATCGATTTCTTCTCCGTTATAGTTTCCGCAGAGGCCATCAACTTCATTACGCAACAGTTGGTCAGCATGTATGCGAATACGCTCTCCATCGTAGTATAGCTTCATAAGAGACGCGGGAAGCTCAACCTTGAGGTCCCTCTCCGAAATGGCATAGATGCGGGCCATCAAATTCTTTTCCTGACTGTTGTCTGATTGTGGCGACTTTACGTGAACATCAACGGCAACCTTATCAGAAACCTTCTGTGGCTTGTCATTGACAGTTACCTTGGCTGGAGTCTTGGGTGCGTCGGAAGGCAAGAGGTGGATGCGTTGTCCAGCAGTAACAATAAGAACTTCCTTTTGCTTGCTGCCTTCATTAGATTGGCGGACAAGAATAGACAATTCTTCTCCGGAAACTTCGGATCTAGGGTGCTGAACCACGGCGTACCAGCATTTTCCAATTTTTTGCTCTTCGGCGATAGCATTGTCGAAAGTTAAGATCTTACTTTGGTCAATCACACAAACTTCAGAGTTGCGAGTGTAAGTGCGCATCATACGTTCGTTCAAGTCCATTCCTGGGTGAACCGACAAGAAATGGCGGGCAGAGCGAGGAATTGCAAGACCTGTGAAGTTCTGTTTGCAACTTGGAAGCTGGAGCGTGATGTTCATTGAATGCTGAATGGGGTTGAGGTTGATCTTCGCCTCGAACCTGCCGGCTTGTCCCTTCTCAGAGTGATCATGTTCAGCGTTGTAATATCCCCATTGGTTTAGAACGGAGAGTAGAGCGTGTCCTCCGTTCTTAATTTCTGGAGTCAATTGCTCAGTTTCGGCAACCACGCGGATCTGGTCCAGAAGATTAGCCTGGTAAGTTACCTTTAAACAGGCTGGCATCTGGTTATTGCCTTCTTCATGCATTTGACGCACGCATTCCCGAGAGATTGGTGTTTGTCGTAGCATCTGTTTATACTCCTCGCTTTGTTCCATGACAGCCTTGACATTAATTTTTGTGTTCTTTGGCTTTCCACCTTCTCCGAAGATAATGGTAAGCTTAGCATTCGATTTTCCATTGTGCTTTTCAGCTTCCTCGTAATTCAAGGCGGGAGTGTTGGCAAAGTTGTGAATATAAGAGGCATAGATCTGCTTAGCAGTGCTACTTCCAGCGATTTTCGCACTTGCGAAAATCAACATACGAGTCTTATCTCCGACAGAGTTATCAGCTTGTGCAATTGTGCAAACGAATTTGGCTGGTTTCGAACCGTCGAAAACGATAGCAGAGTCGATGAGTCCACAAGCAGCTTGCTTCATGTCACGAGCAGCGTTAGCCACCATTTCTTCGCGACGTGGTTGACTATTTGGTGAAATATCGGAGACGACAGCCAATTTAGATTCATCAGCGGCACTAATTGGTTTATCTGAGCGCTTAGCATAGTAAGCGTTGTTGATCTCTTCTTCGCTGTCAAACTGGATTCCGAATTTCACAGCCTGGTTGGCAGAGCGTTTCGGGTCAAAGCTAAGAGTAAACTTATGCTGGGCAATAGCACACTTTGGCCAAGGACCGTTAGCAGAGATATCTTCATCGAGGGTAGTCTCTTTTAGTTCACTAGCATCAGCGAATGGCATGGAGGCCAAAGACATCGCAGCGCGAAGTTTAGTCAAACCGGGTGCTTGGTAAAAAGGCATGGTTAGTAGAGAAAGCACAACATTACCAGTGGGACTGGCTTCATTGACTGGTTCAAAAACGAAAGGCAAGAACTGAGCTGGGCTGATGGTGCTTCGTTGGTTGATCAAGTTTTGCATAGTCAGGATGAGGTTCATTGGAAGTTGAGCGTATTGCTTTACTCCCTCCCTCTGGAGCATACGTTCCATGGCATTGACTGCGCTTTGAGGGAACTGGTGTTGCATTTTGTAGTGGAAAGACATGCCAACGGATTCCTCACCGAAAGTCTCTTCCTCTCCAACAGCAGGACGAACGTTCAATAGCTTGACTTCCTTGGCCTCGGCAACTGGACGAAGGCTGAGAGCATTCTTGCGTGCTGTAAATGGCCATGAGCTGCAGTGCACAAGTTTTACCTTGTCTTGATCCGCCAATGGAGCTACTTTTCCTGAGACGGCTCCGTTCTTCAAATCGATGTTTAGGTTAAGGCTAAGAGGCAAATGTACCTGCATTTTCTGGATTTGACCAGCAACATAGCGCTGGCTTTCGAATGGTGTGATGAAACCGGCCTTTCCTATCCTCTCCATGCTGAAAGTCAACTGGATTTTAGCTGTTGCGTTAATTGCTTCAGTGTTGCGTACATTAGACCAGGTCTGTGCATTGTTAAGGCTTGGTGTGGTTTTAGCCTTAACCTCTCCGACAGCCTGCATCAAAATGGGCGTCTTATAAGCATAGTAGAATGGATAACCGGTAGCCAGGGGGAATGCGACGATAATCTGCTCATGATCGTAGATCTTGTTGTACTGCACTTGTCGGCCAGACATGAGTTCTTGCATAAAACTGGCAAGCTGTTTCGGGGCAGATGATAGGCTCTTCATGTCGAATGATAGGAAATTCTTACGTCCAAGCCATTTGAAGAGAAGCTGTCCTGCTGGTTTTTCAGTACTATCGGAATCGAGGTTGATGCCGAGCTGTTTGGCGATTTTATAAACCGAGTATTTGGACTTTTGGGATCCAGCAGAACCGGATTGGCTGCCGGAAGCTAGGGCCTCCCAGACATCTTGAACACTGGATACTAAAGCCTGGACATCGATGTCGTTCTTGATAATGCCGCCGAAGTTTTTCCAGGAAGTGTAGCTCATCACTTTGGGCATGGCGCTGTCTGGGCCTATGATGTGGCTCATTTGGTATTCTTCAGAGATTTGCAGGATGTCGGATACGTGATCTCTAAGGGCCGTCTTCGAGTTTTGGAGACCGAAAGTGTGTGGGTTAAGAAACTTTTGAGCGGCTTTAGCATTGGCAGCGAGGTTAGCGTTCGCAGCAGAAGTCAGTTGAGCGGCGGAATTGATAGCCGATTTGACGGTGGTCCGAACAGCAATGCTGGGGTCATTGTAGGTGGACATGGCCATTCGCTGTAGCATGCCTGTTGGTGGATCTGTGCGCATCAGGAGGGTTGCGGCCATGCAACGGATTTCAGGCTGATCAGCTACGTTGGTATAGATCTTGTAGAGAATCTTCTGAGCGTATTTAGGGTAGCAGTCAACAAGTTTGTCGAAAGCAGCAACAATGGACAGGCGTTCGAAAGGTGTAGCGTTCTTCTCATCTTCTAGGTATGGCTCGAATATTTCCACTACCTTAGGGTGGGCAACATTTCCCAAAGCACGAATGTATTTTTGGGAACGTTGGTGTTCCTTGTTTTTCATGTTCTCGGCAAGACGTTGACCCAAGTATGGAATAATTTCCTTTGTTACGATTTCACCAAGACCCTTCTCAAATGAGCCAAATGATTGAACGGGGTAGTAGTTCAAGGCGGAGTTCTTGTTGGAATAAGCGCGACGCAACAAATCAGTGTAAGTAATCAAAATCTTGGGGTACTGGTCGTTTTGCTTGCGGACTTGCTCGTTCTTGATGACCTTTTCAAATATTTCCCGAATCATTGCCTCCGTAGGGGTACGCAGGTTCTCGAAAACTGTTTCCAAGAGACCAGCTGCCTTACTTCCATGAATCTGCCCATTCGAAACGGCCTTCGTAATCCATGCGACTGCGGGGTTTGTACCGGATTGAGCACAGGCATCGACTAGTGTATCGCAAACCAATTGTTCGCCCCATTTCTCACCACTGGCTTGGCGACGCATGCAGGACTCCAAAATCTGATCAATCTGCTTATAGTCCATGGTTTCAATGAGTTCAGCTAGAATAGTGTACTTCTCCAGGGTGTTACGGCTTGGAATCTCATCCTGCTGCTGGAGGTCCTGGGCGATTTCTTCAGCTAACTTGCGGGCCTCAGTAATGGCATCGATTGAGTTGTGGTACTGGATGCTACGTCCCTTGTTTCCAACTGTGAATGGCAGCAGCGGTTGCTGAGTGGCTTCCTTCATATCTGGGTGTGGCTGGTAGTGGTGTGGGTATTTGGTAGAATACCGAGCATCATTGTACTCCTCAGATGATTCGGAGGAAGAAGATGAAGATGACGACGAAGAGGACGACTGCTTGTCACCATTGTGCTTGTTGATGTTGTTTGCGGCATCAATGCTGCGGGGACGGCGCTTTCCTTGTTTCTCTTCTTCGCTGGATGATGACGACGACGACGACGACGAAGACGATTCCGATGCTCCGTCGGCGCTCTTAGCTGAGGTACGTGGCTGGTTCTTCTCATCGGAAGGGATGTTGTAACGGTAGACTAGATTTCCCACGTGAATCAAACTTTCATCCTTAACAGGTAATGGGGATTGGGCAGCTTCAATTGATTCCAACCTGAGTCCAATACGGCTCACTACTTCAGCTTGTTCATCGTCGTACAGCAGGGTGCTTACAGCAACACGGTTTGTGGTTTCAGCGGACTTAATGGTAAAACGATCGAGTGGGCCAGCAACAACTACGCGGGTTACAGCAGTTTTCTAAATGAATAAGGGAATGGTTGCAGTTAGCTAACAGTCTACTTCACCGCTCGCTTTGTAACTTACCGATAGGAAATCTCCCATCTGGTTCGAATTTGGCTTCATATCAGATGCTCCCGAAATGCCAAAATGGTAACCACGACGAACGTCACAGTTGCTGTAGTTCACGGTCTTGACGAATTGGAATAAGTTCTCATCCAGGTGCATAGTTGACTCTGGCGCCCATTGTTCACGACGTTCGGCTTCGGTAAACGCAGGAACAGATGACATTTCGTACATAGTCTCGCATTCGCCAGTCACTGTTGCTTCCATGGTACGGTACAAGGCATTGGTGGTATCTTTATTTTCCTTTGGCAATTGATTATGGCGGCACTTGATGACATTTTCTCCTGTTATGTCGACTTGCAATTGGGAAAGGACAGCCTTCAGCTGGTTAACGTCGTCATTGCTTAGTGATTGATCCACGTCCAAGGAACGGATCACTCCATTCTTGTAGTTGATGCTAAACAAGGCTTCGGTAGATGGCTGGTCACTGAAACTCAGCTTATCCTCGGGGATCTGGCTGTTCAAACCATCCTTCAGCTCATCATGGAAATGAGCGTGGCGGATGTCCAACAATTTACCACGTACAACGGATTCAGATTTCGGTTGCAAGATCAATTTACCTTTCGTAACGATGCCGACATACTGGTCCTGGCCGAGGCCATAACCGGTGAGCGTATTGGTGGTAAACGCGTACTGGTACTGTTGGTTTGTCTGCCAAGGTGTTGAACAGGCAACAAACCCGACTAAAGAGGACAATTTTGTTCTTTATATCAAGTCGGACAAGGATACTCGTGATCGAACTTACCAAGTGTCAGGAAAATCAAGGAGGATCGCATGCCGTCTGAGAGAGTGCGCAGTGTTCAATCGATATACTGTTAAATGTTGGCTGATGGAACCAAACTGTGTCATTTCAAAATCAGAACGGAGCTTTTATACTATTTCTCGAAATTTGCTGGGTTTACAAAATTCCTATCACAAGCGTGATTGCTTGCAGTTTTGAAGGGATGACGTTGATAACGGAATGCTGAGAAAAGCTTGTTAGGCTAATTTTAATCACATCTTTGAGGTGAGTTGTCGTGAATCAATCTTGAACTACGGCGCATGCAAAACTATAGGTTATTGCACTTTCAGTTGATTGATTTTTAATTCGAAAACATTCGTATCACCATGTAAAGGTTGCAATGTTAACGAGATTTCTTATCAAAAAATCTGCCGTACACGGGTCAATAACACAAGTAACAAAAACACACTTCCAATAAAACTATAAAATATTATATGACAATGTTGGGTTGAGCTGACTTGAAAAATATCATTTTCTCGGTTCACTCGACGCTTTTAAACCGTACATATCTCAGCGGATCAACCAAATCAAATATTCTTAAGGCGTGGATGAAGTACATGACGGAATTCGATGTCAAAAATAAATTGTAGCTGTGATGATGGATAGTAAACGTTACGACGGAAGTGAAGGTCGTCGACAGAATGCAAATTTACAAATCTAGTATATCGGCTGGGTCATTATTTTATCGTGAAGACTGTACTTGTCTTCAAAGCTATCAGGAGAAAATATTTTACAGGAGAAAATATTTTTTTTTATTTCAATCAATCAAATGAGTACATCTACTGTTCTCGCTAGATTACTTAATACAAAATATATACTTAAAAACTACCACCAAAGCCTATCAACAGAATTAATTTATTTCTGAATGAATCCCTACCAAGATGAAAGTCAAATATACTAGAATACTTATTTGATTCCCTAAGACATCTAGAATTTGGTTCATTATAACCATAATTAACTCTATGATAAGGTACATAAAATAAAAGGCGATTTCTGAGAGCTCTCGAAGGAGCATAAAATCCAACTAATGATAATAGGAAAGGGCAATCGATATAACCATTTATCAAATCACGAATAAACATAATTGAAAAATATTGCCTACGTTTAAATAGAGGTAAGATACCAAATAATTTACATCTCGTCTCATAAGATGGCATTTCAATGTTCCATCGCAGTCTACGAAAGGCTACTCTAGTAAGACGCTTTTGGATTTTTTCTATTCTAATAGAGTGTATTTCATAAAATGGATTCCATACTATAGGTACTGCAGTACTCAAGATGAGATCGGACAAATAATGCAAAAAATAAACATTTAAGAGTATGTGGATCCTGAAAGTCTTTCGAGTTCCGCAATATAAATCCTAACATCTGATTACCTTTGGCAACCACAGACTCAATTTGCTTGCAAAAGCTAAGTATAGCGTCAAAAATTACTCCAAGATCTTTTTTGGATGAGATAATGGACAGAGGGGTATTATGGATTGCGTACGTAAAGTGTATTGGAGAGAGGTTACGATAAAAAGAAAGGATTTGACATTTATGTGGTAATCGATTGGGCGCTCTCAGAGCACTTTTTTTGCTCTCAGAGCAATTTTTATGTTCGTTTGGTACAGGAAAAAGCAATCTTTTTCAGATTTCAGGGCACTTTTGCGAATCTAGATATTTTCTCAGATTTACCAATACAAGTGCGTTTGAGTTTGACAACTGATGGAGTTTGTTTACTTTTTTAGTGAATTTTTTCTCCAGCAAAGAAAGGCATTGCATCGAGTGAATCTATTTTTGTAAATTATTTATATATAAATATTTAGAAATCAATCGGGACAAATATTTCTAATGTTTTAATACAAAATTTAACCAGTGAATGGAAATCGCTTAGAAAAGTGTCGAAGACTACACATATTCAAATCGCACGAATATCAACACAAAAAAGAGCAAGAGCAAGTTTTATGTTCGATTAGCCACACGAAATCTGGAATCTGAGGGCAAATCTGAAGAAGCCCAAACGAATACCACATTAGAGATATTAGTTCTGTTCCATTATTTTTGTAGTAAGAATGGAAAAGACAATTAAAATGACAGTGGTGGGGATAAATTCTCTCACAGAGAGAGACACTTACGAAAAAGTTAGGGAACGCTTTTGTAGTAAAATATGAAAAATGACAGATAAATAATTCCATAAATTGCAGTGGTAAAGAATATTTTCAATACGATGGAATATATTCAGGGAGAACATTCAATATTTATTTTGCCACCTGTTGATACCATTTTAATAGAACGCAAGAAATCAAAACAAATTCAATCGAATGTCAAATATGACAAGAAATTTCAAATCAGCTGTTAATTGTTTGGTGACTGACAGCCCTTCTAATTTCTTACACCAAGAAATTTGTTGAGTAAAAATTCGTAAGATTCTCAGTGGAGGGGTAATATCTTGCTCTCTCGACGACGCTCTCTTTTACGAATTTTTCGAGTTAAGGAACGGCATTGAGTAAAAATTCGTAAGAATTCGTAAAAATTCGTAAGATTTAAAAGTAAAGGAACAGACCTATTGAGATGAAGATCATTATTGTGACACCATATTGAAAGTCGTTCAACATCCTCTTGTAGAAGAGTACAAACGTGAACTGAACGTATATGTCGGAACACCTTCAAATCGTCGGCAAACATAAGACACTGGGAACTCAAAAACAAGTCGGGGATATCATTAATAAATAGAAGGAAGAGCAGAGGGCCTAAATGACTACCTTGAGGTACTCCAGAGGTAACGTGTCATCTATGCGAGGTAACGTGTCATCTATGCGAACATACTGGATACGATCCGTTAAGTAGGAATGAATCCACTTTAGGAAATTAGAGTGAAGAATTACAGAAAATTGAGAGATTTGTGGTAGTAGATCTGCCTGCGACGAAGCCATGTTGAGATGGGGAGATAAATCTCCTTAAGAGAGGCGTAAGTTTATCACAAACTAGTTTGTCAAACAACTTAGGAATAGTAGAAACCTTACATGGACGATAGTTAGCAATATCATGTCTCGATCCAGATTTATATATTAGTGTTAAAAATGAGGAGAGACAAATTAAAAACTAAACACAGAGGTACAGAAAACGCGAAGGAGCAGTTTTGAAGTAAAATTGCTGGAATGCCATCTATAGCAGGATTTGTATCTAGTTTTAATAAAGAAAGAGCAATTTGAACTTCAGGGATTGAACACTCTAATTTGCCGATATTAAAGATGTTGAAGTCACTCTAATGTTTTCTGAACTTGCTAAAGTTCTTGCTGGACATACATCCACGAGGGGGAAGTAATCAATGTTTTTGAGTGGTCCTTGACTACAGATTTCCTACTAGTAATTGCATGCGAATTCGTTTGAATACACTGTCATACACTGAGATTCACCATGAATACGCACACAAAAGTTCCTTGAATACACCTGATTACTTCCCCCTGTGAGTGACTAACAAAAGAAACAAGGATATGCATCAATATTGTGTAAACTAAAGCGAGATAGATCATTAGCATGAAAAGCTTTTTAATGTAACCCACCATCCTGTGGTGAGATGGGAGCTTTAGCTTGTCTCCTCGTTTATTTTATTTTATTAGTTTGGAAGATCTCAAAAGGATAAGTTGTGCACAATAAGTTAAATAAAATACGTACAAAGTGAAGTTAATTTGTTTGTTTTATTTTATTATTCCGCAGATCAATAAGCATATAAAATTAACAAAAGAAATCGCAGGACTTTGAGGTATTACTAGAAACTTTAGGTGTGGTAGTACCACAAGAACATACAGACTGAAAGTGGTTAGCGAACATATTACAAATGGTTGCAAGATCAGACGAGGGTACGTTATTTAGACGCATACAGTTAGGAACACCATTAGATTGCTTTTTGTTATTAATAAAAGTCCAAAAGCGTTTACTATTTTGTCCTTAAATTAGATTCGACAGAAAGAACATATTGCCTATAAAGGAACTATCGGTCGAAGATGCGGTGTTTCTTCCAACTCTTTCCTGTTGTAATTATGAAATGTGGGTATTGATCGAAAAACTTGAGTAAAAATCGAAAAAGTCTTCCAGATTACAGAAAGCACGATGGGTGAAAATAGAACCAAAAATGGTTTGACGATAAACCACACCCCCCGCCCCCGCCTCCACGCAAAGAAAACATATATTTTTTTATTTGTGAACGTTTTTTATTTACTTTGGAATTTAATGATTTGGCTATAACGTGTGCCTTGGCTTTTTGAACATACTTTTTATCCATCACATGCCTTCAGCTCTGTCAAAGCTGCGTGAATGCGAAAGTGTAGGCGTGATTCCAATGAGTAGCCTGTATATTTTTTTCTGCAATAAAAATGTACACAACAGAAATAAAAAACAGCACACATAACAGTTATCTATTCGATTACTTTGCATCTTCAAGAGCAGCGATTGCGAGGTCACGACGTCCCTGTTCAGCATGGATGAGCCCTATTTCTACACAAGCATAAGCTACCAAGTACATGTCTTCTTTTATACTACTCTGCAGTGCCATGACCGATTCCAGACTTCTGTAAATTTCAGTAATTGTTGTCAGAACCTCGACTCTCAAATACCAACACTTACTTTAAAGCCAAAAACGGATTTTTTGTTTGCCTCAGACAAGCGCCTTTCAACAGAAGAATCAACGCTAGATTGTCTGAGTGGAATGGGCTGGGTACGGTCTTTTCTTCGTGCTGTTGCAGGTGTCTTTCGATTATTTGGTATATTCCATCGGCTATGTGAAAATGCTTGCCCATTACTTTGAACGTGTTCCACACGTACATCAACTCAATGGCGGGCATAATCAATGTCCGATTTTGTGCGAAATAGCGTTCGGCTTTTTTGCAGATGAACTTTTCCATTGGCAGGGATTTGCCTGCGATTCTCTGCTTATATTTAGGAGCTTCACGCATGAGATTGTCGATCGTGGTTCGCTCAGTTGGTGAGAGATCGTCAATCATTAGAAGTACGGCAGCCTTTTGATAGGAATAGATCGTTCGCGACCATTTACTATTTTCTACAAGATACGTTGCATAAAGACTCGATTCTCGCCAATCCAGCTTTAAACTAGAAGGCTTTGTGTGAATTTCCGCAATAGAAAAAGTATAGCCCAAGTCCTTACCAATTTACCCACAAAAGTTCCCAAAAGCTTAGATGGTGAAATTGAGGCCAGATATCTTGTGATTTCCACGATTTTTTGTACCAATACTGCGCATCGTCTAAATTTCCCTTCATAAATTCCAAACGACCCTTGAAGAACAAAAACCACACCCCCTCCGGATACTGCTGCAATTGCTTGGTGAGAATCCCATCACAAAATTCCAAATCGCCTTCTTGGTGACTCAGAACATAGCACACAATCAAGTGATAGCCGAGTAGTGTCATTGCACACAGAACTTGTCGCAGGCCAGGAAGCTTGTATCCTGCCTCAAGATCTTCTATGCCGACTTTCTGTATATATTTGGCTTGATAACAAGTGTTTCGAAAATTAACAAACTTACCTTATTTCCTGAAAACCCAATAAATTCTAAGACTTTTATCACGCAAGCCGGAAGCAGGGATATCATAAGATTAAATGTGCCCATCCCCATACGGACACCACTTTCAAAGTGCATTTGCGAGTTCTTCGAACTCCAGTGCCTTTGATTCAAAATTGTTGCGCATTCCCTGTGTTGGGGCGGAAAATATTTATAGAGTTCTATAAGTCAGTCAAGTTACCTTACTTATAACTATTAAAACAGTGTCTTATTTTCATTCCACCCTTAATGAGGCTAGTTAGTGTTTCGTCCTCTATAAATGTCAGCATTGCCTTAAGTAGCAACGCTTCAGCTGAACACAGCTCTGCGTGAGCTTCCGTTTCCGAATACTGATCGTAATTCGCCTGTAAAAAAATCGAACTCACAGTGTTCACAGAAAACAAAAGAAAACCACTCAGTCCCACCCTTTTAAACTTTTTTCCAATCGACTCTGTGATGGTATTTTTTCGTTTATGTCGGTTGCATACTTCAAGACAGGTTTTTAACTCTTCAGCAGCGATCGCAATATGGCGCTGTTCGAATGTAAGAATCGCCTCAAGGAATGCAAAGACGCTATTACCAACGGAATGATACATGCTTGAGTGTGACCAAGGCTTCAAAAGGTTTCTAGCCTCATCGAATTTGTTGTTAAAGAAGTAATGTATAGCTAGCTTAGCTTCATCCAATGCGATGTCTAGATCCATTGTGCATGACCTTCAAGTCGATAAAACAGAAAAAAAAGCAACAAAAAAAATAGACAAAGAAGTTATTTTACTGAACTGCATTTAGATAGAAACTTACTTACATCGCTTCCACACTTAACGCGTCGTGAAACTGAAATTAATAAAAAAAAAAAAAAAAAATGTTGTTTGTGGATTAGCTCTTTATGTGATATGAAAATGATGGTGAATGAATGGGTATATGTAGGGATGAATTATGGCTTATTTATTTTAGGGGTATTTAGTATTTGGTTCTTTAGAAATGTCATCTTAGAAGCAACACGCCCGTTTTAACAGAAAAGGCGTTATTTGAATGGCTTTTTAATTACACAAACCTATACAAAGCCATGCATGAACAAAAAGCAATTATAAGAGAAAAATCTGAGGAACATAACTCCGAGCGCGATGCTATTGTGGTATGATTCCTTTCTTCTACACTCTACAGCATTGGAACTCCGTGAGGCGTGACCATAGGTAAAATTAAGAATAAATACATACTGATAACCTATCAATTTGAGTAGAAATAGCTACGAAATTACAGAAAAAACAAAGACCCACCGCTGTTCTAAAGACGATCTTCACCGCCAAATCGTTCACGTTTACCTTCATCAGAGCTTCAACAAAAAGTTTGATTAATAGAGTGTTTTCACAGAGAGGAAAAATCGATGTTCGATGACGGAGGTGGTTTGGTGGTAATAAATAGATACAAAGGACAATGGTGGTCGGACCACTAATACCACCTGGAAAGTTGCAATATGAGAATTCATAATTCGCTGTTTAAAGAAAACTTAAATAGGAAGATAAGTTCGGATAGTTTCCGTCAGTAAAACTAATGTGCAACTTGCAACCGACAGCGGCACACACTTTAAATGACTTACTGACACAATGCACACCTGCAATACCGAGCAAGATTAGTAAGGGAAACCTTGTAACTAAACTGCATGGACAACGTCTCATAAATCTATTAACAAGGTGTTCGTGACATATTCAAGTTATTCAAACAACTATGGAGCCATTCGATTATTTTAAACGTTCGTCAACTGAATATCATTCAGGTTATAGACATATTGCAAACAAGACAATAATTAAAAAGCAATTACAATGTTGTTCTCCCTTCTAAGCGTAAATATAATTATATATATAGGTATATGCACATAAATTAACTAAGCAATATGGTTCTATTTAAACCTTTTTCATCTTGAATTAACCTAAAAGCCCTGACAGCTAGTGCTATATTCTATTGTTAATGTAATTCATTTATGTAACGATAAAGTTGTAATAATAGCAATAATAGGTCTGTTCCCTTACAATAATGCATTCGAATACATTAGTCGAAATTCGTTCACTTCTAACCAACTTTTGCGTAAGGGAACGAAGTTTGACTGATGTATTCGAATGCATTATCGTAAGGGAACAGACCTTATAATAACCAGGCAATGTAAAATTAATTGCTGTATGTGGCGCAATCAGAACTCAATTAAATGATTTTACTTCGACTTTTAATGCATGAAATTGTGATAGTTATTTAAACGATAAAATTACCTAACTACGTAGCTACCAGCTACCACTGCCAATGATCTAATAATTATTATTGTGTGAACTTGGACTTACCTCCGCTGAATCATCATTGTCATCGATATCAGCTTTGTTGCCATCGCTGCCGGTGTAACTGTTCTTTCGCGGTGGTTGTACAGAGGACGATGATGATGATGCTGCTGCCGAGGATGATGCTGTACAAGATTTCCCCAACGACGAGTGGGATTGTTTCTGGATGGATGAAGATTTCTCCTTGGATTCAATTTTATTGGATGACATTCTTTTGCACTTTTGTTTTAGATTCACAAGGCAAATGTTTATTCAAATTAATATTGATTTTTTTTTATGCTCTCTGAATCAAATATGCGGCAGCTGTTTCATCGATTCCCTGGATATCGACATAAAAATAAAACACACGAAAGTCTAGTCTTTGTCTTTTTCGAAACCAAAGCACAGCAGATAGAACAATAATTGGCTTTTACAACTTACTTAAAATGCTTTTGATCTCCAACTAAACAAGAATTTTTAGTTTATCTACGCACAAGTCGAACGAAAACAATGACAGTGCGAAATTAAATGTTTTTATTCGCGAACCCACCACACAAATTGCATTTTTTCATTTCACTTTAACCATAAACTAAGTATTAAATAGACCGTCAGCTCCCGCGCACCTACCCGATTCCCCCCGCAAATTTTGAAAGAAAAATTCTCTCTTAAATTTCGTATCGGTGAATACGTGTGACGTGTGAGGCAACAAAACAAAAAAAAAAAAGCGAATGGAGGGGGAATAATGAAATACTGACACTCAGCAGTCATCCTACATCGTGGAATTTCTACCTTTTGTGGACATTTTGTTGCCCGAAAAAACGATTCGTACAAAACAAAAATAAAGCATCAAAATGGTTTAAATATCATGAATCTGACGAAAAAACATTCGAACTACAATGGAACACACTTAATGCTTATAAAAAGAGATTCGTCTTTTAGCAAAAGATTTCTAGTACCAAGAAATAATCATTATAATGTTAACAAACTGCGATTTTTATACTCAAGGTTAATTTAATGTGAATTTCTTTCCGAATAATACCATCTTTACTTTTAGAAGAAATATTTTTTCATAAGTAAATCGAGGGTATTTGAGTACGGCGAAAAGGGAAAAATGCCCTCGCTTCGTGGGAAAAATAAAGAGAGAACGCTAAGAACACTGACTGAGTTTAGTGTATTTGATCAGCTGATGGATGCGTTCCCACAGTTAAGATTGTTTGTTTTATTTCACCACGAAAACGTGTTTTGCAGAATGGTAGAAATATTCATTCGTGGAAATAAAATAAAACATTTTTGTTTTTACAATTATTTTTGTGTTTGTTTTCGTTTGTTGTTTTTGGCGAAATGTTATTTTGCCCGCGAATGCCGACAGAAAAAAGGCAACGGATTTAAAGCGAAGAACTAAGGAATATTAAGAGTTAAAATGTCTTGGGGTTCTGAGGAGAGATACGAACATTTCTGATTGGGTATAATTTATGAGTTATAATATTTGCATGAAGTAACCGTGTAATAACCGAAAACAAAAAGGGGGGAAAAAAATTATATTTTTAACAAAGTTTGCAACAATTTAATAAACAAACGAATTTCAAATTAACGTAATTAATGAAAACAATCGAAATAATAAGGTTGCAACGTTCATAGCCCTCAACAAATAATAGGTCATCAAATAAATTTTTAGAAATTCTGATGACCAACCAATTGTAGTTGAAAATCAATTTATGAATTTATTTTCTTTAAACTGTAAGTCAAAGAATCGAAACTGAAATATTAGTAAAATTCCAAATAATTACTGGTAGATACTGATTTTATTTACATTTTGCAAATGATCAATATTTCCATTGTTTACAACCACAATGTAAACATCCAGTACTACATCTAGGTAAAATAAGAAAATCCTAATAATAGCCATGTTTTTTTGAGCTTCGATCTCAACAAAGCAAAATAAAGTACAATTTTCAGCACGCAATTACAACAATTATTGCAAGTCTCGAAGTGTCAAGTTCAGTTGTTGTAATTGTGTGCTGAAAATCCTAATTTACTTTGCTTTGCTGAGATCGAAGCTAAAAAAAAACAAGCCTGATAAATTCGTTTTATTGAAATGTATGTAGGTACTAAATTCACCACACCAGACCATCCATTTTGTTAACACGTCCCGATAACTGCCATAATTATTTGAATTATTTGAATTTTTCCCAATGTCACCACAGAATGAAGTGTCAGTCATCTGTCAGGTTGCTATGTGCCAGCGTATGCGTGCGTCTTATGGACTTTAACATGGCACACATACTTTCGCACATAGTAACACGGAAAACAGCTTGTAGGCAAATTCTCTTAAGTGGGCGGAGCTGACGGTCTATATAATACTTAGTTTATGACTTTAACTATCCGCTTAGCACGATAAAAATCTTTTCTGTCAAATCGAAATAGAGAGAAGCGGCAAACAAGAGAAATTCAGAAGAGTACCTACTTAATATGGCGGCCTAAGAGACCCAAAAAGTAGTAGATTAAGAAAACGAACGAGACTATACGATTCAAAAAGCAAAAAAAAAAAATTATAGCATATTAAATTCACAGAATTAGTTATAAATGAATACTTGTTATCAGTAAAATTCATACCTATATCGACTAATCCCAATTAAAATTTCGATCGCATGAGTGTCTGAAATACTCCTCTCAATTATTAAAATCAATCTTTAAAAAAACATTAGGAGTGTTCCGTATAGTTATTTCTTTAAGCTAAGTATCCTGCCCGCGCTAAATTTTATCTCCCATACAAAATGTCTACAAAGATAAAATTTAGCGAGACAGTTTAGCAAAGCAGTATTCTGTTCGCGCGCTAAATTCTTAACTTCATGTAGATGGGCCGATGAAAAGTCTCCACTCATTTGGCTCGCGGAATAAATGTCCGGCACATTAAATTGAAGATAAATGTTGACAGAAGATAGAAAAACGCAAAAAATATTTGCGAGAGAAACAAAAGGAAACGCAAATCCAAAGCAGAGTTATTGTTTTGCGAGATATCGAGATATTTATTTATATCAGAATTGAGAATCATTTGGCCTCGAATGTTTTTCGGGTAATAATAATTATTTCACGACGGTAAAGAGATTTTGGAAAGTTTTATCTTCTACTTGCTGCTAAAGAAATTGTTTCAAATGATGCAGCAATGATAACATCTTCTTAAATTTGTGTTGTATGCATTATTTTAAATAGGTATTGCGATGCCTTTGATGTTTGAATTTAAAATAACGTGTATAATTTGAATCGCGTTTATCGACATTCTGTCATGAACTTCACGGAGTGGAGACTAGGGACGCTAAAATTTAGCGCGAGTAGATTTTCAGCACTTTTAGACAGACTGAGAAAAAATACAAGAATTGCAATAAATTGGCATAGTTCGATGTTATGAGTAAGCAAGCCATAGACATACGTTCAACCCCATTTCCGGGTTCGAAACAATGCGCCTAGATGGCGCGAAAATCAGCTTACTGCGATTTAAATTCAAATTTAAAAATGGTCGTTAACTCCATATGAATAAAACCAATAAAACAAGCCAATAAGATTGAACAACAGGCGGGAAAAAGTGCAAGTTTGTATATTTTAATGCTGCACAGGGTTGTGTACTAACTAAACGAAAGACTAAATAAGCTTTCTTCACATTACCGTTTTTCGTTCAGTCTCTGAATTGGTTTTGATCAAGAATATTTTGAATGACAATCGTCGACAGGTCGAAAGTAATTTCGAACAGACGAAATTGAAACTAGTTCTTCTATGTGCCGTCTTTTGACAATTCCTTTCGGTGGTACGTACATGGTGGCAGCGTTGCCAAGTCAGTGCTTTCAGCGTTAAATCTAGTCCCCAAAATACCATTTCAGTGCCGAAAAAGTAGACTTAGCGCTTAGGCGTTTTTTCAGTGCTTAACAAAATATTTTAGTGCTTTTGTAACGCTGCCGCTGCACGCCGCCTTTTCGTATACTTTGCAGCCATATATCACAGGGGCAATTAAAAAAACAAATTAAAAGTAGGTATCAAATGTACCTATTATTTTTGAAGTTTTATTGAAATGTTTTTTTTTTTATTTTACAGTCCACTCGCCATATGACTGAATATGAATATGATTTTGTTGTTGTTGGTTTTTCTAATTATATTTATTTTATCTACTTTCGAGCTGTTTAAAAAAAAAATACAGTTTTAGTGCCCAAGGGGGGTAAATTTACTCTGAAAATTCTGAAAACGGTGCTCAAACGCCAAAATGACTTGGCAACGCTGCGTGGTGGTAGAGAAGCGCACAAGGCATATTCTGTACTCTTCATTTATTTATACCTACTGGAATTGCAAGTGAAAAACACACCCAAAGGAACAATCATTGGTAAATAACTCAGATATATGAAGTCAACGAGTAATGGCGGCACTGTTTGAAACACTCGTCCAGTAACTTACTAATGTGTTTTTTTTTTTTTGGTTTCGGTGGTCTAGTTGCTAATATTATATTGGCTCCATTCGTTACATTTAATTAAGAAGCACCATGCAATTTCTACGGTACCATGTAGGGTAAGGTATACAAAAAAAAAAAAAAAACACATTCCTTTTTTGTATATATATATATATTTTATATTAATTTTCGGACCATATTTTTTTTTGTTTCGACTTTTTTTCTTTTTCATTTTTTGCACAAACTACACATAAAATGTCATAATTTATATATATATATATATATATGTAAGTATATATATATATTTATAATAATAATAATACATACTTATTAATATTAATATAATATTTATTCTTCTTTAAATTTTGTCAACTCTTGTCTTGCTTTAGAGAAAACTGAAGGATTTTATTTGAATTTATTTTTTTATTTTCTGTTTCTATATTTTGTGTGGTACCGCTTATCTCAAACATTAATATACTTCTCCTTAAGATTTCTTTTTTACACGGAAAATTATATCCGTTTGGCTATAACATTTTATGCATCCACATACACGAATGTATTCATGTATATAAAACACTCTCTTATTCCTCCCTATTCTGAATAATTTCTTATTTAAGAAATACCTACTCAATTTTGTTATACATTATAATTCTTTTGTTCATGTTTTTGTTAACGGTAACATTACTTAAAAAAATTGTATAATGTAAGCCGTACCTACTTATTTTTATATCGTTTCTGTTTTATATTTTTTTTTTTTGTTTTTCTTATTTTTGCTTTTTTTTTTTATCTAAACACTGTTTATGGGACGTTTGTTTTCGTATTTCATTTTATGTTCCTTTTTTTATGTAGAGGGCGTTGGGCTATGGTAGAGGTTTTTTCAGTTTCTTTATTACAGTTAATATATTTTTTGTGGTGTTTTCACATTAACTTTAAGATTTCTTATACAATTAGAATTATTATATATTTCAACAATTTTGTTTTCTTTTTATAATTTAAAAAAAAATTACAGATTTTATTTACGTTGTTGTGATTTACGAGTACATATTTATTATGCTTGTTTGTATTGCTTCAAGTAAGTTTTTCGTTATTACTTCTGCTTTTTATACGCGTTGTTTTGAGACTTAAATTTAGAGTTTAATAGTAAGTATACAACATTGAACAAAAATTAAAACACATTGTGTATGTGTAGTCCTGAGCATTACTGGGGGAATAGATAATCTTGTTGAAGAGGTATAACAAAACACAAATTTTAATATTTTCGCGCTCTGACTATTGTGGCACCCTGTATCAAAACAGTCTGTTTTGCATTAAATAGTACTAGACGGGCAGTTGCGCATGTTTTGTAAACATTTGTTTGTGAATAGCACAACGAAAATTTAGACAAGGGTACAAAATCGTTAGTGTGCTTTTAAACACCAAAATATAGCTTTTCGGAGACGGGACTGACTTATTAAATGAAAACACCTTTAAACACTGCGTATAAAATGCTTCGTATTAGCGCGATGCTCAAACTAAATTGATTGTACATCACTTATTGCTCATATGGTTTATTGCTCATTTTATTGCTCACACTAGGTCCAAGTTACACTTTGTTGAATATAAACACATATCTGAAAACACCAAGAGAACAAAAACACATTTGTTAACCTTTAATAAAAAAAAAAAAAACAAAAAAAAAAGATAGTTTCAAATAATGCTAAAACTTTTAAGACACAACTCATTATATTGTTTTTAAAGTTTATTTTTTTTTTTCGTTTTAATTTAATTGTTCTTAAATTTTACACATAATTTAATTGCTAAATTTATGTAACTATATATTGTGTGCTTTTTACAGTAATTCTTTTTTGAATTTGTTTTATTTAAGATAAATTTCTAAATTAAATAATATACTAAAAAAAAAAACGCTTTGCTTTCGGTGAATAGTTTCAATTAAAATGAGGACTAGCAATTCTATCCAAAAAACGGATATACGCCAAGCTCTCTGGATATCCAGTTAATCAAGGAGTAAAGTCCACCCCGTTTACTCTGATATATTAAATGCACCTTTACTGAGATATCCAAAAAGGACGGATTTTTGGTAGTCCTCGCCTTTACAAGGTTTAAATGAAATGAACTTTGTCGACTGTTTCTTTCCACTTTTTCGTTCAACTTAATAACTAACTTAAGCTTAGCAATTAATTACGATTTGGTAAAATACCTGTTTTATCTTTATACAATTACATAAATAACAAAGGAGACAATTGATAATACATAATATTAACAGAGCGGTGGGGTTCGGAGCAGGGATCAAATGACTCGAGTCGGAGTATTTATTTTTTATTTATAAATAAAAATGAGTCGAAGTAAAAATTTAACGGTGTTATTCATTAATAAAAAAAAGTTTGTTTTGTTTTAAATTCGTTTTTTAAAAATTGTTTGTTATCTTACATTTAACTTTTATGGTGCCTCCTCGTGCGGATGCTGCTGCTGTTGTTGTTGTTGTTGTTGCTGCTGTTGCTGCTGATGTTGCGGATCAGCATGATGAATTGTATGATGAAGCATGGTAGGCGTTGTGGTGGGATGATGCTGCTGAGTGTGGTGTAATGATTGCTGCAGCAGGTGATGATGATGGTGTTGCTGTGAGTGATGGTGCTGCTGTTGTTGCTGTTGTTGCTGCTGCTGGTGAAGATGATGGTGGTGCTGATGATTCGTGAGACCTAATGGTGGGGTAGATGGCGCTGCTGACGTGGGATGCGGTGATCCGGTGTTGATGTTATTGGTGGTTGTTGTACTGTTAGGTGATCCAGGGGCAGCAATGGGGCTAACCTGCGATAGAATTTGTGGGGGTAGCCCGAAGAGCGCGGATCACTGCAGCCGTGGCCAGTAATTGGCACCGAGATCGGCGCCTTGCGATGGGATTTGTACGGGGACAGAGACTCCAGCTGAGATGACACCTAAGAAGAGCGAGGGATGAAAGGGGTCTTTATGGTTTTTTAAAATTGTTCATTCGTTTTGTTTTTAAATGTGTTTAAGTTTTGAAGGGTTTTACTGAAATGCAGGATATTGTAGTATGATTTTTTTTATAGCTGCACTCTGTTTGCACAAATTGAAGTCAAATTTATTGAACACCAAACGTATTTTTAGGACGGAATAGCGTAAAGCTTGACAGCTTGGGCGATTCTTGACTGGTTTCAGCTGTGTATAAAGTTCAACACTATTTTATTCAAAAGGGATTTCCACAGTCTTGGAATAGATATTGGCTATATACCGGCTGAAATTAATTCCGAAGCAAAGAAAGTGTTTCTTTGTTGTTGTTTCAAAGATTCGGAATTTTCTTATCTGAGAATTTGATTTGTTTCACTTGAAATTTCGGTGTTTGGTGTTTTGATTTTTCTTCTTGAGCAAATGTGCAATCAACTTCATTAGGTAAATGTAAGAAAATTATTAATTTTAATTTAGATTTTTGCCATTAAAAAACAACCAGCAATAAACAACTAATGTTGAAACTGTTTCTGTTTCATTTCCATCATGATTAGATTTAGTCTATTTGCTACAATCACTGACATCGCTTATAAAATGAAAACAATATATTTTGAAAAGTAAATAAAACACTTACCAGTGCTACCCGCCCCAGCACCACTGCCATATGCTGAATGTTGTGGGGGTGGTTGTTGATGTGCTGCCGCCGGATTACATGGCGTACGTGAGTGCGCTGCATACGGTGAGCCTAATGACAGCGGATCATGAAACATATACGGGTAGCTGTCTCTCTGTTGGAGACAGGATGTTGTCATCGACCCAAGTGAAGATGTCATAGAGCTATAAATAAACAAATAATAAATGAGCTCAGGTGTAGACATTTTTGTGGCAGCTTAAACGTTTTTAAGTCAATACAATAAATAGGGCATAAGGGTGAATGTGGTTTACTTGCATGTCATCAGATGTTGCCTACCTATAATTTTCCGCCATTGTCGCAATGGGTTGAGGAATTGATGAGTACATCGAATTGAAACCTGAGTTCAATGGTAAGCGCGGAGCAACTGCCTGTAACAGTGGACTAGCTGAATTCGTGATGCCACCAGGGTTGCCGTCTGCAGCTGTTCCACCAGCTCCATTACTACCTACACTAGCGCCGCCACCTCCCCCACCACCACCGCCACCACCACCTCCACCACCGCCGCCGCCGCCACCATTTGTATTCTCCCCAACATTGTTATTCGATCCATTAGCTGCTGATCCCCCACCAGAGCCTGCATTTCCACCATTTGCACTACTGCCGGTACCAGCTCCACTAGATCCATTACCACTCGTTACATGATCCACAGAACGACGTTGGGTGCGCAGTTTTTCCTCTCGTCGCCATTTAGCGCGTCGATTAGAAAACCAAACCTGTTTGAAAAATGCAAATAGGAAATACATTTTATTTAAATGAAGAACCAATCCGCCACTCGTAACTACGACAAACTCAAATTGAAATCAAAAATTAACACAACTTAGCAGAACCCTGATAGTCCGCCCTCCTCCCATGGCGTCATTCGGCAAGTTACGATTAAGTTTTCTTTTCAACAGAAAAACAATTTACACTCAAACGGCATAAAATTCAATAGAGTGCTCTCTATCATCCAGAATCATAAGCACTTAACGATGTCAACCCTTCTTCAGCAGGATGTCATTCGTACACATAATAAAAGAAATTTAAAAATTATACAAATAATCCTGATAGCGTGTAAAAGGGGTCCCAACAAACATTAAGAACAACTTTTTCTATGGTCATAAGGACAAGTGGGATCGATAATACGATTTCACAAAAGTCACCCTTTTTGGTCTCTCATTGCGACAATTGAGCAGAAGGATACACATTACAAATTGTCGCTTCGAAAAGTCATCTCCTTCCTCTGGCGAGCCCTTTCAATCGACGGTAATAAGTGTGCGTCAAGTGTTTACACTCCCGTGATATAGGACAAACAAATAGTGTATGGCGCGACATAATAAAATATTATTACGATGTTAGAATAATAGTAATAATTCTGGGCTACTTCGTCTAAGCCAAAGTACACAACCCACCCTAAGCCAAGCCGAACGCACCATCATCATCATCAGTGTTGTGTAGTGTTTGTTGTCACAGGACTTTAGTTGTATTTTGCTCTTTATAGCAAATTCACTCACTCCGTCGATGATTTATGATGCTTTTCATTCCGTTTTATGGAAATAAAGATGAGAGATTGAGATTGTTATCAGAATGGACCGAACAGGGGTGGATAGTAGCATATTTTATTGATGAATCGTTCTTACAGTAGCTTGTTTACTTGCACTTGTTGTGTTTGCTAATTCCTAATTAAAAACAAGTCCTTTGGTAAATATTTGCAAACCAGAAGCGTACCACTAGTACAAACATTTATTTCTTGTACAAGTGTAGATATACTTGACTTCCCTGGGACCAACTAAATAAATAATAATAGTAAAAGGTTTTGGTGGCAAGCAAATCGGACTCAAAAGTGATAGATCCAAAAATATAGAAGTAAGAAGCCTCGGCAGGTTGGCAAAACACTCCAAGTTGTTATCAGTTATAAGCAGAATGTGCACATCGCTCAAGTATACACTTATGGTGCTTGATCATTTGACGGCGAAGAGAAGTGGTTTACTTTTTGACAGGGGAATGCAAATTTCTTTGCAAGAAAATGATTTAGTGTATGAGTTCAACTGTCCAAACAAATATTTAAAGGAGTTTGATATGCAATTAGTGCGGTGCAGTTCAAAAGATTGTATTTTTCCAATCAATGTTTTTATAAACAAGTTATTGCTCTTAAGCACGCTCACTCGAAGTAAAAAAAGAACAAGAAGCATTCTATAATATCGCAACCGAGAAACAAAAAAAAAAAAAACAAATGAAAAACAAACCTGAATACGTGCCTCTGGTAAACCGATCTTTTCAGCTAATCTCTCTCTAGCAAACACATCTGGATAATGGGTTCTTTCAAACTCTGTATAATGAAAAAGAAGATCATGTGATTTCGATTAGATTGCGATTTGCTAAAGCTGTACACAGTTTAGTTTAATTTTGTCTAAAAATGCATATTTCGACTTACCCTTTTCCAAGCTATCAATCTGTTCATTGGTAAACGATGTTCGATTTCGCTGTAATTTTCTTTTCAAACGCAAACGCATCTGCGAGTCTTCATCCCCAGACGAATTGTGGTCCGAATTTCCGTCGGACGTACTTTCGTGTGAGTTCGGGTGTGAGACATCCCCCGAGAAGAGATCTACAAATAAAAGCCGAAAAAAGCACAACATCAGCAAACTTCTCTATTAAATAGTCCTTCCTGGCATCTAAGTTGTTATTATCGCTATGAAGGGTGTTACCATCGCGACAGCACACGGGGCGTTTGAAAAGTAAAAGTAAATCGTCCCATATAATCACTAACCGTGGCAATATTAGGAACAATTGATTGCTCAACTTGTCAAGATAAGTGTATAGATAATCAGGTTCTCCCGAAAGGTAAGGTGTATCCTTGGAGATGGAAGTTGCTCATTTCAAATCCGCAAGTGATATACTAATTGGCAATTTACTGAACGAGTTTATAGTCTGTGTTGTTCTGTCTGCTAGTTTTTTTTTTTTTTGAGAAATTGGATCCTTTTTAATTTCTTTTACTCTAAAGTTTTCCAACCGATTACACAATTAATTTCCAGCATTTCGAAAGGCATCCTAGCTATTCATGTTTTTCGTGCCTCCTTCGCAATAATAAAAAGAAGAACACAATATCCAAATCTGTCGCAATAAATTCAAAAACTCCTAAACAACAGAGTCGACGAGTTTATAAGGACTAACTATACAAGAATATCGAATAACAGAACGTTTTGCGGAGAAAGACGGCTGACGACAATGTCTCGTGCTTCTGGGCATGGACCATCGCATCGTCTGGAAACTCAGAGCCTATTAGCAACTTAACACTGAACAACACCTTGGCGTTGTTACCTCTGGGGCTAAGCTGCTCCTTTAAATTGGAGTAATTTGACCTCTAAGCGAGTTTGCTATTGCCTGCCTAAAGGCGTTGTAGTAGCAGTGAATTGGGTATTGCTCCTTAGTTGTGGGTCATTGGCGAACACGTGGCATCTATGTTTAGGTTGGACGATCTAGCATTCTTAGATGATTGATACCCTACGGGGTAGGATTGGGTGTCTATTGTAGAGCCATAGATGCTCTGTTATGTTTCAGTTTTTTTCTTTTCGTGTTTTTTAACGCTTCGATTCTACTTGCAGATTGTATTACTGAATTTGCGCAGGCGAAAAATTGATGGAGAATACCGTGATTTGCATCAACGGGTGCTTTCATTTGGAAGTGGCTGGTGGTGGCTTATAAATCGATTAGGGACTTTGCGAAATGAAGTTAAGTTTAAAATGTTTTATTAAGGGAATTGAAAACGAGTCCGTTGATCCAGGAGACGTGCTCGTGACTCAGATTTCTGTACGAGGTTCCAGATTTTTTTTTTTACACACACATTACACACACATTAGTATCGTCATCTGTTGTGCCTGACGATGCGCAATAAGCGCTTTAGAGCAAATCGCAAAAAAACCTACGAAAACAAGAATATTCAAATCCGGCCGTCAAACTCGAGTGCGCACTTTCTTTTGCAGTCAGCATTCGGAACAAGTCATGAAAAATCATCAGCTCACAATATGTCGTGCATTTGATTAACGATACGAACTGTTGTTTAACTTTTGCGGTTTTCCAATTTTGCATTGCAAGGAGAAAACAATTTCACATGACAATTCCTTCGTTATTGTTAAGCAAATGGATTTGAAATGCAATCTTAAATACGTTTTTCTCTTGCCGCACTTACGTAAATTGAGTCAATAACTCGAAACAAGAATAATTAACAAAACATTGCTAGTTATTCTTGTACCATCCCCAGGACCCCGATTCTCAAATTCCTCATAACATAATTCGTATATGAGCAAATCCGTCCTTAGACTCTAATGGTCATTGGACAGAATCGTGCAATGAGATGTTCGAACTTCCACTTCATACGCACTTTTCGGGCTCTACGCCTAATGGGAACAGCGATTTAGAAGCAGATAACTTCATTGACAATGCTATTCCAGCGGAAATGATAACAGTATACAGAGAATAATATGGGCAAATAACTATTTCGCATCGTATAAATCCCCTGGTATCGATGGCGAACTAATATAGCTTCACATCTAGTAAACTTCTTTGTTAACAGCTTAAGGCTAGGGTATGTTCCAAAATCATGGCGTGAAGTGAAGGTAGTCTTCACACCCAAGGCATGTAAGCCCAGTCATACAACCGCCAAAGACTTTAGACCCATTAGCCTTACCTCATTTGTTGTAAGAACATTTGAAAGATGGTATAACTCAGGCTCAAGACCCTTTATAAAAGGCAAAAGCGTTGAGACAGCACTCCATAATGTGATCAGCATAGTGGAGAAATCACTAAAAGTAAAGGAATACTGGATATAGAAGGAGCTTTTAATAATATCAGATCAGACGCAATTCAAAGAGCACTAGCAAACCTAAAATTGAACAACACTATTAACAATTGGATAATGTGCATGCTGAAAAACAGACTAATCAGTTCGTTAATAGGATACCTATTCAAAAACTCAGGCTTCAGCATCTAGAGGCACTCCTCAAGGTGCGGTTCTTTCCCCGCTTCTCTGGGTTCTCGTAGTAAACGAGATCCTGATTAAGCTAGAATTTAGTGGAGTCAAAGTAGTTGCTTTACGCAGGCGACCTACCGGAAAATTCGAAAATTTATCTCCACTATCACTCTATCAGTGACCAACTAACAGGATCCTAATTCACACTAAACAGATAGACAAAGAACTGCGGCGACAACTCCTGAATTTAGCCTACCCACAATTTCTGCGAACACGCCAACTATCCAGGCGTAATCCTAGATCGTTAATTGAATTGGAATCTTAACACAAAGGATGGCTATGATAGCATTTTATGCCAATGGGTAGTCTCAAAGCTGATGTGCGAAATATTGTGCGGATATTTTGATAGATAAACGTATGCGAGAATTTTTGAGAATTGGGATCCAAGTAATGTTTCTAGTCTAAGAAAGTGTCAGTAAAACTATACCCAACGAGGCAACTGCTACATGTAATTGCATCAACTATATTTGATTACTAGCCCTAAGCGAAGCGTTAAGGTCGATTCGATTCGACGTTGGTCGATATGTTGGGAGCTTAACACGTGCAGTCGGTTTAGCGAAATTTTCGTCAAAACAAAAATGTGTTATATTATATTCGTAGTTCTTAACACAAGGAGGCATATGTAGACGCACTTCTCAAGTAATGACTGACAGTGTTGCCGACACGAACTGCTACATCTGATGGGCGCATACAAATCAACTTAACGAACGAAGATATAGGTCGGAGAACCTTGGTAAATATTTGCCCTAATGATGACTCAGTTCGAGATGCTTTTCAAACGTGTGACAACTGACAAGTGACAAACCGATCCCTCGCCAGCAGCACCGCATATCCAAAAGCAGTCATTGTTGCCGCAGCACACACCACCATAGAAACAAAAATATTTTCTTTTTGATTGATACCCTCTGTCAGCGAAAGGACCTCAACTATTCCATCATAATCAAAAACCTCAACGTCATTAATTTTTTCCTCTTTTATTTTATCCTTCATGATGCCCTGTCCCACCGTCAACTTTAACTAATTAATGCCGACGGTTAAATGACATAACCATTTTTGTTTACATGATTGTGTCCGGGCTTTGCAGAGCTGTGTTCTGCTTCTGGTTATAACATCTTACTCCCCAGCAACACCCATAAGGAAAAGCTAGTGCAATATAATATATGCTTAACATATGTACAAGTGGTTGAGGTGGTCTTCATGGGCTTGGATGGGTCTTCGATGGTGAATTTACAGACTTGGTTTTATGGCGCAAAAAAGGGAGGATACCCTAAAAGAAACTGAATAATGCGGAGGCAGAATACACAAACACAGTCTTTCTATTAACTAATTTGTTCTATTATATACCACACCCCTTGTCGTTTCCAATTTTGCATTGAAGCGGTCGGTTCGAGTCGCCTATGGCAGGGAAAAGGATGGAGGGAAATGGGGTGGAAAATTGTTGTTACCCGTTTTGTAGCAAACATACTACATGTGTATCGCTCGAATAATGTTTTGGCCTAAATGGGAAACACACAAAAAACACACATAAAAATGGTCCTTCATTGGCTATAGTGTTTGGTTGGTGGGTGGGTGGAATGGAATGGAAAAAGGCCCTTTTCCTTTTGTTACTTTATAAAGTGGATGATGTCCTTTTTGGTGGACATTGCGCGCAATAGCCAAAGTTATACAGTATTTACAAAAGAAGTGAGTTCTCCACAGGAAAGTATCTCCTTTTTTTTGCCCATCCGGAGCATGAGTTTTGAAGTAGAAAAGGATCTGATCTTTTTGGACGATATCCGTTATTCTTTTCTTCTTTTTTTTTTTTTGTTTGATTAGGAAATACGTATTTTGTATATATGTATATATATATATATGTATACGCGGAGGACAGCATGAAGGACCTTTTAACGAGGAAAATTAAGATTTGGCATCAACCTAGGTATACGAGGTGCTATTTATATCAGAAACTGCTAAAATATGTGTAAGTTGATGCCTGACTCAGAGTACAGAGCCATATGTTTGTTTCTATTTAAATCGACAAGACACTCGCAGCTCGAATGAGTGTGAAAAGTGAAACACATTACCTACAACACAAAGCAACAAAGCCACAAGTCGGACAAGTACTGGTTTGTATCGGACAGATCACCATTGCTCTTGGCGCTTTGTGTTATGAAACATATAGTTAAACTATAAAAGTAAACAAGTAGGTATGTGTCCCCAGGTTGGCAATCGGCGCAACTTTTTTCGGTTTACCAGCGGATGGTTGGTTTTTTTAAAGACATAGTTTTCGCCATCGCAATATGAATTTGGGCTTTTATTTTTTACTTTAATTTAAATCGTTTCGTGCGCGTTACCTTCCACCGAAAACACCACCAACCAGTGTGACCGCTGCAGAATTCTGAAAAGTGGCAAGAAGAAGGACCAGTTAGGAAAAGACCATTTGTGAAGGTATTCTGTACATTTAGTTTTTTTGAACGATATTCAACAAGCATTAGCTCGCTTAACACTATAATAGTGTTGTGGTAGACAACTGCGTTAAATTTTAAAAGTTTTTATTTGGAGATGGCAGCATTTGCAAAATTTTAGAAGCGCTTTCTTCAACTAAAAAAAAAAAGGGCCAAAATATCCAAAAAATTGTAACATCAGGCTCTCAAAAAAGTGCTAAAGTGCTTTAGTCCCACAACGGTCAGGCTGCTACCAGCGACCCACATCCACACGCAATTAAAAATGTTAAGCGTCCTCCTGATGGATAAAATTGTCTAGACACACCCCGTAGGCTGAAAGCCACTTTCCGAGGTGGTAGAGTGTCCATACAGATCGTAAATATCTACATACACATAGACACGTTACATGACGCGATACTGTAGCATCGAAATATAACAGTTTATGTATCTCGCTGTTGGATTTAATTTTTTTCGCATCGAAAAAAGTTTAATTGCAGCCTAGAGTTGGGGTAAATGCAACTGGACACCAAAATCCAACAACTTTCGATAAGAAGGTCCTTTTCTATGTAACCCAACTGCATGGATGCACATTACGCTTCGGTTGTTGTAATTTGCTGCCATTCTTCTGGCGCATGCAATCAAAAAGAAAAATAAAAAAAGAAAAGTGAATCGCAATACCAAACGAAATTACACAGGTTAATAATCCGATCTTATCGAACGGTTCGAGTGTGTAAAAAATACTGATACACATGCTCACTCAATTATCGCTTAATTACCTATGCAATGGTAATTCATCATCGTCATGATTGTCCTCCTCAATGGTATCATCATCGACATGCTTCCAGTCGAAATACGAATGCATAAATTAAGCTATCGACGAGTGAGTTTGAGTTGCTCTATTTCCTAGTCCGTGGATACAGATACGGATACGGATACGGACGATACCAATATGCAATTTGTACAATCCATTCAGACACAGGAATGTTTCACAAAATAGAATTGCCGATTTGGATATGCATATGCAGCCGCAGGTATTATATTGTCATTCTATAACTGAATACCGAATCGTAATGGGTGCCGCCTGCTACTGGGATAGGTGGGCTTGTGGAGTTTTGTGCAAAACTAATTAATCCTAATTGCACTGTTGTTGTTTCATTGTTCGTTGTAGGTCGATTTTTTAGAGGAGCATGCATTTTCCGTGCGCTTCGGGTATATCATTCAGAATCAATCCAACGACATTATACGCATATACACATATACACATAAGTACCAATATAAGGTAAGCAAGACAGTATAGTAGATATTTACATATTTCTGCGGGGGTGGGGATTGGGATATTCGAATGCAGCCCGACACCGCGCACGGACCATGCATTAATGATGAATGTCAACTGTGAGGTAGAGAAATGTAATTCTGTACAATCTAATTACTGAAGGAACGACATGCAGATAACATATAGCCTATTCAGGCTCTTAGGGATGATTAAAATTAACCATGTAGATATCTACTTGACTACACACCGATAATAGGGCCCATTGCACGTGGAACAATCGCATAAACAAGGCCGGATTAGACTTGATTGTTTCAGCGAGCATGGGCACTGTGTGCTGACGGTGGTTTTTCTATACTCCTTTACAGATCACAGACTAATAGCACTATTTTTAAGGCAGTTCAACGAAACACACAAAATATTATTATGTTCACTCCTTGAGCTGACAAAAATAAGTTGGCCAATTGTTGGGAACATTTTTACCACGTGAGGCCCACATAACGAGGCAAATGTTTATAAAATGAATGTGCTAAGGCACTGAATATGTAGGTTTGTGTATACCTATACGACCGTCGCGTTAATCTGTTGCCAAAAGACCAGTATAAATTGCACGAAATGGACAACAATATGAATACATCGAACTTACCACGTTTTTGTAATTCATCCCTGGTGATTTGTCCAGTTAGATTTGTAGCTGCTGGCGTTGGCGGCAGGGCCAAGTGTGCTGGAGGTGCATTACTAGGATACCACGCCCAACCAGCCGATTGCCCATTGAACATACGCAATTTTTCGTAAACGGATTCGTTTTGCTGTTGCGCTTGTTGTTCTTTTTGTGAGGCCAAATTTCTTAGAACTCGATTGATTGATGAAACCTGCAAAATAAAACAAAAAATAACTAATTAAATAAAATTAGAAAAAAGACCATCATGTTAGGATGGTGTGGTTCCAAAATAAACTCGCTTTAACACTCAAAAAAAACACCAGCAACAGACTAAGGATCGATAGAAGTAGCTCTCGTATACCCGCTCTTTAAAAATGCATTTTAAAAGCATCCGCACCACCACCGCTTGGGGAATATTTTCACGCCGGATTATTCCTTTGATGCTCAAAACGTAGTGAACAATTTTGGACACGGACACGTGTTGTGTATTGTGTGAGTTGAATTCGTATAGGTACCAATTGACATTAAAACCGCACATTCGCTGGAACACTTTGTTCAAGGGGGTTGCTTGGCATGACATTTACATACTTTTTAACACCGTTAACTGTTAAAGATGCTACGAAGGACCGACAATGGAATTTCTCATTTCGAACATCCCCTCGTTGTGAACAAAATTATATTTTGTTTCTATGAAATGTACGAAATTCCTTCGATGCATGTGTAAAGCACAGATCCAAGTTGTAGGTACTTGAAAAGTAATAAGACTGACAAATCTTTGGACAGTTTCTATGTAACTATGGATGAACACGTGCCACGTGGTATAAGGTGTATATGCGTGTGACCGTCACTTACTCAATTTGCAAAAGGCCATTCTGGCATTCGATTTTTTTTCAACTAATAACTGACACAATATTTTTAAAAAATGAAAATAAGTGCAGCCTCCAATTTGAAGTCGAATAAGTAGACTGCCTGTGAATACTTATTTTGGCAGCAGAATTTTCGTGGAATAAATCGGATGAGAAATCGAAATACCAAACGTAAATAATAGCATTACTAAAAATTTGACATGAGGTAAAGGTTTGAGCACACATTCATAAAACTTGATTTCTGGATGAAAGATGGCTGTATGGAAGGAGACCAAAAACTACCCCATTTTGTTTTCCCTTTTGTTTTTTTTTAAAACATTGATTTATTTATGTAGGCAGGTATTTGACAGACTTGTAGCCACAAGAGAAAACAGTACGTATATCACACAATGGTTCCTCTTTGTGGTTAAATGCAAAATCTGTAACAATACAAAAAAGACATGAGCATGGGTCGTTGAAGAATCCCCTTGGTTATGAAACGGTTAGTCGACTGATATAAGAGGTTGGAGGGGACATGTGGATTTTTTTTTAGAGGGGTTCATCCTCGTGTTCCGATTTCTTAGAGACTAACGTATATACAAATGACGCAGTTTCAGTGGCAGGTCTGGCAAAAGTCTTCAATCGAAATCCTGAGGTAGTCACTTTCGTTGTACATACAAAATAATGGGTTCTGCTAATATTAATCATGTTGGCTAAGTGGCCGGGATCGGGATCGATTCATCGCTTTTTTCATATCAACGGAAATTAGCTTGGCAGCTAGCTGATACCTTACTTAAAGACATGCGTATTAGGAAGGTATCCTTAACATAACACTTCACGACCTGTTCTTGGTTCAGTGCAATTCAAGGCATTATTTATAAAACTAATTAAGGCTGCTTTAAATTCATGTCAAAATTAATGTAAATTTATTTTCGTCACTCCTAAAGGAAAGTATGATTTTAAGCTTACCCCCCATTAAAAATCCATTAAGTTGAAGTATTCTACACGAACCCCCCACTAAACACGGACGTGAATAATTTCACCGGCACAAGTACTTCATTTTTATTTTTCTGCGAGTCTTTTCATCCGAAATACATTAAAAGAAAGAAAAAAAAAAACAAGGAAAAGAGGAAAATTCGCATGGCTGCAAGTTGCTTGGTGTTCCATCTCCATAATAATGATCTGCACTCTTTTATTTTTTTTCTTTGTTTCTTTCTCGTAATGTGTGTATTTTTCTATATTAATTTTTTTTTTTAATTTTCATTTAAATATGAAGTGCTGCATTTTCCCATTTTGTTCTTTAACGATGCCATTTTGTATACAATTTGTTCATCGTAGGGAAGTGCTGCTGGGGACAGGCATCCATATAGATTCATTAAACTTTCAGTAATTGAAGGGGTGGCACTTGGTGTGGGTTTGCATATTTTAAGTAAACAAAAGGATTGCACCTCGCATGTAGGTACTCTGTAGAATATATTATATTTTTTTCGTTTTCTCTGTTCAATAGACTTGTTATATACCATCTCATAGAAGACAAGTATATATATACCTATTCGGAATTCAGATTCGTTCCACTGGAACACACTAAATGAATGGTCGCATAAGATGTACATAAGCAATGGCTTTGAAGTGGTTGATGGGTATTCAGTACACCATCTTGCAGGAAATATGCACGCATAAATCCTAAAATTAAACTGATTAGGTATACAAATGAATTTAATACATAGTTAACGCAACAGGTTCACATAGGACCCAAGGCATGCACTTGCAAACAATACGACTGTGTGGGCTTTTATTTTCGGGACGAATGGAATGAATTTAATCAGAAATTATTAATGGCATTATTCTGCACTCCTTACTTCTTATACATATATGATATATACCTACTTACTATTAAGTTTGCTGACATAAAATGAGAGATACCAACTTGCTGGACTTGTGATGGCTCCTTACTGGCATAGACTTCTTCGATTCTTACTTAAATTATGCGTTCTGAAATCACCGTGCTCATACACTTGAAGGTGAACTCCATTTTTAACTACGATCCAGATTGAAATCAAACAACCCAATCACCCCTACTCTTTGTCAACCTCATTATACCTATATGTAACGAAATTAACTTGCTCTTTCCTAACAGAGTTTCCATTAATTTAATATACATATCTCTTAATCAAAATCTAAAAGGCCTATACAAAACAAAAGGGTCCGCAAATATACCGCCTTCTTAAGCCCACAAAAACCCAAAAATTAAGTTTATTTGATTAAGTTCTTCGGACGCATTATTCGATACAAAAAGAATAAGCAAAGCAAACTGTTACTCCGAGGTTTTCGAGATGTCGTGCCTACATTCCTTTCCTTTTTTTAGAAAAAAGGGGTTCAGCAGGCTTCAATTTTGTTGATAACTATCGAAAACAAGGGGCTGGCTATCCTTACGTTAATGATATAGGTATACTTTCGGAGGGTTGCACTCTGTTAGTACGATGTATACAAAATGAGATACAAAAAGCAAATACATTGCATAACATATGGCCAATTTTCTGGGCAACAACACACACAAGACAAGGAGGGTTCGTTCGAATAAGAATCAATTTAGTGCATGATAACGATTGAGTTTAGTCGAAGAACACTGGCATCCCTTTTATCTTGGCACGGTTTGTTGGTTGATTGGGTAAATAAGTTATGTGGGATTCTGTGCGGTTATGCTATTTAGCTGCTGAACAAACTGAACATCCCCCGTATGCAACGATAAAATCAATTCAAACTTAATTTACGACGCTAGATAGACAGATAGATCAACCCTGATGGTGAAATTCGGAATCGGCACACAGGAAAACAAGCTTACTAACCTCTTAGACTTAAATTCAATATGGCAAATTGAAATCTGTTATACGTATACCTAGGTACATATATCTCATTATGGGGAGTGGCGGCGCCTTATGAGAGTCTGCAGGTACTGGGTGTGGATGATGACCTTGGTAGAAAATGCATTTTTGATTGAATTTTCGTTCATCTTGATAAAAACTTGTTCATTTCCCTGAAAGCGCAACCAGCCGGCAGTGCCACTGCCACCCATATCAACACGACGAATGATGGCGCTTTGCAATCGATAGTACCTACATACTTAATGTCTCTGTACAATCTAAGCGGATACATTGAATGACTGACCTAACAATGTTATTAAGTTGTTATCTGTAGATTCAGAGAAGTGCCCTCTCTTTAGGTATTTGGCGAGTGCATGGGATGTCCTCCCACACTTGCTTTGTTTCGGCATTGCCTATGGTTGAGGTAGTTAAGAGATTAGCATTAATCGAATCAAAAGGGGCCTGTCTAGCTATGCGATTTATGCGCAAGTGTTCGTCAAGATAAAGGGGAGCTCTGTAGTCGTTTCTATGCTTGCCAGTCGAACGGTAAATAGTAAAGGTATAATTGTTGGTCGACGAATAAAGCCACCCTTGCTCTATGTAGGTAGTTTTGCAATGTTTCTGCAACTTCAGTTGAAAGACAAGCCGTGCTCGGGTCCAAAGAAAATCAAGATCTTAAATCATGAATCATATTTTGCCGGGATATTGTTTTTTTTAGCGAGACTGATCATAGGCACATATATAGAAGAGAACAATGCAAAACTCACATACATTTAGTCGACTCGAAAGCTGAATATAAATAATATTTACCGACAGGAAATTATTTGGCATCTGAGAGCAAATAGATTCACGCTTATTGAATGAATAAGGGGATAAAGGAACAAGCTTTAAAGAAAGGGGAAAAAAATCTCTGTGAAACGTTAAATATTTCAAAATAAAATTAAAACGTACATAATTTCATCACGAAAAAAATCATAGAATGAATTGTTGAGATTAAACATGGAATAAATCAGCGCATCGAACGTCTACGTAGGACTTTTTGTGCATCTGAATGCATTTATTTATTTCTTGAATGTGATAACGTTAATTGGCATGACATCTATTTAACACATAACGTTAACGATCAGGTTCACATTTTTAGCGATATAGTTTCTTATTTGTTTAATAAATATGTTCCAATTAGAACAAAAGTTGTTATAAACTCTGAGTGTCCTTGGATGTCTTTTCCGGTGATGGAAAAGGTTTGAATGTGCTGAAATGCTCACTGAATTCAAAATACCCAGAAACCGTATTACGTGCATGATAAGACGCGCAAAATACCTTCACACCTTCACAAATTTAATACCAACAGCTCCTCTAAATCCACGTGGAAACAAGTAAGAGACTTGGGCCTTGGCAAGAATTGCCCGACTGTAAATGATGACATCGATATCGAGGAAATTAATATGAAATTTACTAACCCCACACTGGTCACCCAAAACAGCTCCTCACATTTCATACCCAACTACTCTCAAGATGCCTTTTCTCTTTCTGCAGTGGATATATTCACTGTTGGCAATGCGATTTTCTCAATCAAGTCAAAGTGTGTGGGACCAGATAATATTCACCCTAAATTCCTAAAATACTCCGGTATATTACTCATATTTTTAATTCTATTTTAACTACGTCCGATTACCCAACAGTATGGAAACGGGCTAAGATAACTATATAACTATCGTCCAATAGCCATTCTGTCTTATTTGTCGAAAGTCTTTGAGGTAATTGTCAGCAAACAAATAAAGGAGCACGTAAATAGTTTAAATTTATTAAATTCTCTACAATCCGGATTCAGATCTAATCACAGCTGCATAACGGCCTTGTTGAAGGTCTCAGATGACATTCGCCAAGCGATAGATAATGACAGATCAACCTTGGTTACACTATTAGATTTTTCTAAGGCGTTTGATTCGGTCGAACCTACTATTTTATGTCAAAAATGGTCTAATCTTTTCAATTTCTCTAATAGTGCAACTAAAATGGTTTCTTCTTATTTAAATAATCGCATTCAGGCCGTTGCATACAATAATAATCTTTCCGCCTTTTTAACTTTAAGAAGGGGTGTACCGCAAGGATCTATTCTTGGTCCTCTACTTGTCATTAAATATTGCAACTTCCACATTTATGCTGACGATGTCCAACTCTATCTCGACTTTCCAATAGGCCTTGTTGAAGATGCCGTGGTAAAAATGAACGAGGACCTCTGGCATCAGTTGTTGAGTGGTGAAACCAAAACCGCCTGCTGTTAAATCCTGCTTAAACAAAGTGCTTACCAATTGGAAGGCACCAATCAGATTTTGTAGATTTTCCACCCATTTTATTAAATGGATCCCAAGTTGAAATGGTGTCGAAGATCAAATAGGAATAATATTTAACAGCACACTGTCTTGGAGTGACCACATAAATAGCGTAGTTGCCAAAATATATGGTTCGCTGCGGGGCCTTTCCACCAGTGGGAACTTCTTACCTGTAGAAGATAAGACAAGGCTAGTAAAAGCATTAATTGTACTTTCCTAAGCTATGGCTGCGAAATTTTTGCCGATTTAGACTCTGCCTCGCTACTCAAACTACAGTTAGCTTTTAATTCCATTACCAGGTTTGTCTTTGGCCTCCGCAGGTTTGATCACATTTCCGGATACTCGCGACAAATTCTCGCATGCAACTTACAGTGTTACCTTTTTTTCAAATGCATTGCCTTTCTTGTAAAACTCATAAAAAGAAAAATGTCAAATAACTTGTTTGACAAATTAACGTTTTCACAGTCAGGGAGAGGTATTTCCCTAAGACCTTGTACGTTCACCTGTCTGGCAATGGCAACGCGTCGTCAGTTTTTCGTTTACACTGTTAGCCTTTGGAATCATCCCCCCTTTCTTTAAGGAAAAAATTTAATCTTTAATTTTTGTTGAAATTGTAATTTTTAGTTAACTTTGAGCATCTAAACAAACCTCCAGATCATGTCTTTTCATTCATTTTTAAAAAATATAGACATATATATATAATACCTGTACTTTTATAAGAAATTATTTCCAATGTGCAGCGATTAAATTAATTTAAATAAATAAATTTACTCGATTTGATATTATGCCTAGTAGAAACGGAAATATTTTAAAAAACAATTGTTGTTGTCAATTATTTTAATTATTTTCCAAGCAAATTGTTATTGTCAACCATTTTGATTTTTTTTAAATATACCTAAGTAGTTTGTTTATGCTTACTATGTTACCTTAAGTGGCTTTTTGAAATGGAGTAGATACGTTGATTGTTTGATGGTGTTTGAATCCATCATTTTTGTTTGTCAAGCATTTTCAGGATCCTTGCATTAAATGAAATATAGGGGTGATTGATATGACGTGGACAATGATGACAAGCAACAGGAGTTGTTGAGCGGTTTGAGTTTTCACGTAGGGTTTGTTACAAAAAATAAGCGAGTAACAATCATGTTACTCTGGGGCAGCTCAAAGGTACCATAACACCTTCGGTACCGGTGTGGAGACCAAGTTGGTAGGTGTGGTTAGTTTTCTTCTTGGCTGTTAATATTTCGATTAGAGTTAATCCTATCCCTATTTTCTTCCTATACCTTTAATACTCCCAATTTTAAAACTTTCTCATTTGGTTTTTCAGCTTAATACAATAAAAATAATATATACCTACAAAATTCCATCTTTTTTGTTTTGTTCGAATTAATAATTTTGCTGCGCAACCTCAATCCAAAGAAACTTTGTGTTGTATTGATTTGACTGTGAAGTCAAATGTCATGCAAGCGACGATTTTGCGGGGAAAATTACATGGCAAACATTCTTTTTTCCCGCGGATTCCGCTTATTCAGAACGATTTGTCATTGCGTCTTAAGCTTCTTCAATTTCCCCTCAATTTCAAATTATTAGTCACAAGTATAATCGCTGGATATTTGTCGCAACAATCTTTAATTTCCGTATTTCTCATATACTCAATTGTATGTTGCGTGCCGACGGAGTAAACCTTCCACTTTGTACGTCGTGTATCGTAAAGCGCTTTAGTGAAAAAACATAAGATTGGCCAGCACGCCATTCATTGCGGTTTGATTGAAACACATCATACATCATTGATATACTTGAGTTATTTGTATTGGCCTTTAGCAATAAAACATTTTAGACACGACCTTTGGCAACAAATTAACTCTTAGAAGAAATTAATCATTAAATTTGACTTTAAGTAAGGTAATATTAAGATTGGAGTCACCGCCAGTAAAAAATGATGTCTTTTTCGAAAACATTATGCGTTTTTTAAAAATATCTACAAAGGAACTGCAACTAACCTACGAGGTGATTCAAGAAATTTTAACAGAATGTTGGTCGATTGATAAGCAATATTCTATCTTTTTCATCTCTATAATCCAAGGTTTTAGTTTGGTGAGTAATTCAATTAGATAATTGAAAAATAACCATGACGCACAGTTGTAAATAAAAATTTGTAATGTGACTTTGATCAAAGAATGTACCTACCAGATTTACCAAATTGAAAATGTATTTGTGTGAATTGATTGTAAAAAACAATTCACAAAAAGTTATGCCTATTTTCTAAAAACTATTTCTTAAGTATCGGAATTATGCCTAGAAGGCATAATAATGCTGGAGTATCCACTGATCATAGCGGACTTAAATATAAAGTCTCATTTGTCACAAGCGTTTGTACTTTTTCGAATTTCCCCATGCTTTATCTGTCAAATCATAAATTTTTTTTTTATTTAGTTCCCATCATCGACAACTTGAAGTTCGCCTCAGGTGAAACAACAAAATTCGGTCACAATATAGCTAGCAGAAGTTGATTTTCGTTAATTTAGAGCAAAAGTGGACTTAAGGATCGAACTTTGTACTTTTTCTTTTCTTTTTAAGTGCCATAGTATTTAATATAACTTTAAAATAAAAAATTTGAATTGACCGAATTGCAAAAAGAAGCATGATGTGCAATTGTGCATTGTGCATGCTCGTAATTATTATTTTCATTACATTAACGAATTTGGGCGGAGAGAAGTTCGCCGGGCCAGCTAGTAATAAATACATTTTTATGTGATATGCTTATAATACAGTTACAGTTTCTAAGTTTTTATTATGAAAACAAGTGAAAATTTCACTTAGGGGAGGAAAAGGGGAATTTTTTTTTTCGAATCTAGGGGTAAAAAAAAGCTTTACCTGATAAAAAAAGGGGGGAAATGGTCTTCGAAGCCTGGGAGCACTGGTAGGTTCTCAATTCAGCCGTTCGGATTTGATATCTTCCCAAAAAAAAAAAAAAAAAAGTCCCACAAGTGAATGGTTGAGCAAAACCTAGCTAGGGTCGTATGGTGTGCTCTTTTATATTTTTTTTTTATGCAACATTCATCGAACTTGAAGCTTAATGCTGGGACAAATTTCGGCCCCAAATACCGCAGTCCCTGTACCTAATTTCAATTCAACGCTCAACTTGAAAAGCTTTTCTTTTTGCCTGATGGAATAGCGCGCATACACAATTTAAGCTTGCACTTCAGAGCCGGAACACAATGGCGCACACAACGTACAGAATAACACACCACATGAAGGGTGCATTTTTAATTTTCCCTTTTTTTGTGCAATAATAAATGCGAGCACAATAATAACAATGAAAAATATTTATATACCTACATATCAGCAGAGTAGGTACGTAATTTAAGAAAAAAAAATAATACAAATAGGTACATAGTATAGTATAGTCGAGGATGGGTATAGGGTAAACCGTATACTCGTACGTTTTGGTATCCAAATCTCAAGTACAAAGCTGGGTTTGGTATTTTTTTTTCTTGCTTTTTGACATCTATATGCAGATTGCTTGGTTGAGGGTATTGAACATTTTGTACATGTGGGGGTTTTCCCTCGGCAGATTAAGGGTGAATATGGAGCGGTTACTTAAGGGTAGGTTGGCATTTCTGTTTTTTTTTTTTTATTTGTTTTGTATACATGTTAGAGGGCTGCTGCCTGCTGGTAAAAGGGACTTTCATTCTTCACATCAGAGTACCATTGGTATCATTGGTTAATTGTGTGTGGCCAATCATGTGTAAGTCGTAAAAAATAGAAAGCCAGAGCCACAGAATATTATATACACATATGTATACATATATATGTATATAGGGAGGTTCAGAAAACAAGAAAGAAAAATACCACCAAAATAGATATAGAGATTGACAGAATAGCAACGCACGTTTGTTTGTTGGTATGCAGCGGGAAAAGTCAGTGAACGCATTCTAGTCGAATTTTCCGCTGGTGGACTTAAATTTGTTTAAGCGATGTTTATCTAGAGATCTGCTAAGGGGATTGATGCAGATGGCTTTTTGAATTGACTAAGCTATATGTTCCCGTCATGTTTAAGCCGTATAACTAAAAGATCGGCGGTTAGGTATACCTAGATATTGCACATATGAAATGTTGTAGCGAACGGAGTACCTATGTTAAATAGTCAAAGGTTGATAATTCTTGGCCCGCCTATATATACGTATAAGAAGAGTTAAGGTTGCGTAGGATGTAAATGAACACAACTTTCGATCATACGGCAGCTAATCTACATCATCAGTTGAACTAGTGGATGCCTGGCTGCAGTCCATGACGAGTCGAAGAGAAAGAATATTGAGACCAATGGATACCCAGGACTCGAAAGCCGCATATCATACAGCTTTATCCACTCGACTGGCATGTAAGGGAAATTGAATAAATAAAATAGAAAATTGATGGAGAACACAACACGTCAATAGGGGTTTTCCTTTTTTATTTCAGAGCAGAAACTGAATTGTAATACCAAAAGCTCGTTTTTCTTTCTTAACTCAGACACATCAGAGCTCGAATTTGTGTTTCTTTTTTCGTTCAGAGGATCATCAGAGCTCAGGATAATTTGATTGAGCAGGCTGAGTTAAAGTCTGATGCCACATTTGACAGAAAAAAAAAAAAAAAACAGGAAAAACAAAGACACATTAGAGTGCGCTGAGCTGAGCACGCTCGGTATAGAGTGCGCTCATAATTCTCGAGCTCAGTTCAGTGCTTAGCTCTGAACGAAAAAAAAATAAAAATGCCAAGACTTAGTCTAGAGTTTCAGTCGCTAATTGGAGTGTTCCCAAAGTTCTGATACATCTATACCTACTGACACACGTCCAACACGCAAGAGCAGGTAAATTTATAATTTGCAAATATTTCCAAAGTATACACTGTGGCTAGGCACAAGAATTGTATATTCTATCCAGGCAATTGGACAAAAATGGAATTTTCCTCAAAAACAAATAAATAAAAACAAACAGAAATTATTCAACTCCTTATCCTTTTAGGCAGATAATTATTTTTTTTGGTCGAAGAACAACAAATGCTCAGCTCACCCTCTTTGCGAATTTACCTCAAAACTACCCACAGTTGTCGCCGGCCGGACATACCTCTAGCGCTCTAGCTCTCTAGCTCAATGCGTGTGCATTGTCATTTCTTTGGGATTCTCTTTTGCTCTAGATTTCCCTCCGCTTAAAATCAGACCATATATACAAATTCTAATCTTCTCGAAAGACAAAACAATAAGGATTATCCTGGGAGATGTGTTATCTTGGATAAAAAGCAAATGCTGGCTTTGGGTAATATGCGACCGAAGTATCATCTATTTGTATCTATTGTATACGAATACAATCAGCGAAGTGGGCCTATCCAATATACATGGCTTTCGAGCAAGGGATCACTATAATTCGTTAGTTTTGGAACAATGAGCGGTACTTCTAGGGGTCCAATGTCTTCAAATTTAAAGTAGTCCATCAGCTATTATGATAAAAATTGAGGCATAGCGCATATGCTGCTTAGTTTAAGGGTCTTCTTTTTCATTTGTGGCGATAATAAGGATAAGAATATCAGTTTTTGGTTTTCGAGTGCTTTCTGTCGAAGTGCGAGAACAGAACGCGGATTGTATTGGATTCGTTTGACGAACGCATGTATTTGTTCAAAAACATATTTTGCACACCAATTAGAATGGTTCTTTTCAAACCGGCATTGGCGATGAAAAAAGAATAATTCCGGAAAAACAAAAAACAAAAGGTAGGTATATGCATAAGTAACAAGAGAAAAAATGCTGTACTTACGCTTGGTATATTATCGCTATTGCAGACTTGTTCAGACAGCAATCTATCACGGATCTCCCACGCAAAGATACTCGGGCATTCACGTTTGTAATCGGCGATTTTTTGTACAACCGGTGTTGTTGCTACACGTGGTTTCGAACCGCCAATTGCTCGTGGTTTAATTGATCCCGTTTCGTAGTATCTGAAAATATAGAAATAATAAAAAAAATATTTATGAATAGACTTGTTCCAATCTAGACCAAAGATCGATACTACCTACAAATAGTTTGTCTAGTTTTTGGTTTAGAGCTTTAGATGGCAGAAGTATAGACAACAATTAAAAAATGCCTGCATTCTAACTAATTTTTTGTAAAGAATGAATACCAGCTACGAACATATTTACACTTTAGCAAAGCGAAAGCTACCTCATATTTATAGCATATATATGTATAACAATTTGTTGCTGAAAGAACTCAACCGGAAAGTGTGTCTTTGGTCCGATTTTAAGAAAACGCTTTCAACAGCTTCATCGTACGACTGTAATCGAAATTCTTTGGCTGCTGCTAAATTCAAGATATCCAACTTTACAAAAGCAAGGGCTTAAAACTGTAGTATACCATTTTACGGACACTATATCCTTTATGTAGGATCCTACTACTGTGATGAGCCATAAATATGGGTATGGATGACTTTCCCGTGGATGAGCTGCCTCTTTCCGCTCTTATGTGAAGACATTTAAACCGACAGGCTGAACGTTTTAAAAGCTGAAACCAGCCCTTTTATGCATCTATATGCAACACCATCTGTAAGTGCAGCAAAAGGTGACCTTTCATCTAGTTGGGGAAGGCTGTAACAGAGGAAAAACATAGATTTCCTGTTTGGTTCACATTAGAGCTGATCGATTCCAGTCAAGGCGAGGCAACTGCCACTAATTGCGGAAAACAACAGAAGAAATAATTAAAACTAGGCTCAAAAATATGTACTACAGCACAGGCCGTCAAGTTGACAAGTCCTGTAGAAGATTGTTGTGTAAAATATCTTCGAGAGCATTGCGTGGCTTTGCGCTCCATCCGATATAATAATATAATTTCGTCAATATACCGACGGCAGTGCGTTGATCACAGGTATATTTAAATTTACGAAATATAACCCAATGCATAATTTCAAAAACACCCGAAGGGCTATAGGCAGGTAAATAAACCCCCTCTATTTCCACCAACACAACAGTTTCATAAGCCGTCGGCGCCACTGCTTTTCAAAAACAAAAATTCTTTCAAGTGGCTTTTGTTTTAAATAATATTATCTTTTATCCGCGCAGAGTTTAAACAAAATCTCATAGGATATTTAAAACCACACGCAGAAATTTTGACCTTAACCGAGTGGAATTTTTGCTCGGTTAAAAAAAATGGGTTAAAATTAACTAAGTCTCTGTAGAAAATAAACAAGCACTTGTTTTTTAAAACTACCGAGTTAAAAAGGTTAAATCATACTGTTAAAATTAACACACTTTATTAGTTGGTATCAACCATGTTACTCTGTTGTTATTAGTTAGTTTGTTATTTACGACCGAGAAAAATTGGCGAGGAAATTGATAAATCGGTTATTTTCAACCGCGTTTCGTTAAACAAGTTTACTCGGTTATTTTTAATCCACTAACTCTGTAAGAGCTATATTAACAATATCACTTGGTAGTTTTTAACCGAAAGTTGGTTGATTTTAAATAAGTGATTTTTCTGCGTGCAATATGTCTATTTTCGAGTACAAAGTGTAAAAAACTTGGAAAAAGACCGACGGAAATTAAACACGTAAATAATGGACAGATTGTTTTGACCATTCCATGAAATGATTCCGGTTTAAGATTTTCCTTTTTAGTCTTACGATAAAGTTTGTTTTAAGTGATTATACATATGAGCGAGGCAGTTTGCTGACGAAATAAATAATTTATGTTAAGTAGCCGCTTGCCTTCAGTAGACTGGACTAAAAATAATATCATCAAACCGCCGTTTTTTTGCAGTACTTTTTTAATAAAATAACGAAGGAATATCGTTGGCTTAAGATGGTTCTCCGCTAAGACCAAATACGTCTTAAAAATACATATTCTTATACAGTAGTAAGTGAAATTAATAATAAAATCAAACAAAATTAGATATCTCTATTTACAAACGTTCTCATCAAATTGTCCAATAGCAAGCAAACGAAATTTCAATTTAATGTGAACCAAAGTCTACTTAAATCAAAAATTGTACCATTAAATAAATAAAATTGAATAGGTACCTGCACGTACAGGGTCTGTCTCGCAACTTGTATTTCAAACTGATGGATAAAAGGTGTAAAAACTTTGCTGGAACTTTTGCTAAGAACAGGTTCATAAAGGGCCACCCTTAGCCGATCAATAAGTTGATAAAAAAGGCACTAAACTTTTTGACTTTCTCGAAACACGTTATCACGGGCTTAGATAGGTATAAATGATTTCCGCGATTCACAGTGATAACCAAAGTCAAAAAGACGGCATTTCACGATTTTCTCAAACACAGGCATTAATATAAGAACTTGTTATTTTAGGATTTCAAACAATACGCGCAACTGTGTAAAATAAAGGGGGCGACAAATAATGACTTTGTAAAAATGAGAGTTAAGTATTGAAAGTAAAGGCCTAAGATACATCTCTGGATGTTGGTAACAAATTCGGGGGACAAATTCTAGCCACTAGTGCTATGCGAAGCGCTTACAAATACAAGAAAAAAATATAACAGACCGTTTAATGATGAAATTGAGGAAAAAAAATTAAAGCACTTCAGACGCATAACCCCATATTTATAGATACACATTGTGTCTGATTTAAAATAGGTCCTTATAACAGCACATAGTAACACTAGATTAATCGACAAAAATATTGTCACCACTGGCGCTCTTACTTTTTCATTCGCACAGAAATGTTGCCCTATCGGCTTGGATGGATGACATTTCGAAAGCCCCCTACGATTGAACTGATTCGGACTTGACAAGGCACAAAAACAACATTTGAATGTCAACTAGCCATATTAGGCACATTTGAAAATACAAAAAATACGCACCGATAAACAACTAATCAGCGCGGTTGCACTTGAAAGAGATTTACACACACGATTTAATCCGAATGCAACTCATAGTGACACATACCAATTTGGCTATTGTCTTAAAATTACTACGCGCATAGGTGAAAAGGTATACTAACCACGTCCATTCGAACAATGAATGTCACTGCCTCCGCCTGTACGAAATTCGGTTGGAGTAGTTCCATTGTAAATTAAACACTACTTTCCCTACTTCTATAGGTGCCACCTTAACTTGTATTTGATATTAAATAAATCATAGTAGGTGCAACAACAACAACAACAACAACAGACAAAAAAAAAAAACGCAAGAAAAAAAAAACAAAACAATTTTTAAGTTAAATTAACTTACCTGCCTAAAATTTTGCTAACACATCCATTCGATACTTGTAATATACGCGAAATATCACATGGCCTCGCGCCTGAGTGGGCTAATTCGACAATTTTTTGCCGCGTTGAATCGGGTAGGGGGCGCCCATTAACATAGACACCCCCCAACTGATTAATACCACTATGACCAGCTGTTGAGCAACCAAAAAGTGCACTTTGACTAACCGATGTCGCATGGCCATGCATTATGTGCTCTGTTGTTAGCATCATATTTAGATAGTTGTTAATTTTGTACACGAGGGGATTTTTTTTATTATTTAGTATGTATTTTTTTAAACGTTTTTGCAATTAATATTTGGTTTGTTTCATATTTTAGCGGCACATTTTGTTGTATATATATTTTTTTGATTGCAGGGATACACCGCGCACCACCACCAACACCGAAAAGAATAATTAACACAAATTTTGGACTTATTTATTAAAATTCACTTATTTAGAACGATTGGCACTCGTTTGTCACACAAAACAGACGCAAATTAAACAACACAACAAAACAAAACAACAAAAATAGGATATTCTGTTCAAGCAAAATGGTAAACAAAATAGGTATACAATTGTAAAGACACGAAAAAAAAGTTTCCTTTCGTTCCGATGAGTCTGTCGTTTGCAGTTGATTGAACTCGCAGTCAGCAGAAGCATTGAGACCTCTTTTCAGATTAGATACTTAACGCCGCGTGAATAATTTCATCCGAACTAACACACAAATACGTATACAACCAAGAAGAGGAGAAGGAAACGAACAAGCATTGACGGCAACGACGAACAACACCGACACGAATAGTACTATTTTTGGTAGTATTTTCGATACTATTTCGTACGTTGCCAACCAAGTTAATGAAGTAGCGCTGTGGATTGGAAATGGAATCGACGATGTCGTGCTTGTACTATTGTACGTTGTACTCGTACGTGTGCTGTCGTTGTGCTCAGTGTGTACAGAGAGCAAACGGACGATGCGTATAAAATTTCGAAACTAAATGAATATTGCAGAAATTCAACCAACCATTACGCATTATATTTTTACGGTCTAACCCCCTTGGTGGTGTGTGTGCGCGCGCTCTATATACACATACACTCGGCGGGTGTGTGTGGCTGTGTGTAGCTTTGTCCCACCCTTCGGTACACACGACCGGCATCCACGACGGAGGGATGGATGTGTTGTGTGTTTTAGATACATCACCATTGCCAGTTTCGTTGAGGATAAGGGCGGGATAGATGGCATCTGAATTGAAAGGATGATATGGCAGTGGCGTCGGTGGCGGGTCGCGTCGTCATTTTTTCTTCTTGTCTCTTGTGTGTAGATTTTTATTTTCCTTCTTTTTTTCTCTCTTTTTAAACGTGATATTTTTGTGAGTTCAATTTATTTTGACGGGTACAAGAGCGAGAGAGGGCTAGGAGTTTCCCCTATTTTTTTTATACTGAGAATGAGATTGTATTTTGTGCACTAATCGTGAAGGAGTTTTGTTTGCCTAACTTAATTTTTAAATTTTTATTGTGAAATTGGAGCGTCCTCGGGACGAACAGGTAAACATTCGACATGTCAGCGGCATGTCACCACACACAAGTCTACCAAACTTCATGTGAGCGAAACGTCAAAACAGGAAAAGTTGTATACCTACCTACCAGCGCTCAGCATGAAGCTGGTGTGCAATCAGATTTGGTTTTGACAGCTTTATGGCTCTAATGGATTGTGTTACAGGTGTATCTAGATGTACCTATTGCTGAAGTGATGTGTATATTTAAATTCGGAATCTATCGCCAAAAATCACGTCAACGGGTGGAAGTAGGTATACCTCTATAGGTACCCATCATTACCGGAAGAACTAAACGTCATTTATGCTATTTATGTAGCTAGGCACGTCTTTCATGCGAAAATTGACAGTTAGAAAAAAGTTTTAGCATTCAGGAAAAATTGTTTTAGAGAATTGAAGGAAAATTAAAGTTTTGTATTTACCTATTTTCGCATTAATGTATGTTTACAAACTGGAAGGAAGTGCAAGCAACATTTTCAATAACTTCAAACAAAAGAGTTGACGTGTGCCAACTGGTATGTAGTAGGTATGCTATATATAGACACATAATTCAATTCTTGAAAGCACCTTTTACTTTGTAAGGAATATTAGGAACAATAATTTCAAATCAAGGTGTTGACGAACTATTTCACAAACCGTGGTCTAATGAATAACAAATATCAATAAAAATGCAAATAGGTATCCTGTTATGTATAACAAGGAAAAACCGCTAAAGTCGAATTTGATAATTTTTCAGGAGAGCATTTTAAAGTTTACTTTAGTTGAAAAATGCAAATTAAGGTTGTATATTAAAAGTCGATATTGTATAGGTAGCTCCCATTTGTAAGATAAAGAGCTCGAAATAATATATCTTCAAGATTTGGGCATGTTGAATCTGATGGTATCAAAAACTCAATTTCGTTTATGCTCGACTTTAGCTGTTTTTGTTCGTGGCAATAGATTATAAGTACATATTTAAGTGTAGCACGCTCATTCATTTCCTATGAATATTTATTAGAAGTTTTTCCCCATACAACCAACAAGATAGATGAAGCAAAATCGTAAATGTCCGTTAAAGCATTAGAACAAAAACAAACCACAGATATATCTTCATTTCCATTGTAAAATCAGTATCAGAAAAGAAGAAGAATGCATGCAAATATACTCAGCAGAGTTCCACTTAATGGCTGACCACAACCAAGCAAGAAAATAGTATATTACATTACAAGCACAACATGCAGAATATGCACAATCTCCCTGAAAAATGTGAACGCAAAGGAAAATTCAGTCAAGAACTTGGTCGCATATAGTTGCTCATGCTTATTTGAAGTTTTGTCTCCAAAAAATAGTAGATTTTTTATGATAGACCTGCGGGTAGCTTCTACCTCCTAAGCCTGGTCATCTGCTGGAAATCCCATAACACTATAAGTGCTTGGGCGATTTTCTTTTTGAAATTAACAAATTAGTACAGCTGTAATGAGCCGTATAGTTTGTGTCTGGGAAATTTTCGCAAAACCAAAACATCTCCTTTATGGGTAGGCACCAGCAAGGAATATTTATAAGCGAACAAAAACATTTGTGAAATCCAATTTTTCAATAATTCAATATTAATAGAGTAGTCCAGCCACTGGGTGCAAACATTGTCCACAAAAATAACAATGCCTTACATAAAAATAAACAAATGCAAATACAATGCACAAATAAAAATCATTAATGAAACTTGGAAACTAGAAGTTCGTATACAATTGGCTCATACTTTAAAGGGGGCTTAGCTCGGTGTCGTGAAATAAGGCCAAGCGAAATAAGGCCAAATCTGAAAATTTGGCCTTTTTTCACTATACAAAAGTGAAATAAGGCCAAATTTCACCAGTTGATCTTATTTCACTCGGACAAAGTGCAATAATGCCAACAAATTTTGAGTAATAAGACCAAGCTTGTACCCACCCCGTAATCCAACAATAAACCCAAGCAGGGGGGTTGCAGGGGGGCACCATGCCCCCCCCCCCATACAGATTTCATAGTTTGAAAGCGCAATAACACCAATTTGGCGTTATTGCACTTTGTCGGAGTGAAATAAGACCAACTGTTGAAATATGGCTTTATTTCACTTTTGTAAAGTGAAAAAGGCCAAATTGTCAGACTTGGCCTTATTTCACGTCACCGCTTAGCTCATATGCCTTTGATCTTGAAAGGAAACCTTCATTCAAATTTTCAAAGCACTGGTAGGTACCTTAACTTAACGATTATAAGTGCTTTTTGGAACGTAATATAAACAACATATACCTACCTACCTAATTAGAATTATTCAACAAAAAAAAGCCTGGATATTAGTCCTCTCCAGATTATATTGAAAATCATATACCTAATCCATCTTTCTCATACCTATATGCTTACAAATATATAATAAAAAATGCGGTTTTGAAAAAACAACTGCCTAAAGCAAACACTAACCAAACCAAATCAAATCATTCAACCGTTTAACTAATTATTTTATACGTCATATTAATTTTTTTTTTATATTATTCCCTTTGTCGTGACCCTAGCCCCGGTTGCGGCATATTTCTGTATTTACCTATAGAAAGAGTAAAAGTGACGCACGCATCATCCTTTTTCGAGGTTCACTGGGTCTATTCAGAAACCTAGATTCACATTGGATGAATCAAAAAATCAATTAACGGTTATGCATCTATCTGTCTGGAAAAAAAACGAAACCAAAATTTAAACTCATGCATACACCGCATACACATTGTAATGAATGAAATACAAATAGGATCCTCTTCTTTGTGGTATAGGGGATTTGGATTACACAAAACAAAATAGGAGGACTCTTGAAGAGGGCGCGTCGTAGACAACACAATGCATCACACACAACAAAAGGATTTGGGTCACTGCTATTGAAAATGTGTAAGGATCATGCCAATCGAAGAGACGGAATATACCTAGTTTCTAATAAAGGACGAATTATATTATTGCAAAGGCTAATGTCGAGATGATACTGTGTTGCATTGAAGGTTTTTTGCTTTATTTTTTTTCATCTCTGAATTTCCTATTCTGCGGTTGAGGATGAAGGTATTTCTATACGAGTTTCAACTACCTATAAAGTAGAAAGTTTATTGTATATAAGTACCTACTCCTACATAATGTATATAGCAAACTGCGTAGGACTGTTGACTGAAATTACTGAGGGAGTTGAAGTTTGGAAATTGCTATATAGATTGGTATAGATTGATGGAGATTGTTTTTTTTTTGTGTCAAAAGAAATCCAAAGATACCGTCTTCTTCTTTAATTACGATCCTAGGCCAAAGTCGCTTCATAACTTTGATACAATAGCTGGGGCTATACCTATTTACCTATATCTGCATTAAGAGGAGTTCACTTTTTAAGGAAATGAGTAGCGTAATGAAGTCCATACTCATGTTAAAATGGCAAACAGCATTAAAGAAAATCAGCTTTCAGCTGTCAAAATGATTTTTTAATACCTACCCTCCTTGGAAGACCTATTTCAAAACAGCAAATCCGTAACCAGTCCTCACTCTTTAAACGCCGCGTGTTGTCCAAAAGCATCGCATGCAACAAAACAATTTATCTTAGCCTATGTTAAAAGGGCATGTGTTCAAGGTAATGGTGGGTATCACTACTTCAGTAACACGTTGCCGCTCCTCAACCGTAGAAAGGAAACATTAAGAGGTATTGCGCCAATGTCTACACACAGGTTAGATGACAGACTCGGTAATAGCCTCACATGTCCCGCATAATAAATATTAGGAAGTTCAATTCAGTTCCGTTTGACATTAAATGCGGTTGCTTTACTTGGTCACGCACTAGTTGACTCCTCTCGCTGTCAATGTCGCCCTGCGAGAATACACCAAAGCATCCCAGCGGAAATTCATGTACGTTCAGCGACTAGTGTTTCAAATGATGAAGTTAGATGATGGTTGTTGTTGTTCACCCCCTTTAAGAAAACACTTAGCTGCTTCCGTACAAGAATGTGTTCCGACAATGCGCGGCGGCTTGTCTTTATCTCGTCTGGTATTTGCACACTCAACACGGACCAAAACGGAGGAAACATTTCCCAAAAATAAACGTCAGAAGAGGCAAACCTGTGCATACACCAGTCCAGGGTGATTGCATTCCTTGACAATGAAGCAAAACTATATATTTGATTTTGAACCAAGGGGCGAACAGCGCACTGATTGTCCTCGGCTCTTTATTGCGGATAAATGATCGATGAATACAGAAACGTGCGCATTGCATTGTAGGGCAGGATAGAAAACAAGGAAATAAACGTTTTTGTGTTGACAGTGTGGCAAATGAGCTACCCATTGAGACTGTAATAAGAATTGTCTAAATAAAATATCGGATTGGACGTATCGCGTGCAGGTTCGTTGAGGGGTGAAAGGTAAGCGTTGACATCCGATATGAAACCCTTGGTACACCGAATATTTATACCTATGCATTGATTTTTTTGCAGTGCCAATTGACTGTGATCATTTAATAGACAGACGTTTGTATTTTGAGTATTGATTTTGTAGGCTCCTGCTGATGCCTTTACAATGAGCCCACCCTTTTTATCATTATACGCATTTCACTGTTTATGAATTGTGGACGTGCATACATATTGTCACTGTTGAAGAACTCCAAAAACAACACGAAAACTTCAAAACAATAGAACGTCTACTTTCTTACGCCCACAACGCCACCTAGTAACGACTTAGAAGTACAAGGAAGATCATAAAATTGTATGGTTGTCCTTTTCTCGCCATAGTTTGCACCAGAGATTAATGAATAAAAGAGATGGCTATCTTTCGTACGTCTATCCCCCCAAAACCCATTTGTTTACATTGTTGTTTTTGTAATTTCAACCCCCGTCTGTGAATACGTGTGACTAACAAAAAAGCATGTTGCTAATGGCCGACCGCGAATCATCTTGCTTTTATGAGCATCGCGGTGTTTAATTGTTTTGTGTTACGTTTTGAATTTGTTTAGTTTTTGTGGAGGTGTTGATTAAACTGAAAAAGGTAGTGAAATACACATTAGAGAATACCGAATTCTTGCATTAAAGTCCAATTCATGAACTCACATATACTATAATAGAAATAAGCAGGTGTGTGTGACTTCATGAATTTTTATGGAAAACAGCTTGTAGGCAGCCGCCCTTCCACTGGAAAGTTATATATCTCTGTATTCCATTATCTTTGGTTTGCACCCTTGAACATTTAAATATCTTTGCGCCCTTTCCATATTACTTAAATAGGTGACGTGAAATAAAGCCAAACGAAATAATGTCGAATTCCAAATTTGGCATAATTTCGCTTTCGATAGCGAAATAGAGCCAATTTGGCTTTATTCCGTCATGCAAAACGAAATAATACCAAAAAACTAATGGAAATAAGGCCAAAAAACTCCGTTGTACACAAATGTGCGGGACATAAGTCCCAAGAAAAAATTTTGGGCCTTATGTCCCACCCAAAAATTTGAAAATTCAACAAAAAATATAAGTAAAAAACCTCGCACCTACCCCGTAATCCAACAGTAAACCCAAGCAGGGGGTTGCAGGGGGGAAGCATGCCCCCCCATACACATTTCATAATACAATGGTAGCAACTCGCGTGCGTCTAATTTGAAGTATTCGATGCCTATTAGAGATCCACGACGTTTTGCCAAATATTATCTAAGGTAAAACTTGGGACTAATTCCCATCTTCGACAAAAAAATTTTGGAACTTATGTCCCGCTTCGGTGAGACATAAGTCCATAATCAAAAAGTGGACTTATGTCCCACCGAAGTGGGAGGAATGGACTTACGTCCCTGCGCCAAACGAAATAATGCCAAATTGGTGTTATTTCGTTTTCAGTAACGAAATAAACTTGGTGTAATTTCGCTTTGGAAATTCGGCCTTATTTCGTATGGCTTTATTTCACGTCACCACTTAAATAATAATTATAGCTTTTACAGAAATAAAATATTACATGTAGGTATACTTGGAATTTGCGTTGATTAATTTTCAACTCCACAATCGCCAATAGAGCAATATTGAACGTTCAGGGACGGGTTGAAGGGACTGAAATGTCCATTGTTCAACGAACAACCAATTCTTTGATTCGGCAAAATAAGGAAAGCCGAAAATCGTGGTATATCAGTTTTATGCCCATTAGAAAAAGAACCACCAAAACTGCGATGAGTGGAACCCATTGACCTGACCCATCCTCTGCGTATTTTCGTTATCACAGCAGCACAAATTTAAAATCGACAGATATTAAATGAACTAATACCTCCATCCACATGGATGATACCCACCTAGAAGTATAGTGCGAAAAAGGTTCCCCACTAAGAAGCCTGCAACACCGTTTTTTTTTTTTCTACCAGAGCTAAAGCATCAAAAACTGTTAAAAGAAAAATACTGTAGCAGCGGTAAGCGGTAAAGATTATCCCTAACAATCTCAGACCAACGTAAAGAAACACACAACAACAAGAAGAGACTCGATTATATAAAAGATATAGGTACCCATAAGATTGCGACGACGCTGATACCAATAAAGTAAATCTGCCGCCAACACACATAGTGCCTATACTACTGCTGCAGCGCTGACAGCTCAGCTGATGATGATACGGATAATGACGATGAAGATGATGACTAAAAAAAAACTGAAGAAGATCGCTCAAGAAAAGGAAAGGGACATATCAATGCAAAAAGCAAAAAAAAAAAATCAATAACTCACTGAACCGCAAGGTATTATAGAAATAGGAGTGCGCACCTTTGAATACTAACACTATGAACAAAAAAAAAATAATAATAACTTGGATGAAGGCAGGTAAAGTCCTACTTCAATAACAACAACAAAAAACAGCAATTCTTCTTTCAGCAATTTAGAAAAGGAAAAAATCCATCCATTCATGGGCCCTTCTCGAAATCAAAACTTTGTTAAAGGGCGACGCTATGCAAGGAGAACGACGATCAATGACGACTGCCTGCTCAATAAACTGCATTGAATCAAAGTGGAAGGTTAATAATTCACTAAGAAGGAGCAATTTGATTTGCAAAATCAAAATCATTTCTTTATTATTGTGACACGTGCTTCCAATCAGATATTTTAAACGAGGGAGGGAAAAAAAAGTTGTGTTCTACCAGTTGAACTCACTTATTGGTTATCCCTCTGATGTGTTAATTGTGTAAAAAAAAAATTATGTCCGAAAATGCATTAGATATATAAATCGATGGAAGCGCGACAATTTCGCACTTTAATACATTTTGTGGATTGTTACGTAAGTGTCCATATTTGTGAATGGGGCTTAATCGAAACGTTTTGTGAACAGGAGGGCACAAATCACAGCATATCCAACAAAACGGCATGAAGATGAATAACTGTTTATTTTTCTGGGTGTTTGTTTATGTCATATCGCCTGAAAAGAATCACCGCTGTATCGTATTTCAAATAAACAATTGTGTCACATTATTGTCGCTATCACTTTAATTTGTGAGAGGAATGTCCTTCCCTCGTCATTCATTCATTTATTTTGGGTGCGCTCTATTGATATTGCAACAATCGAATTTAAGGTCAACATGATTATAAAATCGGTTTTTCTTTATTTATTTTCAAGGGGCTGGTTTTGGTTAGGGCAACTGTAAATTGCTTGATATTTTTGCCGAGTTTCTGGTATAGTATTTTTGACAAAACTTTGTTTTAGCTCGAAAGTGAGCTTTAAATTTTAAATTTCAATTTCACCATGTCGAATACATTGGTGCAGTCCATCCAGCGAATGGACAACTATGCCTACCTCCAGTCGCCGCCCTACGTGTCCGTCGAGGAAGCCAAAGCCGAATCGCCTTTTTCACGGACCAGTAGCTTGGTATACTTATATATATATAATCTTCTTGCATTTTCACATGTAATGCTACGTTTCCACCGGACACAAATCGCGAGATTTAGGGCAAGAGATTACAAATAAATCCTGAGGTGTTTCCACCAAAAAAAAACAAGATTAACTTGACGTTTCACCAGATGTTGTCAACTTCTGCCAAATCGAACAACCCAAAATTGTGATAATATGAAAAAAATAAAAAGTTTAAATTGATAAATCATGAGTTCCGGAAATCTTTAAATATTATTAGCTATAATTTGATTCTACAAAATATACTGAAAGGTTTGATTGTTGCATTTTTAGAAGAAATCGCAAAATTACAGAAAAAAAAAATTCGGATATGTTTTGTTTTTATGACATAATGTCAAATAAAGCTCTGTTTGCTTGGTATTTTCGAAATTCCGAGCTGAAGAGAGTGTGTTCACAAACCGGACTCTACATGTAAATCTGGTCAGTTTAGGAGATTAAATCCAAATCTCCTTTTTATGAGATTAACTTTTGTATGATAAATCCCGAGATTTATTCGGGATTTACGGAAATTTTGCTAAATCTCGCAGATAATCTCCGGTGGAAACATAGCATAATTCTCTTTTTTTGTATCGTTTACTATAACAAACAATACAATTTAAAATTGAAAACTTACACCCTTTTGTAATAACAATTCTGAATCGGAAATTACTACTTTTTTTTGAATGAACAGCCACCCTTCCTTCCATAGAGCCATGTGCATAGCCATCGTTAAAATTTTGTCGTTTACATATAATCGAAAGATATTGTTTCCCCTTTTCAGTTTTGTTGGAACTCATGTTGGTCCAACACACTCCAAACCGGAAGGCTATGAAGTCTTCAAAATCCTTAATTTTCTATTTAAGGCAAAGCATCAAAACGGACTGCGGATATCGCAAACGTGTTGAGCGTAGCACATGTTTCACCAATGATGATAGGAGTGCGCGAATTGGGGTTTTTTGTTAAAAATACCGGAAATATGAATATGATGAACGCCGACAGATAAACGAATTTTTCCGAAATCACTTAATCATGTCTTATAGGGGGTGCAGATAAATATGGGACATGGGAGTTGCTGTGCTAGGGGTGAAGAACGAACTCTAATTTTCCTTTCTTGTTAACGCTCTGATGTAGGAGGACGTGTGTCTGGGGATAGGCGTTGAAGTTTCATATAGGCTTAGTCATATAGAATTCAATCTCTTCCGGAATATGGGACTATGGTTTAAAGAGAGGTAATGTGTTAGAGTAATTTTAAATGTGGCAATCGACTAGGCAATCTGTACTAAAGAAGTTAGCCAAAATACAAGTTCGTACGTTAACGAAAAGTCATAAACTTGTCATTGCAGTCAACATGGTATCACGTATGAAACATCAGATTATGTGACGTTTGCTTGTTTTTTTTTTTGCAAGTTCGCCATTATTTACAGGGCTCTCTTATTCAGTTTGAGGTTTGCAGTTTACAAACAACTGGAGGGCCGTAACATGTCGATATAGGAGCCTAAGCTGAGTTTTACTTAAAATTGCTCCAAGAACCGAACCCCGGGATACGTACGTGAGCGTGAAAGTTGCACAGCATCGGCTAAAGATATTTTTCTTGTAAGCAACTAGGTATGTCCATTGTCCAACTCGGTCAAAATATTTTCGTATAAAGGTAAACGAACATGGCAAACGCGTTGGCACAGTCATTGTTTCATTACTGCTTCGTCAATCAATTCGAGAAGAAGGCATATAATGCACGCCGATATTCTTACGTAATGTATCCTTATCGTAATCGTACCAGTATAGTTATCACCCTCACAAGGTGTAAACGTCGGCAGTTACACAAAATATTCGCAAAATTTGATACCTCCGGTCACAAGCTGAGTATTTTGCGCGAAATAACGAGAAATAAAACACAAAAAACATCAAAGTTTTCAAATCAATGATGCATACGTCCTCTTATACGCAGCGTGAGCGCGTCCCACCATTGCAATCTTACTATATATATATATATATATATATATATACAAACGGCTACATCATTCTCATAATTAAGACATTTTCCACTGTTCCAGCACAGAGAGAATGGTTGACAGGCAATGGAAATATTGCCAAATTAAAATTATACGGATTAACATTCTTCCACTGTGTCCTTGTTGCTTTGATGTCGCTCATCGGCGCGTCGAATTGTTACTATGTGCACGACGGCGTTTGGTTTTCTTTCTTTCTATATTTATTTTATTCTGCCAGCAAAAGGGAGTGCGAATGGTATGGGAGAGGCTTGAGACCTGAAAATTACCTCATACGGCAATTTGTCGTCGTATAGATGCGTCGCATAACGAATTCCACCTTTAAAAGTGCACTAAATAGAGATTTAAACGCCTGTGATATGGATCGACAACGTTCGCCAATTAAACTTTTCAACCCCTGACAATGTTGGCTGCTCTCCTATGCCAACGCTTGTGTGATGTTTGTGCTGAGGGGTACAGATAAAAAATCCCAAAAACGTGTACGGCGCCACGCACCGCACTCAGTTAAAACCGAGAAATTTGCACTGATTCATAGCACGTCGAACGACTGCCAGTGGGAGTACAAAGTATAACACGCAAAGTAAGAGACTCGACCATACGTCTGACACCGACCCCATCGTTCTGTATAACCGTTGGTTGTTGGTATGGCAGTATAGCCCCTTCCGTCAGTCAAATATTTGATATTTCTCTGTGGAAATTCTCATTATCCTTTTGCTCTTTAGATTACTCGCTATTCGGGAGGGTGGGTGATGCGGTGGCAGTGCGGCAGCAGCCTACACCTACAATTGCGTTGTTCATTTCGTTTCCGTTCGCTACCCTTTCGAATTTGATAAAAGGTCTGGATATGCTGCCACATCGAAACTGATGCTGCGACGCGGCTCTGCTGGAGAGAACTATACGAGTACTAGCTGAGCCATTTATGAAGAGCGCGTGTGCTGTGCAGGCATATAGCACTCGACATATCTACTCCTAGTCATAGTCGTAGTACTCGTATACGGCCAGTTATGCCAGATCGATATGGCATACTCTTCAACTAAAAAAGGACTTTGATTCCTTTTTATAGAAAAGTTATTAAATGTCTGCATACGATTCGGATAAAACGAAATGATGCCGCCATTCGTTGTACTTGAGAGTATGACACGTGCCATAGTCATCAATTTTTTTTGTGTCCCTCGTCAATTCATTTGGTCATATTTTTTTTCTTTGCTGCTCAAAAGAGCGACGACAAGGATTACACAATTTGGATGCAAAATATACATTTGCTGTGGGTATTTACAGAGAGAATGTTCTTTACTGTCCGTGTGTCAACTACATCAATTTAATTACGATATCATCTCATCTCGGCACCCAGTGCATGATTTAGCCCAGGCAATCATAAGTTGACGTATTGGTATATATATTGAGAGGCGAGAGGCGAGGCGCGTGTTGGCTATTGGGCTGCTTTCCTATGGACCTTTGGATGATGGTAAGGAGAAGTAAATATTAGCTTAGATGTTATGTTATGCTTTCAAAGCGTAATTGAGGATATTTTGTATTTAAAATTGTTTGCTGGGTAGGGGAGAAATGTTTGCTCTTTGGTTATTTATTTTGAAGTGAAATATAAAAAAAAAATAATATATCATATACCATAGCCGATTTAGTTTTCGTTATGGCCTTTGGAGAACAATCCCCAAAAACTAAACGTGGTGAGAAGTTTGTTCTGATCAATGCTTGTTAAAACCTACTGAAATTTACTTGCACATTTTCGATAGGCACAGCTTTGGTCAGAAAGTGGATGAACCTACTCAAAATTCAAAATCGATTGTGACCCCCAAAATGAAAAATTTCGACAGATCAGAGAGTTTACCAAAATAGAAAACCTATTAGCAAATATGTACCGAATTCATAAATCCGAAATCGTTTGAATGCCCCTGCGTCACATGTAGGTACAAGCATTTATTGAATTCCGCACAATTTGTACCTCCTCAAAACAAATCGCTTCCCTGATGATAGATAAATTCGAATGGTTTACCAAACACAAATATTTGTCTCGTATCAACCCTAATACTATACACAACACAACCCATTATAACTACATAATATCACTTTCCGATCAATTGTTCGTCACTAAATGTTTTTCTCCCAAAGGACATATTTTTGAGCGCGCACTGATATAAAAAGTGATTTCCTACCGAGATACAAATGTCACCCTACTTTAATTTTTTTTTTCGCTACAAGCAGAAACAACCAGTTGGATAGCAAAATTATATTTCATCCTTGCATTTCCACAGCATAAGGTATGCCGTCAAAGCTACTTCTCTCTCCCACCTCACTGAAATGAAGCGACGGGGTTGCATACGCATTTGAGTGGTTTAATTAAGTGGCGATTCTGAATAATCTCCAGCTGTGCTGCTTCACAAATGAGTATAGAGGAAGAAAAACGGAGGAATTGCATTTTTTTTTTTGAAATAAAAATGGATTACGAAACGCGATGTCCTGCCAGGGTTCAATTAAGTTTACATTTTTCGACTGACTAACCGCGAGAGAGGTTGTTTCTTTTTTTTAAATCTGTTAGTTAGAGTAAGTCAAATAGAGTAGGTCTTACCAACAATCATTTTTAACCTTCAGTTTATTTATATTGTCGGTTACAATATGCAATTTTGTATGGAAAGTTTAGCCATTGTGGGTTCGAAAAATTTAGCTTGGACACTAAAAATGATTATTAGTATCGCGGAGTATCCAATACCTAAGTTTGGCACCCAGATGTATTATTAATAAGATCAGTTACCATTTTGCTTCACAATAAATAAATCCTGTTTTTATCATTTGCATTTATTTGTCAATTTGTTTAAAAAATGATTGGGTTATACCTGCATGCGGCATTTTCCAAAACGTATCAATACCATCCCGCGTTAACGGGTGCTGCAAGCCGGCCGATCCAATCAGTTTGATATATTTATTTTATCTTTCAATTTAATTAAACAAATTTGGTAATCTATTACAAAAGAGGGGGAAGAAACTATTAAGACAAAAAAAATCACTTTTAAGTTAACTTCTGGAGACAACTTGGTGTTTAAATTTTCTTATTTGATCTGCATGGTTAGTATATGGTTACGTAAGCAAAAGAAAACAAAAGCACAAAACTAATTATCAAACCAACGTTACACGGGGTAACAAAGGGACGGCTGGAAAATCACCTGAAAATAGAAAAATAAACAGATAATTAATGATAATGTTTATTTGCATTTTAAGGAATATCTAAAATATAAATGAGTAGCAAATTGAAAAATTGTGTGGACTTGCTGAAGGGTATGAGGTTAGAAAAGTTTGAAACATTGACCGGAGTTAGTGCCGAAACTTAAAGTACGATAAAAAGTATTGTTCACAAGCAGGGACATATACTTTTTAAAATACCATTATTATCTCTTACATTAAATTTCACCAAATGGTTCCGGGTGCATATGGCATCCTGATATAAATGCCGGAATCGCCACTGCACTTGAAGAGAAACAACCATAACTACCTACAAAGAAAGAAGTCTGAAGTGCTTAATTAATTTTTTTTTTTTTTTTTTTTTTGGCTCAAATCGTTGACTCTACACAGTCGACCCAACACTCCTGTCCCGCGGACACTTGACTGTCGGTGGTATGGAAATGATTTTTTTTTTCAAAAATGTATAATAAAACGAAATATAATTCTTATTTCTTTGATCTGCACACAATGTCGACATACAAAAGGATCAAAGCTAAACGCCTTCTGTATGTCATCTTCAACCTTTTTTTACGTAAAAATAAAACCAAGAGAAACTTGACTGCATAGTAAAACATCCGAAGGAGCTTTCCTTGTACAAATGCGAACAAACTCACACGCATGCATATAAATAAAATGAGTGGCCTCTTTTGATGCGAAATATTACGAGGACATCGAAAGAAGTATTTTTTATTCTTTTTTTTCCCCTTTTTATTCCTTTTCATCTTTTTGAATCAGAAACGAGAGAGAAGAGCAAACCAAAAGCACTCCTGCTTCTGCAGTGGGATTATATATTATTTTTTAATTGGTAGCAGTTGAAGAATATTTCTCTTTATAACATAAAAAAAAATCCTTTTTAGCCAGGGTTGAAGCACGATTTTGTATTTTGTCTGCTTTAAAATTTCCTTTCTATTATTTATTGCATAAAACAATTTTACATGCGTAATCAAAAATCATAGTCTATCTCCCCTCAGAACAAGTGATATCATCATGAGTGTGACTAATCCATGAAAGGAGTTAATGATATTATATTTTCCATCAACCATCATGTTTGCGCCACAAACTATACACGAGCACTTTTCACCCCACTTGACAAACAAACTACCCCAGTAAAGGACTTTTGACTGGAGACAAGAACAAAAAAAAAAAAAAAACACAAAAACGAAACTGTGTATTTTATAAATTTCCCACCGCGCCTTAGTGAACCGTAAATGTGCAAATTTATGGACATTTCTCGTCGCAATATCAAAACATCGTAAAGTGTATGCGAAAGGGGTTGGCACGACGCGAATTACAGCATTATTGTTGAAATTGGTTTCGGTAAAAGAATACCATGTCATGCTTTTCAACATTTTTCGAACACAACAAGTGTTCATGACACAGTAATTTCAGTCGCTACTCGAATATCGTATGTAATGTACATGAACATTGTACATTTATGTAAACCCCAACCCCTGCTCCCTTTATACTACCAATTTCGGTGTACATCAATCGCGACAGACACTTGATGTAAAAATCAATTCATCCGAGCGGAGAAATCTGTCAGTTAATTAATGTCAAACAATGTGGAACGGTTGCTCGAATATATATACACACAAAGCTCGTTTGTAACTCAATTGCTATAGAACGGAGGTAAAAGCATATACGTCCTCCAAATCATGGAGTTTGTTTTATATGGAAAATGTCAAAATAGGTCTTTAAATTCTGATCAACAAAAATCATCTGGATTTTGTTTCCTTCCATCTTCGCAAAAGGCCCAAACCGGATAGATCCGTTTTGACAAAGGCTGCTAAGTAGAGCAGTTCGGATGCGGCGTTGCGTTGTATACGTCTCTTCCATTCGTTCGTCCTAAAATGATAATAGCCCATAAAAAGGAATGGTTGTTAGGTTTTCCATCTTTAAAGCAATTTTTTAACATTGTACGTGGTTTCAAGTTGGTAGCGCTGGCATTTGACACCTGTCAAACTCAGCTGTCATTTGAAGTGTCATAATATTAGTTGAATGTTTTGCCATACGATAATGGATCGCTTAACAATCGAATAACGCGTTAAAATTATACAAAAGTGGAGAATCAAAATGTAGATACTTTTCGCGCATTACGCGTTGATTATGGTCGTCATAATCGACCGACTACGGATGCAATCGGTAAAATTGTGAAGAAATTTGAAGAGAGTGGTAGCGTTACTGACGACGTAAGGCCTATGCATTATCGTAATGCACGCTCAGTCGAAAATATTGCTGCTGCAAGTGCAAGTTTTGCTAATGATCCGAATTTATCGATTTCCTGTTCGCAGCAATTGAACATGTCGTAACCTCGTTTTTTGGTTTTTTGGCCGGCGATTCCAGATTATGACATGGACGATATGTGGTTCCAACAAGACGGGGCTACAAGCCACACAAACACGATGATGGCTTTATTGCCTAAGAAATTTCCTGGTCGCGTAATTTCAACTTTTGGGAAGTAAATTGCCCACCAATATCATGCGATTTGACACCGTTGGATTATTTTCTGTGGTGCTACGGAAAAGACCGTGTTTACGCGAATAATATTTGAATAATATTGTTTTTCACACTTAATGCCAAGGTTCAAACATTATAATGAAATTAAAGTTTCATCAAAAATGTATCGCTGTGTGTGTATTAGCTTTACAGTCGAAACCGAAAAACGAATGATCCTTTATCTATGAAAGTCACAAATCTTAGCAGTGCCTTTCAACAGGATCTTTGACGTGAGACGACTTTTGCCGTCGTGTATGACGTAGGTGGTACAAGACCCTGAGACAGGTTCACTGTGAATACGAAAGCCCTTATGTTCCACTGACGCTACATAATATGAACGAAGTTGAGAAAAAAAGATACAAAAATGCAACGCCACAATAACTGGCCGTACATTATAAAGTGTCATGTCCTGTCAAAGTAACTTCTTAAGTTTCAACTCGACCTTTATCCTAAAAGCGAAAGACGAAAAACGAGAAACGAAAAACGAATTTTATTTCATAATTTAATTAAAATGAGAAAATAAAAAAAAAATAAACGATTTTGTTTCACCATCTGTCTTATGCTTCACTTTCGTTTGCTTCTTAATTTCCTTATCTTACCAATGATATCGAAACTTTGATAACAAGTCGACGATCTTTTACATGTCAAAAAAGGAGACAGAGATAAAAAAATTTCCAAATTAAGATAGACATATATAAATGCATTTATGTGTGTGCAACCAGTCTGAGACCGAGCACTCAAAGTTTCTACTGATGAAGTAAGTATAAAAGGGCGAACTTGAGAGAGAAATATTTTTTTGATAAAAGAACCAGTCCCGTGCTCGTGCAGGATCAGTGGACACCGCGATAAATGTTGAATACTGAACGCAGAGATAAAAATTCTACGCGAGCGTACGCTCATATTTGACTTTTGATTGATTGATCGTGGACAGATCACTTTCTGGCGTAATATATATTCAACATACATGAGTGTGTTTCGTGTAGGTATACATGCGGCGTGAATGGTATTCATTGATTTAAGTCCACCTCAGCACTCTGTCGGCGACAGTCTGTGCTGGAGAGACAACAGCAACGGAGGATAAAACGGACCCATTCAAGGGATTACTCCTTCTCATGTTTGAGTTTTTGATAGATGGGTTTCGTATATACATAGTTGACACCTGCGGAGCACTAGTTGCATATTATATGTCGTTAACTATGAAATCTAGGCGCCACCTAAAGTATGGTTGGAAATGCAACTTATACAAACCTTCATAAGACACTAAGGCCCATTTTATTCACTGGAAGTTGAACACAACTCGGGGAGTTTTCCATATAAAAATCCCCAAGTTGTGTTCAACTTCGAGTGAATAAAATGGGCCTAAGTGGCTCATCTCCAGTTTTGTTTTAAGCGTTGGGAGATATTTCTGTTACAGAGATTTATTAAAAGAGTTCCCAATTTGAATGGGTTAGATGTGAACCCGCGTGAACTACGACTAGGAGAGAGCTACATATGCGGAATTTGTGTGAAAAATTGAATTTGCCAAGCCAGCGCCAGCGGTAGACACTTTTCGGTGGACAGTTTACTTTTATTATACGAATCCTTTCGTATAGAATTGACCCGGTTTTGAATTTACGTTTACGCTTGTAAAACCCAAATCACTGAGCTCAGTTTTGCAGCTATATTACATGCATGTAAGAATTCGTGGAACTCGGCAACACGGCAACTCTTTGCTCATGAAGTACACACATTTTCTATATAGGTACATCAACAATAATTATGCCGCAAAAACATATAGGTACACCTCCAGCATAGGCATGACATTTGAAATGGACTCGAGCAACATTTTATTCAACTTTCGGCAAAATTATTTAAAAGCTAAATAAAAACATAAACTCTCAACTACCCTAAGGGTCCGTTTTGAAACACTAACACACAAAGATACATTTAATGGAGATCCTTTCCATTGAACAAATTACTTCGGGTACCAAACTCATTCATCCACCCATCCCCCTGACAAACATTAATTTTCCTTGTGTCTTCATTTGTGCGGCTCTCCGACTCCGTGTATATATACCTACATATATGACAAATTGTTTTCAAAATTGCAACATAAATTTCTTCACTTTTGGGTATAGCGATTTGCGAGGTAATTTTCATAATGACATATTCAGTCAAATCCGTTTTGCTCTCGTTTTGTCCTGTTGTTCTGTGGGCTTTTCATCAAAGTTAGTATCATTTTTATTTCTTTTCATTCGTTTTGTTCAGACGCTGTGTGTTTGCACGAAATCCTCGATGACGGAACATTTCTGCTCTTGTGTGTGTTGATGACGATGAAATACATCCTGTCATCGCTGGCTACATCTCCTTGGTGGATGCTAAAGACGATAATAATGGCGATGTGTATCTGGCACATAAATATACCGAGAACTCATACATTGTGTGAGGAGACTAAGCATGGTCGGAATCTTTAAAATATTGCCTACGATATAATTTAGATAAAATAAGCTGAATATTTTGTATGTAAGTAGGCGCCCCCTTGTTTCCGAGGAACAAAATCACCCGATGATACAATTTAAAAACAAAAAAAAAAAGAAGGAAGATGCTTAAATCCGCCCCTGGTTAAGGGCGACGTGAAGATTATATGCTTCAGCTGCCATGTAATTTGGTGACATTCGCTGCTTTTTGCCTCCCCTTCTGATGTTTGGTTGGCTGTGTGGGCTTGTGTGTGTGTAAAAAGGCTGAGGGACGCATCTTTATAAATATTATTATACTTTTTCTTCTCCTCAATTGTTTATATTTAAAGAAGGGTGGAATATATGCACTTTATATCTAAATGTTTTCAAATTGAAAAAACGTTGTTAAATTGGACTCATATGCTAAATGCTTTTATAGGTACCTATCTCGTATAAATTTAATTTATTCCCTGCATCCAATTAAGAAAGTAAGTGTCGACAAGATGCTCTTCACTATGCATGTTGTGTGCCATTCATTCAGTATATTAATATGCCCTGTCTAAGCAATTCATTTCGGATTCTAATTAGCGCAGTAGTAGCAACTGCACCAGACCACTCAAGTGACATCAGACTTGTAAGGGATATTGGAACTGCCCAAATCATCTGCAGGTGCAAAGAGGAAATTTTACTTAAAATCCATGCTATTAAACATGAGAACAAAATCTCGGTAATCCGCAGCATTTTCTTTTTAAGTCAGATGCAAAAAGGCACTACACTGGCACTGCAGGAGTAGGCCCATTGACCCTAATTAAGTCCCTCTCTGTTTGTTTTTCCTTCTCATCTTGTCTTCGCAGCACTCTCCCGCCTACAATTTAAATGGATCGCGGAGACGACTCTTCTGTTCAAAAGTTATCGTCCCGAGTTAAATAAGTGCAAAAAAAAAAAAAAACACATAAAACACGTTCCGATTTCATTTTATATCAGATGCGATGTCATGAGAGCTCAGTTTTGACAATTCATGACAGCGAACAGGAAAAAAATTGCCAAAAACAAAATTAAAATTCAGCATCAACTAACGCGAAACTCTTCGGAACGAAAATTAATGACCTGAAAAGGCACATTAGCGTAACATTGTGACATAACATGCACACGTGTTTGCTTGTACTATACCAATGACATGTAATATTTTACTTTTATTTGTGGGACATCTTAATTTAAGAGAGGAGAACGTAATCGTCATTATGCGCTGAACTATGGACAAGCTAATCGCAAAAGCAGCGACTCTCAGCTGGTATTATATTATAACAACAAATTGAGAACCAAATGAAATTAACTGCTGAAAGTATTTAAGAACGTTTATTTTTGAAACTTTACAAAATAGCAGCGCCCCAAAAGGCTTAATTTTTTTTTTAGACAGTTGCGGAGCTTATGACGGACATGTCAAAACTCCTGTTTAACTTTTTTTAGGGAGTTGCTCGGTCTAAGCCAAGGCTTCTGACGGACATGTCAAAACCCCTGTTTAACTATTTATGTTTAAATTTCGAATTTTCGCTTTTACACAAATGAAAGAAGTCGGAGGTTGTACAATTTTTCTCTCTCCTTTTTCAATAATAAGGATTAGCTCGTTCTGACCCAGATAAAGAACCAACTACTTCAAGTTGTGTCATCAAAAGTTTGACGTTTTCTGTGCGCCACTTATTCGAATATTGTATCAGTTTCAATGCTGCTGTCGCTCTTTTTCAAAGGTCATAAATGGCCTTATTCCAAACGGCCACGAAACATCCCTCAAACACAAATGATCCCTTCTCAAAGGTAGAATAATTTTCCATTGATTGAATAATTCTGACACATTATCTGACAAAGTGTCTACCAGGCTCTTGAGGGTTTTCTTAGAATCACATTTATATATATGCATATACCTATGTAAACCTTTCTCTGAGGTCCTCTATACATTTCAAATGCACTTGAACTAATTTAAAAGTAAACTGTATGTATACTGAAACACAAACGGATCACATTTTAATAGAAAACAAATGACAATGGCATGACAAAGTGTACGGTTTGCAGGTGCGCGTGCCGCATAGGATAATCCTGATTTGCATCCCTTTGGAAATTATTAGTAATTAAAAGTAGACCCATACTTCGGTGGAAATGACCAACAACACATAATGCTGATATTAATTTCAAATATAAACAAAAGCAAACTCAGTTCTCGTATTGGGTATACGACCTGGTCTTTTGTGTACCTACGTTTTGTAGACCCATTACAAATATAAGTGGAGTGTCGGCTCAGCATATCTAAGGCAACTTTGCTGTTTCTGACATTTGTTTCTTAATCTAGCTTTGTTTTTTGAATGCATTTTAGATACTGAAAAATTGTTTGCGACGACTTATGGCAGGTCAAACAAGAAGAAGGTAATTTTTTTTAATAACTTATTGGGCTGAATTTTTACCGCAATATTAGGAACTTGTCTCACTTTTACTTTTGGGGCTGCTCCCAACTGAGGCGAGTTGGAAAAAGATATGCTGAATTGCAATGATGTTGCAATTGGACAAATTCTGATTATTGCACAAGAACTTCTCAACAATCTACAAGGAAAGTAAAACTGGTTAGGCGAACGTTACAATAGGTAGTTTATTTCCATATTCTTGGGCGGTCTAATAGCGAGTGATTTAAATTTTCTCTATGAACATTTGAAGTAATCTAGGTATTTTATACAAAATGATAAACCTAAATTTTCCTTCGTTTCTCTGTAAAATCATCCAAAGTTTCGTATCAAATCGTCGTTTTATTGTGCATGTTAATGGTAGTGTATCGAATGTACCTAATAAACTTTAACGCAGGTGTGCCCCTGGGATCAGTTCTCGGACTAGTTCTTTACAATCTGTACACATCCGACCTTCCTCTCCTCTTTCAATGTGAAACAGCTATATATGCCGATGACATGGCTATAATTTCATCGCATGAGTTCAGTCTAAATATTTAGACGAATTTTAAAAATGCGATTGAAACACTGCAAACTACTACACAAAGTGGAAAATAAAACTGAATGCTGAAAAAACACAAGCTATCTTTTTCACACGAAAAAGAAGACCTTCTTTTCTCCCGGCAAACCAAGTTCCTATCAATGGGTATTCAATTGCGTGGAAGCCTTCTGTAAAATAATTAGGTGTATATCTTGATTCAAAACTGACGTTTAAAGAACACATTACGCAAACACTTAACAAAGTAAATATTGCCATAGAAATATTATATCCATTTATAAATAGGCAATCATCACTTTCAAATGAAAACAAAATCCTAATCCATATAAAACAATTTTTCAATCCATCTTATTATATGGGGACACTGTGTCAATTGTCACATTAAAAAGTTACACATCGCACAGAACAAGTTATTAAAAATGATGCTTAATCTCCCATGGCATCACTCTACGCTAGATCTACATGCAAGAGCAAATGTTGAAATGATCTCCTTCAGAATACGCAAACTAATCGACAAGATCAGATGTGATATTCCTGGAAATCCTCTTATCAATCAATTAAATAATCCATTTCGAATACTTCACTGAATTAACTAACGCAATACTCAACATTTTGATAATTGAATTGTATGCTATCTATTTATCTTCTTATTACACTACTATAAATGTTTGTCAATTAAATATTATCTATTTATTCCCTCAAATGTTTCTCCATTTTAAATTAATTTATGTTTACTTGTTTATTCACTTTTTTATTTTATTTGTTCACTTATTTATTTATTTAATCACTGATTTGTTTATTTACTTATGAGTTTATTTATTTACCTATCAATTAATTTGTTTATTTATTTGTTTATTTATTTATTTATTTATACATTCATGTATATTTTATTTATTGGTTTATACATTTATTATTTTATTTAATTTTTTTCCCCTTAAATTGAAGTTTTTTATTCGTTGTTTTTCCTCAAAAGAAACTTTCTTTTTCTAATTTTATTTATCTGTTGTCACTTGTAATTTTTTTCCTGTAAAAAGACATAAATTTGTCAAGTATTTAAACTATGTAAATTGTGCTATAACAAATTGTAAATTCTAAACGAAAATAAATTGAATATATGAAAACAGCTGTTGTTTACTTTGAGTCAATGACCTTTACAATTATTGGCGATAGATTTTATATAAACAATGTTAGCTCTATTTCCCAACAATTAAAACATTTGCAAATTTATATTGTTAACGCCCCATATAAGTGCCTATAGTGTGCAACATACTAACTATTTTTAGTAGATACACAATGAACATAGGATTTTACTTGTTGCATTACGACATATGCAAATAAATTCGAGCGGACCACTCGATTTGCTTTGCTTTCGTGTTTACCTCGTTGTTTGTGCCGCGTGTTAAAATGTCAAAATTTCGTTTTAAATATTATTCAATTCTGTGTTTATTGTTAATGTGCCTTGCACCTAGTTGCTTGAATATTGTTTAGGCTTGGTATTGACACTTTTCATATTCACGCAACTAGCGCAACGCAAATTAACTTATCAACGTACATATCAGATAATCCATGTGCCAATTGGTTTTCTGTTGAAAACAACATCGTTAAGTGATAGTGCTGTGATGTTTAAATGCATAATGTTGTTTGTTGGGAACCAATCAACGATGGACCGAACGATATCGTTTGTGAAGCTTCCATCACCATTAGTAGTTTATTCTGGTCGAATTTTTTTGAATATAGTTTTAGAGGTCTATCGTTTCGACGAAAATCGTCTGAAGAGTTATACAATGGGCGTCCTGGGGTCTTATGCGTTTCAGAAAAATGTCACCCAATTTAGGACAGTCTTGTCCATAATTCGAGCTGAATGTCAAATTCAAAATTCTGTCAATTGGTATTAATAATGTTACGTGTTACATTACCAACACCTGAACGTAAAGCATTCGAACGTAATTAATGACCGATTGCTCATGTCACACCCTCCTGAAAGTTACGCCACAATCCCAACAGTGTATCACATCAGTTTGAGTGCAAGTGTCAATCAAAATGAACAATAATCCACAATCCACGCAAATAGGAATATACATCCATACGAACATTGGCAAAGGGGTCATCATTCCCATGGTAATTGTAATCTGCGGGACTTACATTTTACCAATCGACAAGCATACAGTGGCATTAACAATTTTCGAAATCTGCTAAGGCTTTCGATAAGTTGAATAATTATTGGTATTACTTTTGACCGATATGCACTACAAAGCTCCAACAGAGCTATACAAAGTTATATGAGGTAAATATCCAGATATGGGCTTGCGTATATCAACGAAATTTAGGTACGCGTTTTGTCTAGGTATACCACGGAGGGATTACACATGCGTGTGTACGAGTTGGTGATAAACATTTCTAAAAAATTTACACATTCGTTTCTGCATTTTATAAAAAATGTACAGCCGAATGCAAAAATTGGATAATTAGACGCGTCAACATCCGAGCAGCGTGGTTTTGCTGGCCTACTATACCATACTCAATGAAATATTCTACATTTTTCCCACGTTCCGTCCTGTCTTTGACCCCAATCATTATTCATCCTAACAGATCAGTGGACTCTGAGTCCGAACTCTAAAATAAAGGGAAATCTTCTCTCCTATCGATCCTTCCGGTTACATAAAACACTCCAACGCAGCCACAATTAATATCCGCCATATCGGCGCCAAAAGAGAAGAAAATATATGATTAGTGAAAATCAAGTTAACTCCAAGTTAAGGGGGGCTGCTCAGTGCTCAGACTCTACTCGAACACCCTCTCATCATTGTTAATGTTGCACTGTTCGATTCGCCGTTCGAAAATACTCACGGCACTCCTAATCGCATCGTCACGACAGATGCTGATGAAAGCTCAAACAAATAAAACCGGTAAAAATGTGTACTTGACTTCAGCTGAAACCTCCTTGAGATGTCTTAGTATATTTCCCCTATTGGGGCACATAAATTCGATTTATAATTGAAGCTAAATTGTTTATTTTGTTATTTCTGTTTTTTTTTTTAACTGAAACACTTGCACACTCGATTGAAATGAAATCCGCTAGTGCTAAGTGTGGTTCTTATACTATTGTTTGCTACATACAGCAACACAAGAAAGTGGCAATGTTATAAGAGGGTTTTTTTGTTTTTCTGAAGTTTTACGGAAGGGCTCAAAACTTTTCATTGTGATGTACGATGAAATTGGCGGAAGCGAAAGAGGAAAACAGGCAGTTTCTACATAACGCCGATTGTCATGCGAGTGTTACAAGTCAGTTTAGAAAATGAGCCCTCTTTGTGGCAGGATGTTTGACGGTTTCTCTCGAGAATACTTAAGTGCCCACTGCTCAAATTCCGAAGTCAACAACTTCCATCGTTTAAGATTTTTATTATTAGGACAAAAAGAGTTAAAACAGTCAGCGCCTATGGCTGGATATTTTTTTTTTCCTTTCAATATGATAGATAATCACAACAGCTCTTAGTAAATTTATTCGTAACTATGTACTTATTATAAGTTCATCTTGCTGTACAGCGTTTCATAATCAATAAATATCAAATATCAATTCGCTTTTTGACATCAAATACTGAAGTACCTTTTTCCATTTTGAGGACCGCCAAAATTATTGCGTAACTTTTATTAGATCAGTTCATTTGGCTGTATACACTGAAAGACATCCCTTTTTACAAAACGTCTGCTGCAACCTGCAAGTCCTCACAACAAATAGAATTTTCTAATTTTTAATCTCTTGTATGAGGAGGGCCGAAACTTGTACCCTCCAACGAAGCATGAAAAGTTACCACCCAGCGTCATAAATCAACGCGCCACGAAAAATGTTTGGAACTTAACTTCTCAGAACTTTTCCCGAGATATCTATCTGCGTATCCTATCGAATCAAATGTGTGAAACTAAGCCGGTGTTGAAAATTCAATTGAAAAATTCATTAAACTTTACACACTTCCCATTTGCCATAGCACACACCTACATGAATCATTGAAATCCAGCCGCACGGCACTGGCTAGAACAGTTTCCATCAACAGCAGTAAAAAGGCCTATGCTCACCGCACATTCTGTGATTCGGGTATAGAAAGGAAAGAGAGCAAGACAAAAAAAAAAATAAAAGACTTATTTGTGAAAATGATTTTCCATCTCGGACCAGTGAACAATTATCCTTTGAATTGGAAATCTTTAACGCAAAAAGGGGGCTGATTGCTGCAGCAGTGTATTTTGCTCTTGATGCAAATGACATAAGGCCGACAAGGGCGACAAGGACAACGATGACAAATTCGACGATGGTGGTGATGACGGACGGTAACTATACGCACATAGAGGATTGAAATCGAATTTTTGTTTGGCGTGTAACAGCCCTCGATGATGACAACGATGATTGAAACTTACGATAACATTAATCGTCCTTTTATTCGTTTGTTCGTCCTTCTTTTGAGCTGCTGGCTGTGCGAATGAACCACCACCGCGTCGAATTGTTATACAGAGGACCTGCTGCGCTACGACACAGTGCAAAAAAGGCCAACGAAATATGAAAAATCATCTTTTATTCACAGTGTCCCATGTCCACGTGTATATATACATCGGCACTAGGGGACCGGAAATGACCTGAATTTTAATTAGGATACGTTTCCTTTTTATTCGCTTTCAAAGTTTTATCCATCAGCGCAAGTTTGCCAACTTGCTATTGCACTCGCCAAAAACCATTCAATGAATGCCTACCATTAAAAAAAAATCGCAACAATAGAAAAACGCCCGCCGTAGATCCTTGCACCCTGTTTTTGTTTTTCTGTGGGTGATGTACCGATGTGTGTGCATGGGTATAGCGTTGATTGTTCTGTGGGATTATCATTATGAACATTTGAGTGATTTTGAATTAATAAAAATTAAGGAAACAGTTGTAGTTCCTTTTTTTAATTTCGAATGTCCTATCGGCAATTGTGCTGCGTGCTGTGCACTGGACTGAGTACAAATAGGATTTGCAACGCATTGTGAGATAACTGGCATACACGCATTCATCGTGAGCGTAGCGCGACAATCGTTTACTATGTGATTAAGATTTTCGTTTTTTTTTTTAACATTAATCTCCTGTGGCCGCTAGGATTTAAATGAAACTATGGGTGGTGCGGTAAAGCGTGAGGCACATTAAATAATACAACAGATGCAAGCTTAGGAATGGTTTCTTATGTTTTCTTCACACTGAAGCTCTACCTAGAATGATCTAACAAAAATCAACAAAAGCTCAACTTTCTGGATAGGTCTGCCAGATGACGCTTTAAGAAGAGTTTGATGTAAATCAGTCGTCAAAACAGATGCACTTCCATCAAAAGTTTGCGATTTTTAAGCGAAAACCCAGATTTCCTTTAAAGATCAAATTAAGAAACGCCTCGATGGGACTTTTTGTCTTGTTCAACTTGCGTTCAGAGGAAAGAAAATCTAAGACAATTTCAGCTATAGTTCTTAACAATACCTATACAAGTATAGTCATTCATTTTTCGGTTTCGAAAGTAAAGCTAAGCGTTCATTAAATATTATAATGTTTGGGCTTTGCCATTAAGTGTGAAAACTAAATTATTCAAATATTATTCGCATAAACACGGTCTTCTCCATAGCACAACAGAAAATAATCCAACGGTGTCAAATCGCATGATCTTGGTGGGCAATTGACTTCCCAAAAGGTGAAATTACGCGAATTTCTTACGCAATAAAGCCATCATCGTGCTGTGTGGCTTGTAGCACCGTCTTGTTGGAACCACACATCGTCCATGTCATGCGATCTTAATTCGCCGGCCAAAAATAAACGACATGTTTAATTGCTGCGAACACCGGGAAATTGATAAATTCGGATCATCAGCAACAATTGCACTTGCAGCAGAAATATATTCTACTGAGATGCATTACGATGATGCACACATCAGTAACGCTTTCCACTGTCTTCAAATTTCTTCACAACTTTACCGATTGCATCCGTAGTCGGTCGATTATGACGACCATAAACAACGCGAAATGCGCGAAAAGTATCTACATTTGAATCACCACTTTCAATACTTTCAACGCGGTATTCGATTGTTAAGCAATCCTTTATCGTTTATGGCAAACATTCAACTAAAATAATAACACTTCAAATGACAGCTGAGTTTGACAGGTGTCAAATGCCAGCGCTTCCAACTTCAGACCACTATGAAATGAATCACCCGTTCTATACCTTTCGATTCCACATAAGAGTCAACATATTTCCCAGAACAAGTACCTGTTACAATGCGATTGAAAAAAAGAAAAAAAAAAAAAAAACAGGGATCCACCATTCACTCATTCATTCACGCAGTAGGTATACTAAGCGAGTCTCATGACACATACCACTTAAAATAAATGTCACTGTGTCTGTTATTGGCATCACGACCCTGGTTTCAAGTCCCCTACAATGACAATTGTTGCACTTAATTACATTTTCGATAGTTTCCGATTGCCCCATATATAAAGTTGGTTGGTATTTATATATTCCGCATTCGTCCCCTTTTCTCCGTACCAAATTAAGTGTATAATTTTCTGACGTCCTGCATTTTACTATAATGACATCAAATTTGTTTGAACATTTATTGTAATTGTTATCGCTTGTTGTTCAGTTGAAAGTTGTTGTAAGAGGGCAGTTAAATGTCATGTGCACGCTACCTATGTAGCTGCTGCAAGATCGTGTCCGTGTGCGTATGAAAAACATGACTTTATTGTTTTTATGACTATGCACTGCATACGCGGTGACTGGCATCTAATGATAAATTAGCTTGTATAATCAGAAGATTAGAGGAAAACGGCCTAAATTTATATTGGATAATGTTTTTTTTTTCTCTCAAATTCCATTCAGCCGTGTACCAAGCATCGCGTTGGCGGTGGCATAGCTTATTTCCAGATCAATGAATTGACAGGCGGCACGTGCTGCATGTTAAGATTTCTAAGCCTTTACCTACTTCTTGGCCATACCTTCTTTTCATCGTCGTCACAAAGTGTATGCCGTGGCGTTGCAATTCTCAGTCGCCTGTCCTCGACAGATGAGAGTGAACAGGACCCAGAAGCAGGCATCTGCAATATTGTGGATGGAAACAATGGGAAACATTCCCAGAACTTTAATTGGTAACAAGGACGTGGACGACGACGATTGATGGTGGTGGTGGTATGGCCTCATATTATGGCATATTACTGCCAATTGAAAGATTCTATTGTCGAAGGAGAACTGTTATTGAGAAGAGCAAGAAACAGAGGATAAGGCGAAAAAATGCACAAATTTGTATTAAATTGGAACAGCCACAGAGTGTGTGCGAGATTGAAATCAATCAGAGAATGAGACTTTGTATTGGAATAATAGAATCCAGTTCCACCAGGCTTTATAAGGGGGTTGAGCTGCGTAATTAAATCGAACCGAGCACATGGTGTGATTGTAATACGATTTCCATTCTTATTATTTTTTTTTGGATTTTTTTGTGGTTTTGAAAGCAATTACGTGGCGCGCGCCCATTGTCGGATGATTTGGTCGACAAGGACTGAATAAGGCTTAAGAATGTTAAATTCTGTGCAGATTATACACGAAGCCCCCCACGATAGATCGATGAGCTGAATTAGAGCTGAATTAGAATTGTAGAACAATATCAACTCAGTTGCTCCTGGATTCATAATAATAAAGGTTTTCGCCGATTGGAGAAATTTAATAGATCTTTCTTTCTAGTGAGCTTGAGGTTTAGAGTGAAGTTCTCGCAAAATTGGAAATGAAATACACCTACAGCGGCGCCTTTTGAGATCGTTTTGACGAAAATCCGGCATAAAACTTTCAATGCCTTCCATTTGTGTCAAAAACAAAACAATCGCAAATTGTTGTCAGAAATAAAAGGATAATAAAACGATGTGTTCCTGCGACTGAGATTGACTTTGAAAACGTATTGTAGAGCTTATCGAGGGCATTTGCAAGAAAAGCGGAATTAGTGAAGGGCGGATTCTTAAAATTAAATTTCAACGAAGAGGTAGATTCGATTAGATTATGAAGCTGGAGAGCCTTCAAGGGGATCTGGAACTGCGGCTTATTAAAGAGCCTATTGAGCCTTTCCTGGTAGGTTCATAGAGCCATCAGTTCACTCCAGAGGCAGTCAGGAAGACAAGGATCTTCTCTGGGTGTATGCCAGCAAGTGTTGCTGAATTGAAGATTTCCCTGGTAGGTTCATACAGTCATCATTTCACTCCAGAGGAAGACAAGGAGTATGTGAGCAAGTGTTGCTGAATTGAAGATTTCATCACCAATAATGTTTTTCCTTAGACGAAACAGAGCCGGATATTTTGTATGTATGTTGAGAGAGAATTCCTCACTCTCAGGAAGAGGTACCTATGTGTGAAGTAATTTTTTTGTTTTGCGTTACTATTAGAAAAATTAGAGACTTTATTTAAATACGCAATCACGACCTGTTGACAGGTTGACTCACAATGCGATCCTTTGTCAATCAACCGCCAACAATAAAGGCAGATCCTTTAATCTACAGCAGCGGTTCCCAATCTTTTTCAGTCGCGGATCACTTTTTAGGTGAAGAATTCCTCGCGGAGCACTTCGTTGCACTTATGTTATTTTTCGCAGTTACGTTTGGGTAAAAAATGCAATCTGTGTTTTTTTTTATATATTTTGAAGTAATTCAAGTAAATGCTGATTTACAGTGTGCAATGTGATTAACTTTACACTTTCACTAGTCACATACGGAAAAATTTAATTTTTATTTTGACGGCCTGTAAAATATCTTCTTCTTGGGAAGTCCGCATGTTGCTGTCTGGATTAGTTTATAGATACCTAACGAAAGTAGTTCATATGACCTGGAATTTGACAGCCAAATCACTTTCTCTGATTCGACGCAAGTGTCAAACCGCAGTGGTTATTCTATCTCTTTCTGCTTTTAGCAGACAGGCATGCTGATTTGACAGGCACACTGGTTAATTCATGCACCCACCCAGGTATAACATAAAATGCTTTGTGCTACTTAGGAATAACTAGCAAATAAACCTAGACCTTTAGTGGCCGCCATTACTAAATGTGTTAACAAGTCGAAATAAACTCTCGGACCGGCACTATACCCAGCTCTTAAAATACAGCACCTTATATACAATTACTAATCGAAATGCATGCTTGAAGAAGCCTCATAGTAAACTTACCCTCAGCCAATGTTGAAGTATATTTCCGGTCTTGTGGTTTTGTAATTTAGAAATTATGTGCATAAAATAAATAAAAATTCATTTGCTTTACAATATATTCTTTTTTTTTCGCCGACCACAAACAGATCCAATAAAAAAAAGAGAAATCCTATTTTATGATTTCTGGTGTAAACATATTTTTCTTTGTATATATAACAACCCTTCACTTAGTGCAAGAAAATGCTTGTATTCCGACGGTAATTCCACTTGAAGCTATATATTCTCAACACCGTCGCCACACGCGTTCAAAATGCTCCACTTAAGAGAGATAATCGACACCAGAAATATAGGTAGATATTGAACAATTCAACGGCAGGGACCGGATCACGCACTGAAATAACACCGCACACAAAAAAAAAAACTGCCCAGAAAATCTAGTACATTATTCGTGTTCATTAATGTGCGTATATGTTTACGAAACAATATAACTGTCAGGAGAGCAAACTTGTCGTTTTACGCTGCGTAACCGTTCACACGGTGCAAGAGTCACGTCGCACTGTTTGCTGTTTGCCTTCTATACTGGAAATGCATAAATAAATAAATATTCATAAAAATATATACACCTACGATGGGTGTATGTGTTTATCGGTGCGTTTATTAATTTATGAGGAGCGCAGAACAGCAAAACCAAAACAAGAATAATGAACGAAAAAAAAACGACTGAAACAAAACAGAACACAAACCCGAAGACTAGCCGTTAAAAGCTACTTGTTATTGCCACTGTACGGCACTATTATAGAAGTAAAGTGATTTTCTCTCCGTGATTTCGTTCTTTTTTTTTTCATACACAGTTGCGAAATTTGGAGCTGTGAAGAACTACGACAACAACGACTACGACGAAGGCGAGCAAATTTTTTGAGAGATTTGTGAATGTAACCCTCAAAGTAGCACACCCTAACATCAACTAAAACATCCAGCCAAGAGGTTCCAACGTTGACGATAGAGCATGGCTACATACACATGTGATTAGACTTTTTTTCGCATGTTTTTTTTTTTTTTTGTGCCGTGGGAGAGGTTTAGCATGCCTTTAGTTTGGCGTACTTAAAAGGCACCTGACTGCCTACCACATAAAACTCAGCGCGAAGAAAACGGCCACAAAAAGCAAACCAAAACCACCATCACCACCACCAGCATAGCACTGGCAACAACACAGTAAGAACAACAACAACATAAAAAAGAAGATGGAAAACAATTTCAGAATAAATGGAAGAAACTGGTCTTTGGACAGTGAACCCTCCTACTAAAGTTACTGCTACTGCTACTGCTATTGCTACACAATGTGTGTGCCGCAATACCTTGGGGAAAGAGTGCAAATGAGACAGTCGCAGGGAGATAGGTTTGATGATTGAGGAATAAAATGAAGGTAAGGTAGTGAAAAAAGGAGTGATACGACAACTTCATGGGGCTTTTGTGCCTTGATTTTTGATTAACTTGTGACGGCTGGTTTCAGTTTTGGCATAAGGCTCATGATTTTGACAGGAAATTAAGGCCCATTTTATTCACTCGAAGTTGAACACAACTTGGGAAGTTTCCCATATAAAAATCCCCAAGTTGTGCTCAACTTCGAGTGAATAAAATGTGCCTAAAACTGTTCATGGGAATTAGAAAAAAGCGGATTAAATGTCGAAGTAAATATAAAAATAGATGGCGCCCGACCGAAGACGCTTTCTGATCTGGCATCCCTATTTGAATATCGAAAGGAAGCTATTATTCGATATAGGCAGTGTTTGACGAATTACGAGCTGTCATACATTCCATTCCGTCATCCCCATTCAACGGTCAAACAAATGTCTAAATAAATAAATAAAATAGGCAATTTTAGAATGGCGCACAAACAAAGTCTGCTAATATTTGAATAAGTTTCGATTTCTTCCGTAATAAGATAGTTTATATTTGTTTAAATACTGAATGCTGGAGGGCCTTATTTTCGTGAAGAGCTACCTATAGTATTCAACTGATGTATCCTCGAATAGAGCGACAACGATTTGATAAACAAATCAAATATACAGCGGCGGACATTTGAAGAGCTTGAACATTAATATATTAGTCCGACAAGTTTTCGAATCCACTAGATAACAATTATATTATTTCTGCCTATATAGAAAATAAAAATAAAAATAAAACTTTAACATTAGTAGTAAAATCCACCCAGTCGTTCTTACTTTTATTGCCGCATTGTCATCACTCGCAAAATGGGTGTTAGGTGAGAGCACCTCTCTTGGGGCAGCACAATATGTTTACAAAGGGGTATAGGCTAGAGCATATCACGATGAAGCAACACTCTAGCATATGGCAGACAATGTGCACATAGAAAAGCAATGGCAACTGCCCAGCACTACAGTATAGTACGTAGTACGTAGACGTACCAGCTCTCCTTTTCGAACGCACACGACAGCATGCCATCAGCAGCATTCGCTCGAAGCTTTCTCCAGATGTGGGGAGCTGTTTCCCATCCGTGCTTGTATTTATTTATTTATTGTTTGTGTTTCCTTTATTTCGGATTTACTTTTATTAACTTTCTTGCGAGAACATTTTGCCCGTGTATTGAATAGGAACATTAAAGCACACAGGCAAACTTTTAGTCGGTGTTTGGCGGGTTCCCCGCTTTTATACAACTGATTTCAATCGTACACGCATACACAAGCCATCTGGAGGACTGTGTTTTTTTTTAAGGAACCCTTGGCTCTGCTGGGAATTGGTTATTATTACATGTTACTTATCTCTTCTTCTTACTGGAAAATATTTTCTTTTGCAAATATTTTTGCAGGCTAGCTAGGTAAGGTAACCCATTGTTGACTGAGTGGTGAGGAGGCGTTAATTTCTTCAACCCCACTACGGAATGGGTGCCGTGGACCTCCTTTTCTGGTGATCGTTGACTGCTAAGAGGAATGGCAGTCAACCCAGTCATGCTTTTGCATTGTTTACGCCGTTTTCTTTGAAATATTAGTTATGTCTATCGGACATTTGCTGAGTGTGGGCATATGGCTTACCGCACAGAGGGGGCTTACAGTGAGAAAGCGAGGAAACCAAAATGTGCACATTCTTTGCACTTGCAGCTTATCAATTCTGGTTTTATAGAATTCGTTTTTTTTTTTTCAGTTGGACACTGATAAGTAAACTGCACACGAACAGCTGTATATATATGGTCAACAATAATCGCCGTAGCATCGTAGCATCTTTGTATGTAGGGTATTTCATTTATACCGTAGAGCAGACACTGAATGATTAACTGTTTCCGGCATAGCGATACTGGAAACGAATGAGTGGATGAAACTCAATTTTGGCCCTTGTTATAACAATACCTAAAACGAAACCGTAAAAGCTTTTGGTTGAACTCATCCTTGGTCTTAAAATATTGCTTATTAATTATAAAGTTAGTTTATCAAAAGTAAATAAACAAATAATATTTTAACTTTCTAGTAAAATAATTTATTAATTTTTCCATACGAAAAACTTTTTCTGATAAAAAAAACCAAATCGTTTCACAGAAACTGAAATTTCTTTGCTGTTCCATCTTCCAGGAATCCAATCAGTGGCGTTGTAAGTCAGTGTTCCCATGTCAAAATGTTAAAATCCAGTCAAATTTGACTTTTTCTGTCCAATTCCAGTAAAAAAAAAACAGTCAAACATTTAGAAAAAAAAATCCAGTCAAAAAAAACAGGCGAAAATGAAAACAGCTATTTTTTTTTTTCAACAAACTATTTTTTTATTTTATAGCTAATGAAAACAAAAAAATAAGTCGTACTTAATTTCACAGCACTAATTTCTTATACCTAGGTCAATTAAACAAATAAATTAATTATTAATTTTAACTGGTAATGGAAATTAAATTATACCATTAAATTAAATTAAACACAGTCTTCTGAGTCTGTGTCATTGCAATTTTCTATTGCTTCCGTTTCTATATTTTGATAGGTATTGGATTTAAAATAATTTTTTTGACATTTTTTTTTTGTTTGTTGAATAAAATTGAATTGAATTGGATTGAAAAAATAACAGGTATGTTCGATTTTACTTTGTGTGGATTTGCGATGACAAATACGTAATTAAAATTTAAACACGTATAAATCATGTAATTAGTAATCACGAAAATGTATGGTAAATTACGTAATTTATGAGATGATTTACCTAAATCACGTGGATTTAGCTAATGTGGTATTCGATTGGGCGCTCTCAGAGCACTTTTTTTGCTCTCAGAGCAATTTTTATGTTCGTTTGGTACAGGAAAAAGCAATCTTTTTCAGATTTCAGAGCACTTTTGCGAATCTAGATATTTTTTCGGATTTATCAATACAAGTGCGTTTGAGTTTGACAACTGATGGAGTTTGTTTACATTTTTAGTGAATTTTTTCTCCAGTAAAGAAAGACATTGCATCGGGTGAATCTATTTTTGTAAATTATTTATGTATAAATATTTAGAAATCAATCGGGACAGATATTTCTAATGTTTTAATACAAAAATTAACCAGTGAATGGAAATCGCTTAGAAAAGTGTCGAAGACTACACATATTCAAATCGCACAAAAAAGAGCAAGTGACTTTTTTATGTTCGATTAGCCACACGAAATCTGGAATCTGAGGGCAAATCTGAAGAAGCCCAAACGAATACCACATAAGACACGTTGGTGGGAACATGGTATTAGTTTTGACCAAATTTAACTGACTAAATAGCACAAAACTTCTCACCAGAATGGTACTTTTAGCGGCTTGATGCCGCTGGTAGTGGGCTGTTTGTTTCTGTCATTTTACTAAATGGGTCTGTTCATTGCACTGCGCTCATTTACATTAGGTTTGCATTGGAGGTGAAATTTTTTTTTAATTTTTTCTTAGGAATTATGGAGTCAAAAAATAATTAACAGTCGACTTGATTTCCGTTTAAAGACGAAAAAATCCAGTCAAAAAAAACAGTCGGCTGGATTTGATTTTATTTTTCAGTCAAAACGAAAAAATCCAGTCAAATTTGACTGGAAAACAATCAAACTGGCAACACTGGTTGTAATAGTTTTCGTAGGGAAACATTTTCCTGACAGAATTTTTCCTAAGAAAACTCATTTTCGTACTTTTCCAACTTTTTCGGTTGCCTTTTATACGTGTGGCTATAACTGGGACCTTAGAATGATATAACTACAGTTAATAAACGCCAAAAAAAGAAGTAGGTACTGTCATATCTCTGTAGGAAAATTTACAGAAATGGTGGTATCCCGCAGAAAATGCATTTATTTAAAATAAATCACTTACGGCTAAAAACTACCAATAAATACTGTTAATACAACTCCTACAGAGTTAGTGAACTAAAAATAATCGAGTCAACTTGTTTAAGTATATAGGACCTTATTTTGTCGATTTTGCAAAGAATCGTGTCTGGCTTTAGCGGTGCCGTGAATTAACGCCGAATTTCCATGCTCGGTCTTATTTCACTTTGCTTAATGGAAATAAAGCTGAGTCGGCCTTAACAATAATAATAGTTGGCGCAACAGGTCTGTAGGGACCCAGGGCCTAGCTTCTCGCAACCATTCGTTTTGTGTGAGTTTTCATTTTTGGAACGAATGGAAGGGATCTACAATTTTATGCCGATTCCAAACGGCTAATTGAGAAGCTCTTTCATGACAGTTATACTCTCGGATGTTTGTCAGACGTTCGCGAGAGGTGGCGCAGTGAAAAAAACCCTGAGTTATTGGAATTTGGGTTTTTGCGAGATTCGAACCTGGACCCCTCGCTTAGTAGTCCAACACACTAACCACTAGGCCACCACTGCTTTTAATTTATAAGGAGATTCAAATAAAGATTCCCACCTATTTGCAGATTTGCACCCCTGAAAATGTATCGTTGAATTGATTCAAACATATTTCAAACACATTCAGCATTTTGTTTTCATTTTATTTTATTTACCAAAATAGTTTAACAATATAGTAAACATTTGTTTCAGCTTTATTTCTCAAGCTATGTTCGGCATTATTTCACTTTGTCAATGTGAAATAACGAATTTCAAAAGTAAGCTTTATTTCGCTGTCACAAAGTGACACGGCACCGCTTTAGCGACCCAATGAACTTGGTGTGCGATACTGTAAGCAACTAGGTAGGGTCCACGTCCACGCTGTGTGGAGTGGCTATAGTGGTTTGCAGCCGTGACACTTTAGACTTCAAGTGTTTAAGCGAACGTCTCCATAGCTCTGGATCTTCTGTCACCGACTCTTAGGCCAATGTGTGACACGATTTTCGGCGACAGTTCCAGCCGCCTTGGCAATATTTCGTATATAAAAATATACTTTTCCCAGCTAATATTTCTCAGCACACTCATGTGCTTGTGCAATCTGCACAGACATGCTCGGAAGTCGTAACTAGGTTATCTTTCATCGCACCCGAAAGTCTCTTATTATGCACTCATCATTCGCATTCAATGGCATAACAAATTCAAAGAAGAATTTTCCTCGCCATTCATTAAAATCATCCAGCAGCCAGCACAACAACTGTATAGTGTTGGATAATCCTTTTTTGTTATTGGATTCAAAGTTCGCAGGTATGGTATAAGGCAAATGGCTTGTTTGGCTCTGCCAACCCGAAGTAAAGTACTTAAGCTCGCCTCAAGCACGTATGTACAGCCATCTGACAAAGAATATCTTTAAAAGACATAAAAGTCATCACTCTCACATGTCAGTGATCTAACATGCAATTCGCCCCCGAAGACACCCCGTCCCTTGTTGAACTCTTCTTTTTTTCTATACAGATAGAGTATACGCATAATGCGATGCGGTTATACACAAGAAATCCGACTTTAGGTGAAAATCTGCGCACATACCGAACCATTGGCATTCTGGGCCCCTTCTGGCAAATATACGCGCGCTCTCTTCATCATCCTGTTCGGACTTACCACAAAAAGCATTCCAATCCAAACGCAAAGGGAATCCTTTAACGGATTATCCTTTTGCTTTGTTGGAATGTTGCCAATATTTGTATCGATTGGGGGAGTCCTTTACATAGTATCTCTCTCATGGGATTTTCTATACCGAATGTCTCTATCGGTATATGCGAGGATGCGCGATTGGTGTACCAGAAGGCACAATGTGAAAAAAGAAGTCTAAAAATAGAACATGAAGGTGCCACTTATAGCGATGATGCACGCTTGTAAATCAGTAAATCGTTCAAAAAAAAATCATACTCCTGTGGGAATTCACAGAAATCCTTTCGATTGTTGTGTAAAGTTACATGCTACATAATATTTCAAGAGGACTCGACAAGATGATGATCAAACTCAGCCGGAAGAATGGGTGGAAAGAGGATTATCGGTTAAGCAATTCAAAGCAAGGTTTCGTTTTTGTAATTTTATTTTTATCTTTATTCCTTTTTTTTTAATTCATTTTATTTTGTGGGAGAATTTTAATCAAAATAAATATACTTAAGTAATTGGGTTCAACTACTGTCGGAGCAGTGGAGGAGGAGGAGGATGATGATGTTGGTTATGGTATGGACATTGAATGGGTTTCCATCTAGGTATACAAATTGCCGTTTTCGCTATTCAAATCTATTGGCAGGAATAAGATACTTTGGAGTTTCAGCATGCTGAATGCTCTTCTCAATTTAATGAATTAAAATATTTACTCTATATGATATTTGGATGGATATGCACCACAGACGGGGAGAGAGAGAGAGAGAGATCACGAAGGAACTGCGGCGTATATTCAGGATGTATTTTGCAAGCAACTTTTTGCAATGGCGAAAAATGAGCATTTGAAAAGGATTTCCATGCATTCACAGATTTCTCTGATGTTTTATAGAAAAACTGAAAGGAAAAAGTTTTGTAACTAATAATTAAGTAGACGGGAGTCACTCGGGGACTCAAGTAAATTGTAAATGAAAGGGTTTTCGCATAGCATTTACAGAATTACATTATAGAAAAGATGTGTAAGTCTGTCATCAGTTCTATCACAGGAATTGGTTTAAATATACAAGGCTAAGCGTTATTTAGTTTAGGAACTTCTTTTAAAAATTGGCACCAAGCTCCTTTTAAAATGTGCCCAAAACTAGACAACGGTTTACAAACTGAAGCTCTGCAAATGCGTTTCCTGGCAGTTATTAGAGGAAGCCTAAGTGGCAAACAAATTTGCAGCATGCCTGCGTTAAGGCTGGTGTTCTTCCACGGACTATACGGCGCGCAATCTAAAGGTGGCTCACAGAGAACATACGTTTGTCGCACATCATAACAGTCCGTTTACACAATTTTTTTAGCCCAAGTAAAAACTGAGAGCAATTCTGATAACAAAAAGGATCTTTCAAACTTTAAGAAAGCTGTGCTGGGACTCTTATCATAATTTCATTCCTATGCAGATGAAAGCCGCGCGAATAGAGAACCAGGAACATTGGAAAATAATAATAAGCCACAACTAGGAATGATAGCTTCGGGGTGTGAAGAGACTTGAAGGTTGTGGCCCGTGTAGGATCGCGGTTGAATTTACCCAAAAGCAAATACGATCACTCGCCAATTGGGTTCGAGAAAAAGCGCGGCCACTATCATTCTAGTCTCAGCAACTACACTCATTGTTGTGTACCAAAAGTGATTAGTAATTTGCCACCATCACATCATATGTACCTTTAGCGTTTTGCACTTAAATTACACCACACATCGACACCCATTTGTCGCATACGCTCGCCTATTCAAGCACAAGCATGCTCCGCCTGCGATGTCATGTGATACTCAAACACAAGCTGTGCGTGCGTAGCCTATCCGTCTCTATGTGAGGCAAATTTCAAAACCTCAAACTCGGAGCCATTCAAGCATTGGCGATAGGCCAACGACACCTCTATCGAAGAACCTCAAAACCAATTGAGTAACTTTTCGCATTCAGCTATATCTGCCACCTTCAGCAACAGCTACCACATCATTCAGGAAGCACAGTAGTTACGAACTCTATAGCAACATTGTATTATCAGTCGTATGCAATGCCGCTACATTGCGCTTTCGCAACTGATAAACGTCAATGTCCATCCAAGCCGAATCGATCCAAAGAGAACTTTTGCAACATGGGTTGGCCTTAATATTTGGAAAAAAAAAAAAAACAGATAGATACAGGTCCGCAGCGTCCCCATATAGGTGTATAATATTAAAATTGGAATTGTGGAAATTCTGATCCGGATCGTCGGACGACGCGACATACCGTGAAAAAGCAAGCATTTGTTTCTGCCTATGGCGCAGTTGAAATTTGAGATACTGCGAGGTCCGATGAGCGAGTCTAGAACAGAGAGAAGAAAATATTTAACTTCGAGAGACGCAAAATTAACTTCGGTTCAATGATTTCCAAAATAGTTTAAAACGATGCGCAGACGCATAGAAGTCCGTATATATGTATGTGAAATTCGATCCAGTGGGGCCACGTCGACTTATGTAAAGACGAGGAGGCAAGCGGTTCGCGTTTCAATCCCCATCTCAGAGCCCCGAACGTGTGAAACGATTTCAATGTTCAAAAATATTGCTAATCGTGCGGCCGCTTTATGAAAAAAAAAAACGCCAAAGAGTGTTTTAACACAGAGGGAACAAGCCATACAGTAGCTGATTCTTGGTCATCTATACCTAACCTACACCGCGATGATTCTGTAATTGAGTAATTGAAAAAGTTCAACAATTTTTTACTTTTTGACGCTATAGGTACCTATACGCATTTTGTATAGGTATGAGATGAATAGTTGTTTTAGCTCTTCCCAAGTGTGAATTTCTCCAGCACATAGGTATCCCAGTAATGGGGCAGGTACAATGCATCACAACACCTATTCGGAAACATGCGTTTCTAATGCGTCAATCTTCTCGTATGCATGACGCGAATAGTTTTACTTTAGGTAGGTATCAAGGAATGGCAGTTCTATATGTTTGAAAGTTGAAAAATAAAATAAATAAATTAATAAATAGTTGGCGCACCAGGTCCGTAGGCACCCAAGGCCTAGCTTCTCACAACCAATCGTATTCGTATCGTGTGAGTTTTTTAATATTTGGAACGAATGGAAGGGCTCCTCAATTTTATGCCGAGCCCAAACGGCTAATTGAGATGCATTTTCAAAACAGTAATACTCTCGGATGTTTGTCAGACGTTCGCGAGGTGGCACAGTGAAAAAAAACCTTAAGTTGGAATTTAGGTTTTTTTTTCGGGATTCATACATGAACCCCTCACTTATAGTAGCCTAACACACAAACCACTAAGCCACTGCCGACAAAAAAAAAAGCCGACAGGAAGTTGAAAATTACCGCGAAATTTTTAATGGATTAAACGGGTTTCCGGTCTTATGCTCTTCCATTCGCAATTCCCAAGGGCTATACGTTTACGGAAATAGGTTCGAAGTCAGACCGGAGTCTGTCGAAAAACACAGAAACAATCCGTCATTTGAGCAGCAAAGTTCTTAATCGTAAATATTGCGAGCTTAAGTTCGATTTAAACGATTGGGAATCGGGCACGGCACACAGATTTGAGGCTACTTAGGCTGACGAATGGACTAACGTTGGTCTATCTAGATCTGATCAACTTCCCAGCTATGCCGATGTCTCACGCTTTCATATATAAACCTTTAAGGCCCGTTTGCGGATACTACTCACAGCGATTTAAGTTCCAATTAAAGTCTTATTGGACAGTTTATGACATAGAAAAAGCATCCCATAAGGTATTTAAGTAGACCTCAAATCGCTGTACATCAAGGGCTGAATAAAAGGCGCCCGCGAGTAATACACTGCTGAATCTCTAAGGACTCCCTTTAGCTGCACATAGCATAACCAAACCATTGAGGTAGTTGCGCATCCCACTCAATTTGTTTAAACATCAATGGTAAAAATATAACAGAAGAGAATATTCGCAGTGCATGCACAAATAACTGAACCATCCGTATTTTAATATCTCCTAATTGCAGCTGCAACATTTTCGAATAATAGGCAGGCCACCTATTCCTATAAGTATACCTCTAGCGGTAGGTACCTATATCTCTTTATGTGGGTATAGGTATATGCGAAACTGAATTCTCCGAGAAATAATAATTATTCCAAAATAAAATAATGAAAAACCAAAACAAAACAACTAAAGAAGAGAAGAAAAATATGTAGAAAAATGTGTATATTTAAATAATAACAATCGGATGAATGGCTCCATGGAGTAGGTAGGTATAGGTACCTACTGCACATAGGTACCTACCTATACTCTCATTTCTGGCGCTGGCTTCTGTGCGCTGCTATTGCTGTTGTTGCTCGTTGGGAAAACTCGCTTCAATAAATCTAAAGAAAAATACATCCATCTTTTCATCCATTTATTTTTTCCAGCGAGTATACTTTTTAATAAATTTAAAAAAACTGGAAACATATTCAAAAGGGAGCAACAGCAGAAGCAACACAAAAAAAAAACATTCTCCCAATAATGAAAAGTGAAATTTTAAAGGGCAACATCCACGAAATTTCTATTTATAATTTTTTTTTTCGTATTCGCTTTTTTCTTGAATTTTTCTTTTCCGTTTTCTGTGCATATCCTTTTGCTTCGTTGTTCCATATTGAGTCGGAGCAAGGAGCAACGTACACATTTCCACACGCACTGTGGGAGAGGTATCCGCACGCGTGTATGTTCGGTATAAGCACACCCCTTTCATCGCAGGAAAGCTGTATTCAATGCGGTTAGGCCATGCGTGTTGACATTGGGGTGCATACTTTTCGACCATTCCATCGGGCAATGGTTGACGCCTACCAGAGAACAGATTCGTGTTTTCAATGGAGAAACGGGCGTTGCCAAATAGAATTTGAATACCGGTAGGCGGAGCCGTGCCCCTCTGTGCGACTGTCAATTGGTTATAAGCGGAAAAGTGGACGCCATTATGAGGCAACCGTTTCGAATTTCACTCTCGAAATGGTTGTTGGTGTTGGAGTAGGAGGCGACCCACGCGGCGGTATAGTGTGGTTTTTCTTGAGGGCGCATGATTTTCGTATGGAGCAAATGAGTGGCGTTTGCGTAATGCCGGCTTTAACGCGGATTTTCAATGAGGCGGTTGGCAGTAGTTCCGCAAACGGGAGAAATTTTCGGTTAAATACGAAACGGATTTTGTACCTAAAAGTACCTATTTGGAATGTATTCTCTATTAAATCTGTAGTGTGGCTACCATTCTTTGGTAGGGAAAACGAAAGGAGAACTGGTCTCTCATCGGAATACGATTCGGCATCACCGTTCTCGACGAAAGTGTGCCAACTAAAGGGAAGTAGGATTGACCATAGGTAGGTACCTATACATGCCAACACTGTTGCCGAAACATCTGAGCCAAGAGATCTACCCACCTAGTGCTAAATGGCATTTGTGCTTTTCTCGTGATAGTAAATTTGATAACCGACATAGTACCTAGAACTTTGAAATTGCCAAATGCGGACCTAACAAAAAACTATCGAACGATTTAAAAAAAAAATGGTGCAACCAAAAACCGATGATCGTACAAACGATTGGAAGATCATCGTTTTTTGTTGTTTCACGTTACTAATTCAAACGTCAAATACCTATACCCTCGTCGAAACGTTTCGATTGAACGATGCCTATTTTGCAATCGTTTCATCGTTTTTAAGGTTCCGTACCCAAAGGGAAAAAACGGAACCTTATTAGTTTCGCTCGGATGTCTCTCCGTCTGTCTGTCTGTCCGAACCCACTAAGCCAATTTTGTTACCAGGTCTATCTCAAGAACCGATTGACATAGGAGGCTAAAATTTACACAAAACATCCGGTATAACCTCTAGTTAAACGACAAATACCAATGGAAGGAATACATCGATTGGTTTTGGATTAATTAGTAATCTGGTGAAAAAATATTTTCATTTACCCAAAAAACGGTTTATTTCTTGATTCACAAAAAAATACATAAATTCCTTTTTTGTAGATCATGTTCTTATCTATATATGTGCTGAATACTATTTTGCCGAAAAGTTAATAGTTTACAAGATATTTTCAAAAAAGATAATTTTACCATGTAAAATACGTTGCTCTCATAAGTTTTAATCTCTACTACGCAGTTGTGCACAATTGACCCCATCAAAGACAGAAGAGAGTCACAGGGTTCCCGCTTGCTAATTTCGTTGGGGAGTATAATACATTTTTTTGTGGAGTACAGAACAAAATAAAAGTAATATATTTTTAGTCAATAGTTTTTAATTTGGACAGTTCGCATACAGAATGGAAAATTGGCGTGGGTTGGGTACTAGGTAATAAGTAGAAAATGAGATTCATGTTCGAGTAATTTTTGAGAGTAAAAATATTAAGTAATTAAATTAAACTAAATTGTGATGAATTCGTGAAGAGGGGAAAGATTGAATGATATAGATTTGAAATAATATCTGATGTGTTGGACTTTAGCCAAATACGGAACCTTCGGTGCGCGAGTGACACTCGCACTTGGCCGGTTTTTTTTATCCATATTTTCAGTTTTAATTAGAGAATTTCAGTTTTAGAGAGAGGTAAGACTAAAAAAATATTTCAAGGAAAATGTACCTACTTTTTGGCATTTTAATTGCTTTAAGAAATACGTATTTATTTCGAAAACCACCAAATCTTTTCCTCTCCTGCATCTGCATACACTTTAGCTTATTGTTTTAATTATTCCTACCCGTTCGTCGACAGCTCCTTATCCAATAGAATGGTTTTGAAATTTCGCTTTCACATTTCACTCTGCTTGGGTGATAAGTGTTTACTTGCATCTTGATGTATGTATAGATTACTTGTAGATTCCCTACTGTGTCCCTTTGCAGTGACAACGAGAAAAAATACACAAATTCAAGAAAATTCAAAAAAATAAATACAATTCCCATTCATTTTTTGATTGTTTAGGTGTCAGAGTTTATTACAGTCATTTTCAAAATGTTAAAAATGAAAACGAGGAACGATTGGATTGATACGACGATGATGTTACATGAAGCAAACTGAAAATGATATCGTTCTGTTGAATCGTTTCGACGACAATCGTTTGATAAATTACGCGATGAGAGCCCTTCCTACTCCATTTCACGAAATGGTTTACAAATTGATTTGTAATATGGTAACACTTATTTCTGTCATTAAATACCATAGACTACAACTTTTGAAGATAACGTAAAAAATTCGCTCGACGTATTTCTATCAATATCTACGATTAGAATCGACTCCATTCGAACTTCCTAATTAGGTACTCGAAAGAAATGACAAAGAATGATAAACTAACTCCGATTTTTCTACTTCGGTTGTTTAATTAGCTAAGCAGTGACACAAACCAACACTGGAAGCACAAACTGAACGAATCTGAGCAAACAGTTACTAGTTAAAAGAGATGGCGCTGTTGAAAAGCTCTTAATTCATGGCGGACAAATGGTAATGCTGCACTCTAGTGTAATATTAAAAACACAGTTTGGATATCAGAATTATGGCAACCGATTTGTTAGAGAAAATCCGCTGGAAAATGTAATAGAGTTTTCAATTCTGCATGTAAACCCATAGGCTTCATTCAATTATGCCCGTAAAAAGTGCTTGCATAGGTATATGTATTGAACTGGCTTCTGGCCTCTGGCGTGCTATGTGCTGAGCAAAATTCACAATTTAGTTACAGTTCAAACGGCTTTCTGGCAGAACGAAGAAGGAAACGGAAATATCGCACCCGTTAAAAAAAAAATTGTCAAATTTTGTGGCGCCAAAACAAAAACAATTTTATTGTCTACTCCACTCGATTGCGGGCACTGACCCGACAAGAAAAATCTTAGTCTTTATTGAACACGTGCGCAATTAACAGATAAATGTGCATTTCATAATATTTCGTTGTCGCTAGAGTTCCAGGCGCATGTGAAAAGTATATTTGCAGCCGTAAATGGTTCACAAGCAAATCGTAGCTACATAAACAGCGTAGATCGTAGTATACGAAAACAATTAAACATAAAAAAAAAGTTATCAAATGCAATTCTCAATGTTTGTCACATTAAAAAAAAAAAAACACGGTTAAATATGCCTTCCTAATCAGTTCCTTTCATTGGGCTATGATTCAATCACCCCTATCGAGGTATCCGTTCGGAACGGAATTTTCTCCGATCTGTACGAAATCGGAGATATTCCATTCGAGGTATCTGTTCTGATACGACTTTCGGAAAACTTCTCCGATGACATATAGCGCACCTTGTCGCATTGCGTGGAACCGCGTTATAACACTTACTTTTGACAGCTACATGTCACATTTTTTCCGAAGCTCTCCGACAACTAATTGCTGCGGAATATTTGAATGCGAAATGAACGCGTTTATATGCTTCTTCTATTTTGTTCCGAAACGGATACTTCGAACGGAATTTTAGTTCCGATCGGATTTGACTTTCGTATCGGAATTTTTTCCAAACGGATACCTCGATAATGGTGAATATCTTCACTAAAAAATGTTCACTCAATAATATTTCAGAACCAACTAAAAAGATAACAATCCGTGTGTCCACTTACCTGAGTGAGAACGTTGTTTTCTATTAGGTTCCACTGTATTCAATCGATCTAACGGCACTCAACGTTTTTTTTACGAACACTCGCGTTAGAAACGAAAAAAGAAACTATTTGACTCATTTTGAAACAAAACTAACACCCAATTAATTATTAACACAATGCAAACTTTGCAACTACACTTTGCACACTGAAAATATAAACTTTAATTGGAAAATATTGGATTAGAAATATCTAAATAGTATGTAACGATCGCGAGATTTGACAAAAACAAACAACCTAAGTGGTTGTCAAAGTCTCTGAGAATTTCGAAAAAATAAATGAACCGTCTTCGAAATTCGAGTACTTGAACTAAAGGCATCTCTTTTTTCATTATGTATCAGTCAATTGTTTGTTATTAATTGCTCAATAAATAATGAGATCTTGAAATGAACTGAGAACTGAGTGTGATGTGTGAGAGGCAGATGGCAGAGTAGTTTACGTGAGGTAATCTAATCAATTAACTACGCGTAGCAAATCGAGCATGTTACACGCCTGATTTTTTCATTTACTACCTACATGAGTTCCATGTTCTATGTAGGTACTCAGAAAAGGCTAAAATTCATAAAAATGCTATAGAAAATAAAGCAAAACAGATTTGGGGCTTTTCAGCTTATCCAGTTTGACGGTTGGATCTGACAACGCTAATTACATTTTGACATTTAGCGCTACGTTTACTATATTAGGCTACGTTAACTAATAAACTACCTCAGTTACGTAGCAGGCGTAAAAAATATAGTAATTCAAAAAAAAAATTGCATATAACTAAGTAATTTCGGAGCATTTTCGGAGTGCGGCTTAGTGTTGGCATTTGGTATGAGGACCCGGGCCAGAGTATATCATATCCATTAATGAATAGCGACACTCTCTACCCATATGCATTTCCTTCTACCTTCTACAAAGAAAAAAGCATAAAAAAACTGCAATAAGTGGGAGAAGGGCGAAAGGATCTGTTTAACCCTTATACCTACCATGTTCCCGCCGACGTGATTTAGCTCACCTTCGGACCAATTAGTTTTTTTTCGTGTTGTTTTGGTTTTCTTCCCATACCTGCCACAAATAAAACAATTTATGATTGCATTTACTTAATAAAAATACCAAAACTAACCGAAACACGAAGAATATTGAATTTGAAATAATTTTTGTGACATTTGTTTTGTTGAAAAAAATTGAATTGAATTGAACTGAATTGAAACAAAACATGTATTTTCGATTTTATTTTGTGTGGATTTGTGATGGATGACAGATACGTAATTAAAAATTAAACACGTATAAATCATGTAATTAGTAATCACGAAAATGTATGGTGAATCACGTAATTTATGAGATGATTTAGCTAAATCAAGTGGATTTTATTTAGTGGATTTAGCTAAATCACGTTGGTGGGAACATGGTATTATACAACGACCCCTGTAAAAAAAAAAGTGGTACGCAATATATTTTGCCTGTACCAATACATGCGGAGCGCTTCGTAAATCGTAAGACGAACACGCGTAAGCTTGGGTGGTTTGTAGACCTCAAAAACCATACTGCTGAGGTTCACAGTCTTGCTGCAAGGAGGTCTTCACCATGAAGGTTCCGTTTCCGTCCTTGAACTCATAGCCCTTAACCTGGATACAAGCATTTGTTGCCGCAATAAGCTCCAAAAGATGGGCTTTGCAGTGTTTGCACTCTGCATCGCTCATACTGTTATCATCGCCTGCTTTCCCTATACGAACTACTAAAGAGGAGACCAGCAGCATTCTTATATAGGACAGCCTACTATCACGCACTTTAGCTGTTCTGCGTTCAAAAGAAGCACTCTGACCGCTAGAGCCATCCGCGACAACCATGTTCTGTCCGCTGGTACTGCAACCTGAGTTGGTTTCAGCACCTGGATCATGCGTTACAAGTGCACGGCGGGCAGCTTCAGTGATTGGAGATCCTCCGGAGCTCACGCCTGTTGGTACGAGCTTGGGTCGCTTCTTCTTCAATAACTAATTTTATTTAATTTTTCATTCGATCTTCGTTTGTCTCCACTGTCCACTCTTCGACTCTCCAATCCGTCGATTGTTGACAGAACTTATAACCACTTTACTCTTCTGAAAATAAAAATGATTTTTTTTTTATTTTAATACGTTTTTTTCTTTTAGATTATTATTTCTTTAAAAAGTATGGATGAAAACGAAAAGAAAAACTAATTAAATTCGGTAAGAAAAAATAATGCTTTTAAGCAAGTTTTTCTTATGAATGAAAAATAAAATAAAATTAGTTATTGAATTTTCATGAAATTCTCCATCAATTTCATGAAAACTCAGAAGTCACACCAAGGGAAACAGAGCGTGTACCCATTAATGAAGATACCAGCGCTTGGCTGGAGGTTTATGATGTACAGGTGGAAGAAGTGAACGATCCAACCATAGAAGCGGATGCAAATGATCATTTAAATAACGGCATACAGGCTGAGCTTTTCGCCAATCCTGCGGAAACTTCAATCGAACTAATTAGTGAGGGAATTCCAATTGAGCGTATATTTAAAGTCCCGGCGGAAGAAACGCAGAGAGCATTAACAAAACATCAATCAACGCAGACCTATTTTAAGGAAACAGCAGAGGTATTAAATTTAAACCTAGTGTTTCCTTCATATTCACTGATTTTAAGGAATATGAAGGTGCGCAATTAACGAGCCTTCTCAAAACGGTGGAGAGTCTGGAGTAAAAATGTATTGCTCGTTTTCCCAATTTATGCTTTTGCAATAATCTTGAAATGGAAATGTATAATATATTAAAGAATAAATTTGATTACTTTTGCTGTAAAAATCAAATCAAAGAATTTCTTATAAAATTCTATGTACGTGTTCAGTGTATCACACTATCAAAAACTTGAATAGAATAACACATATCTGATTCTTATTTATTTTTTAACAAAAATATACGACAAGCTAATGTTTGCCTTTTTTAACCCTAATCCTACCAAGGAGTGCCTCGGAGGCACATTCCATTCTAAAAAGCGCAACATTTCTCTAGATACAATTTTAATCGAACTGTGACTTTTAGTATTCTAAACAATTGCTTTTTGACACATAAAACAACTAAAATAAAGGTGAATATATTTATGTAATCTAGCAGTATATATATTGAGCAATCGGAGAAAATAATAAATTGCAGAAACTGCTAAGAAAAGAAATTAAATAAATGGGTAAATGGATTTGTTTATACATGTGCTTAACAATTTAATACAGTTAGCTTTACAATCAATTAGATATACAGTCAGATGCAATGTGCCTGAGAGGCACACCTTGGGTATGACATGTAACGAAAATACCTTGGTAGGATTAGGGTTAAACGGAGCATCCTGTGCCTGTTTCCAAAAAAACACTCTTCCTCTTTTATCACTCGCTTATACTTGTATGTTATTGTCTGACACAGAACTAAGAACTGATAACGAAAACGTCCAGAGTGTCCCTATACTCATTATAATGGATATGCTCTGGACCGGAAGCGCTGCAGCTGGAAAAACTGCCAACTTTTTTTTTATGGGCTCCACAGAGTGCCAACTTCCAAAACCAAACCAAAATGATTTTTTTTTAGACTATTAATGTAGTCTGAGGTCTAAGAATTTGTTATAAAATATTATAAAAAATTCGATGGGTTCCATTTGACCATGACTATTTAATCTTATAAATAGGTAGTAAAATAAAATTCCCCAATAATTTACTTTAGCAATAACAAGGAAATAGCCAACCATTTTTTATATAAATATTTATACACGATAACTCCAACTCTGACTCCCTGTACTTCATCATATTTTTTTAGGTTTTCTTTTGCAAAATGTTCCTACCACCCACCCTGCTAATGATACACGCCTATGACCAAAAAAGCCCACGGAATAACCATTTCCACGAATTACAATCGTAGGGGAAATTGATGGATATGAATTTCGAAATTCCTAGCAAACATGTACTTTCCGACGGATGATAGTTCTTTCGGGGTTCCTACAAAATTCCGAATACGACGGATTCTATGATAGACGTGATAATGTTTTAATGAATCTAACGGCCATTGGTAATTAGGTGAAAGTTAGTTTTACACCCGACCATTTCATCCGCATTTTTTAAGTCATCGGGTTAAAAAATTAATTCTATATTTAAAATAATCACTCAAAAACATGCGTTAAGCCCGCTGAATTTTGGCTCGATTATTATTATCTATTTTATGACATTATTATTTTTGTTGTTTGCCAAATAGAATTAGATTTGATTTGCTGTTTGCTGAGTTTCATTAATATTGTATTAACTATGAATTAAGCCTCCAAAATGTCTGTTTTTTCTAGCCGGAAATATTTTTGAAAATCCAAGAAATCGTTATCATTAATACAAAATCGTTTGTGCATTCGATGTATTCGTAAACGAGGACGGTGTCAGCTATTCGAGCCTGACGGCACGCCATGAAAATTATGAAAATTTCATATACTTCCACAAATTAAATAATTTTTTTTTAGCTTATCGCTACTTTCTTTTTTACCTTCAAATGTCAATATTATGAAATTGAGTCTTTCTTAACCCGAGTTAAAATAATGAAACTGGTCTCTGGAGTGGAGTTTAGATTTAATCGGATTAAAAACCCTCGAGTTTATAGGACTCAGATTATATTCGGGTTAAAAATTTGGGCTTTATGTTGGGTTTAATTTAGGGAGTGAATATAGTATGGTCGTAAGTCATATAACTTCATACATGTTCCATTTAATTCAAAAATAAAAATAGTAGATACAAGTGAGAGGTGGTATCTACCTATATACTTGCGTATTCGCTAAAGTCAAATAGTAGGTACTTAAATCAGTACAACAGTAAGGCCCATTTTTTTCACTGAAAATCCCCAAGTTGTGTTCAACTTCGAGTGAATAAAATGGGCCTAAGCCTTTTTACAACAGTGGTGGTGCCTACTTTCTTGTTTCGTTGTTTGTCCTGTGATTGCGATTTGTGTCGCGACTGTTTCTGTTTTGTGTGAGTCGTGATTTTCAAACTGTGACTGTGATTGTGATGGGAAAATTATATAAAAAGCAACGAGTGAAAAATCGAAGTCATGCTTTATTTAAAAGTCGCCATTTTGCAATCGCTGTGATTAAATCACTGTGATTAAATCACATGTAGTGATTTTGTGCTCATCTCTAGAATTCCCGATAAGATTGAACATAAAAAGTTGCCTCAAAAAAAAAAGTGTTCCTTTCTGCCAATCGAATACCTAAAACATTAATTCTTGCCTTTTTTACTTTAGCAGGAATTTCAGAATTATAATTTCTGCATTTATAATTTTGTTAATAGCTCTATGTTTTGTTCGAATATGCATTAGTAGGCGCAGGGTCATAAGTTCACAGGCCAAAAGTCCACAATGGACTTTTGACCCATCTATGTGGGTTATAAGTCCACAAATCAATTGTGGACTTACAACCCACCCAGATGAGCCAAAAGTTCACAATAATTTGGGCCATAGGTTCACAATTTTAAAATGGAAGTAGGCCATAAGTCCACAATTATCCATATGACTAAAAGAGTTGTTTTAACAACTCAAAAAGTAAGGGAATATTTGATAGATGCCGTGAAATAAGACCAACTTCTAAAAATGTACCTTATTTCGCTCTTAAATAGTGTAATGAGGATAACTCCAACAGTTGGTCTTATTTCCCTCCCACAAAGTGCAATAACGCCAACAAAATTTGAGTAATAAGAAGAACCTTGCACCCACCCCGTAATCCATCAGTAAACCTAAGCAGGGGGGTTGCATACAGAATTCATAGTTTGAAAGCGCAATCTTAAAATGATTGCAATGCTGGAGAAGTGTGTCTTGTGGGTATTGGAGGCAAACACCGCAAATGAGGTCATTACTAGAATTTTGAGCTTCGCTTTCAAGCTCGTTGTCCTCTTCTTCACCTTCTTCATCCGTGAGCCATAAGACCACAATCAGTGAGTCAAAAATTCACAAGAATATTGTGTGAACTTTTGGCTCACCTGGGTGGGTTATAACTTATTATAGGTCCACAATTGATTTGTGGACTTATAACCCACCTAAGTGGGTAAAAAGCCCATTGTGGACTTTTGGCCCGTGGACTTATGACCCTGCGCCGCATTAGTATACTTACTCAAGAATTGTTTTTAAAATCATTCAAAAAATTGTTGTTTTATTAATAAAACTATACGTAGGAATCAAACCTAAAACTTTTTTGATGTTATTGACGCGATTAATCATGAATGTTTAAAAAGCTGGCAGATGTCTATTCTGAATTTAACATAAAAAGCCAATTGACTCTTTGTTTCAACAATCAAACGCAATGCTGTCAGTAGCAAATGGAAGAGAAACAAATCTAGCAATGTTTAATTTTTTCTTTAAGAAATATAGTTATTATTATTTTTATAATTTCTGAGTGCCCAATTTATAGATTTGAAGTGCCAATGAGTGCCTAGGTGCCAAAAATGTTTGAAAGCGCCAGTTGCTGCAGCGCTGAGTCCGGAGTCCGGACCACTGAGAACTGAGTGTGAGAGGCTAAGGCCCATTTTATTCACTCGAAGTTGAACACAACTTGGGGATTTTTATACGGGAAACTTCCCAAGTTGTGTTCAACTTCGAGTGAATAAAATGGGCCTAAATTGTTTAGTTTTGACTCGAGAGTCTTGAGAATTTATTTTTACAATGAGATGAAAATATCATGTTCAAGGTGTTTGTTAGCTACTCATGTCGTTTTCCATTGGTTTCACTCGGGGGTCCACTCATTCTGTAGTCCAATGGAACAAGAAAACTGCTTCTGATTGAATCCACAAGGGTATTGGTGAAATGCCAAAAAATAATCTACGGCAGCTGTCAGTTGACTTGTATAAAATACACAAACTACACTGGTGTGAGTGCTTCTTGAGTGGATTCTGACTTCAAATCCAGAAGCGAAATTCTCTCCTCGGAATCACCAGAAGAGTATTTTTTGTGCCAATGGAACAGTTTCAGAAGTGATTTTTTCGATTCCGGACTCTCCCGGACGCTTCTTTTTGCCCAATGGAAAACATGGTCAATGTTCAATGAATGAGATTTAGAACAGAAAGAGCATTCTTCGAGAGAAGTAGCATGATTCTGAGTTCTGAAAAATGTTGCGAAACATGGAATTGAGGCTCAAACTTATGGTTGAAAGGAAACAGGTCTGAAGCCCGAGTCCTATTCGGCTACCGACAGTAGGTTTGTTTGACGTGGCTAGCACTAGTGCCCACTAGTGCGCACTGAGAAGTGTCAGCTGATTTTCCCGCCTACCCAAAAACCTGCACAACCCTGAAAATACGGCTATCATATCGAACGCAAAATATGCTGCCCTGATGTCTGGCAGTTTTTTAATTTGAAAAATACTTATGTTTTGGTGAACGAAGTACGAAAATGATAACACTTTGTTCTGTTTATTGTTAAAAATGAGTGAACTAAATTCTGATCTTGTGCTTGCCATAATGCAAACCAATGCAAACAAGTTGATAAAACTGTTTGCAATATATGCGATGCACTAAAAAATGTAATCAGCTTTGATTCCAGATTTTTTTCATTCCATTTATCTTTAAAATAAGGTTGTCCATAAACGTTGTTGTTTTCAAACAATTCCCCTTTGAATATCAAATTTATTGTATTTATCTTTATTACGATATTCAAATAAACGAATAACAGCAAGCGAAATGACAGCGCAACTCAGCACTGAGTTCTTGCCCCGACAAAATAACTGGGGTCAGTTCAGTGCACAACTAGGGCGCCCTAGAAGTCATGTCAAACACAGGTTTTCAGTACCAGGGCGAGTTCAGTGCTATATCGAACACATTAGGGTTAACCCAATGCGCACTAGGGCCCACGTCAAACAAACCTAGTAATTTCAGACCATCCTTCGAACGAAGTTTGTCTTATGTCGTTTGCTCTCAGATTTTAGATTTTTCGTGCCCAATGGAACGTTAAACGAGATTTTTCTTCCATCGCATTTATGGTAGTGCGTGTTTTTAAAGTCAGCTGTTCTTAAATTGTAATTTATGCTTATAGAAATCCACTCAATTTTTGTTGATATCCATTGGTGCGGCCATATGTAGATTTTTCTCTATTTTTCACAGACTTGTCTTATAAAAACGTAATTAATAACACACTCTCAAGTTTGACAAAAGACAAATCTTTTGGTTTAGTGTAAGTAGGCGTGACGTGTGAATCTCGCTCAGATATCGAGATTCGCAAAACTGCTCTGAGCTCTGACTCTGAAAAAAAGTGTTTTTTTTTTTTTTTGCGGCCAATGGAACATGAAATCTGACAGCCAGCTGATTTCGAGAGCAGAAAAATTGCTCCGACTCTCAAAAAAGTGCTTTTTCTGTCCCAGTGACGACATTAAAGGACCATTCACATGAGAGCGAACTGCGAACAACGAACTGGCACTTCTGACACTTCATTTACATGAAAACTTTTTTTAGTCGCAGGTACCCGCGAATCATTTGTATTGTAGAAGGTTAAGTTCGGTTTGTGGATCGCGACTGTTTTATGTGGATTGTGAATAAAGTGTGACAGTTCGCGGCAAGCATTTTCAATTCGCGGGAGAATTGCTGTAATTGTAAATTACGTTGTTTTAATCAATCAAGTGTCGGGTTTTTTTTAGTTTAGGTGTTATATTAATTGAATATAATGCTTTTGTGGTAAAACAAATAGCAATTTTAAATTCATAAATACAGATAAATTGATTTGTTCGCAGTTCGCCTATTCGCAGTTCGCGCTCATGTGAATGATCCTTTAAGGACCAACTACCTACGAACGAACGAATATTCGCAAGTTTTGACAGTCCATTCACATGATACATTTAATTTGGTCGCAGAAACCCGCGAATCCAATGACAGTCGACGTTATTTGTCTCTATAACATTTTGAGTTTGAGGTTAAGTTCGAACGAATGCTTTATTCGCAAGTTTGTGGAACGCGAATTAAATGATGTGGATTGCGAATAAACTTTGACAATTCGCGCCAAGGGTGTTTTCGTTCGCGGCAAAAAGTTTGCAATTCGAAATTTCGTTATTTAAACTGTTTATTAACATGTTTTCTTAATACATTTTGATGGGATAATTAACTATCCTCCTCTTGGAATAGTAAAATGTACAATTTTCTGTTCATAAATGCATCAAAAGTGGTTTGTTCGTATTTCAGCAATTCGTTCGCTCGCTCTCATGTGAATAGTCCTTAAGTCTTAAATTATAATATTTAGCACGGCGTTTGTTCAGACGAGGAATAATTACGTCATTCGCTAAATTTTGTTTGATGCCTATAAGCCAATGCCATATTTTTACTGAATTGCCAGCAACACTTGAAGGTTGTTCTTGCTCAGTAGATATCACTTGCTTTTATTTATGAAGAAACATATTTTCGCAGCTCAAAAACTCGATTGACTAGGGCTGTTTGGGCAGCTCACTTGTTTGCGACGACGTAATGCACTCCGTGTCAAATTACACTTGCGTAACATTCAGACTTAGCCTACTTTGACTAAATTCAAAAATAATGTTTCCTTGAAAAACAAAAAGAGAAAATAAATCGAACAGTGAAGCAAAAAAGTGTGCATTCACCGCCATAAATAAGACCAACATAAGAGTGTGGTGGATTCACCTAGTGAGCGTTTCCGTTGAGTAAGTGTCTGGAATCTTTTGTCCGTCACTGTTATATGAATCATTTACTTGCGTGTACCTACAATGTTCGAATTCAAATCGAATGAAGACAAATAGACCAGAAACTGGTATTACATGGTGGGGCGGATGTTGGCAGCTGCACCAAAGACGACTTGCTATAGGCAAGTCTTGTTAACTTTTAATCGAAATGGTTAATCAGTTTCGAGTTCCTCTGGTGTACGGTTCGTGTTCAGCACTGAATTTCTATCTTGTGTCGTGAGAAGTAGGAAGACGGAAGCAGTTTAACGATTTAGTTTAGGTTCTTCTGTGGTCTAAGATGTTGCAGCAACAGTTATTGGCATTCGTTGTTTGTACAACAGCCGCATTGACTTGCGCTGAGACTTTGGTACGAGGATTTAGGAGCAGCTTTTCGTCGTATATCAACGAAACGCGTGGTAGTCCCTTTCAGGTTATAAACGAATGGAAATATTTAGACTTTGAATACCCGACTTTCCAGCGAAGACAGACGGCTATTGCAAGAAAGTAAGTTTTATGCCTTCCTTCATGTTCAGTGACAGTATCCTTTCTTGAATAGTGAATTTGTGCCACAAAACAATCTTCCGCTGGGCATCGATGTGTACGGCAGCCGGATTTTCGTCACCACTCCTCGCTGGAAGGATGGTGTCCCAGCCAGTCTGAGCGTGCTGCCTTTTCCACCGAAAGAACTGAGCCCACCACTTCAACCATATCCCAATTGGGAAGAGCACGGCGACCCCTATAATCCTGACTGCAACAAGCTAATGTCTGTCTACAGAATTTCAATCGACGAATGCTCCAGAATGTGGCTAATTGATGCTGGTGTGGTGAATGCAACAGTCAGTCTAAATCAGATTTGTCCCCCGAAAATTCTCGCATACAATTTGGAGACGAACCAAAGAATTCTCTCCTACGAACTGCCACCGGACCAAGTTAAACAGGAATCGCTGCATTCGAATATATTAGTCGACGTGCGCAATGGCCAGTGTGACGATGCACATGTTTACGTAACTGATGTGTGGCGTTTTGGCATCGTGGTCTACAGTTTGGCGAAAAACCGCAGTTGGCGTGTTACAAACTACAATTTCAACCCAAACCCAATTGCGTCGGACTTCAATGTTTATGGCTTAAATTTCCAATGGCTGGATGGCGTCTTTGGGTTGAGCTTGTCTCCACTCAATGAATACAATGACCGCGTCTTATTCTTTCACCCCATGGCTAGTTACAAGGTAATTTTTTGATGTGCCAATTACAACTCGATGCTGTACAATTTACCTCTTTCTAAGGAATTCATGGTATCAACGGCTGTGCTTCGCGATGAAACAAATTGGCCGGACAAAGCGCAACAATTGTCAAAGTCATTCGCTGCGTTCGGTGATCGCGGTCGCGATGGACAATCATCGACCTCTGGTATCGATCGTAATGGAGTTATGTTCTTCACGCAGGTTCATCGAGATGCGATCGGCTGCTGGGACATAAACAAGCCCTACACGAGGTCGAATTTGGGCGTAGTCGCTTCCAACACAACACTGATACAATTTCCGAATGATCTGAAAGTTGATCGACAAGTAGACCAGGGGGTCTGGGTGATGAGTAATCGACTGCCAATCTATTTATATTCCCAACTGGACTATGGCGCTGTCAACTTTCGTATCTTGAGGGCAGACGTTAAAAATGCTGTTGCCGACACGCAGTGCGATCCAAATGTAGGACCATCGATAACCGTTACACCTGAGTCAGATGAATGCTACTGATTTATTTTATTGATTTATTTAATTCGCTTTATAAAAAATGTGCGAGTTTTTTGTTTAGTCATTACTTTAGTAAAATAAAAGCTTTCGTGGTTAGTCGCTATTATCTGTTGAAAAATGTTCTGTTTTCTTTATTACACTGGTAGGTTGAGAGAGGAGGATCTCCAAGTCAAACCCGCCTGAAACAGTTTGTTCAATTCAGTGATCTACATAGGTAGAAGTGGCGGTCCCGCTTGGAACCCAAGTAGCACTGTGATGTGCCTTTTTGTTACCACGACTCGTGTTACCTAGTTTATGATGTTTGTTAAGGGTGAGAAGCATTCGGTGCCTATATCCAGCCTGTGGAGTTGAGGAACCGTATTATGTCTGATATCCCTATACCCGAAACGTCGCTAAGGTTGTCGAAAAAAGGTTGGTTCAGTGTGCGCAGTCTGGTTCTCGCTAGTGCCGGACATTTGCAGAGAAAATGGAAGAGAGTTTCTTTCTCATGTGTATTCCCGCAACTGCGGCAGTGAGTGTTGTGTGGGATCCCGAGCTTGACCGCATGGTCTCCAATTGGCCAATGCCCCGTGATTATTGCCGTAATTCTGGCGATATCTGGGCGGGTTCTGTTTAGCAGGTTCCTTGTTCTGTTCTGATCGTATATGGGCCATATCTTCCTTGAAATGACGCAGTTGGTCAACCCCTCCCATTGGAATTTGGCTTTCTGCAGGAAATATGAATGAATTTGTCCTTTGACCACTCCTAGTGGGACGTGGACACTTGCCGCGAGTGAGCTGTGCAGAGCTGACCCCCTTCTGGCCAGCTCATCTGCCCGCTCGTTGCCTATTATGTCACTATGCCCTGGTACCCAGAGAAGTGTGACATTGAAACGTTCACCCAGACGGGCAAGCTCGTTCCGGCACTCCAGCACTAGTTTAGAGGATATGGTAGCCGAGTTTATGGCTTTGATGGCGGCTTGGCTATCTATAAGGATAGCGATGTTTTGTTTGTGAGTAGTGTTACGCCCTAGATGCACGCAGGTTTCTCGAATAGCCAGTAATTCCGCCTGAAAAACGCTGGCAAAGTCCGGCAAACGGTATGATTCTGATATATTTGGTGCGATTCTGAGTAGACCCCGGCCCCCACACCGCAGTTCATCTTAGATCCGTCAGTGTATATGACCGTGTCGAAACCCTGCACTACTTCGTTTCCCTTCCACTGAGCTCTGGACGGGAAGCTTACCTGGAAGCCTTTCTTAAAATTAAGTTGTGGTGTGATGTAGTCGGTTGGAAACGTGACCGTGCCATTTGGTAACGAGTCCAGGATATTGCTGTGGCCATACGGCCTTGCACTCCAGCACCCAGATTCCCTGAGTCTTATGGCGCTGCATAGTGCAGTATCTTTGGTGTGCAGATCGAGAGGTAAAAGATGCAGGAGCACAGTAAGAGCATCCGTTGGGGCCGACCTCATTGCACCCGTAGTGCCTATACTGGCTGTTCTTTGCAGTCTTTTTAGTTTTGTAAGGTTATAGCCCTTACTCAACGCGGGCCACCATACGAGTGAACCATAGGTGAGAATGGGACGCACAACAGCTGTGTACATCCATAAGGTCATCTTTGGTTGAAGTCCCCACTTCTTTCATCATTCTTTCACAGGTTTTGCTGCAGGCGTAGAAGGCAACGCTCGCCTTCCTTACTCTGTGTTCAATGTTTTGTTTCCAGTTAAGTTTACTATCAAGCATTATGCCCAGATACTTAGCGCTGGAGGATAGTGTGAGTGGTTGACCGGCCCCCATAATTTCACTTATCACGGAGGGAAACTTCCCTGACACTAGTATCGCCACGTCATCCGCAAACGCGACAACTTTGACCCGTTCCCTGTCAAGTTTTGCAAGAATTTTGTTTATAACCATTAGCCAAAGTAGGGGAGATATTACGCCGCCCTGTGGCGTTCCTCTATGGGCAAATCTGGTTAAATGGCTGTTGCCTAGTGTTGCCTGAATGGTTCTTGTTCTTAGCATAGAGACTATCCATTGACTAATAAATTCCTCTATGCCCATCTCACTCAGAGATTCCAGAATTACTTCAGTGTGTACATTGTTAAAGGCTCCCTCTATGTCTAGAAAGGAGGCTAGGGTGTATTCTTTATAGTGTAAGGATTTTTCAATTGTCCGCACTACTTCGTGGAGAGCCGTTTCCGTAGATCGGTAGGACGTTAGACTAATTGGCCTGAAGTCCTTCGCGGCTTCATGCCCGCGTTTGCCTACCTTCGGTATAAAAACCACTCTAGCGCGTCTCCAGGAGTGGGGAACGTGGTTTAGTATTATACATCTTCTAAAAATTGACGCCAGCCAAGGTATTGTTAAGTCTTGCGTTCTCTGTAACATGACATGTAATATGTCGTCAGGGCCCGGAGACTTAAACGGTGAGAAGCTGTTGATAGCCCAGGAAATCTTTTCCTCGGAAATTAATGAATTGATGTGACTATGGAGTGCAGGTTGTACTGGCCGAGACCTCCCGGGTTCTGTACTAATATCGCTGCATCCGGGAAAGTGTGTATTAATTATGAGTTCCAGGGTCTCTGCACAGGATTCAGTCCAACCTCCATCTGGCTTTCTTAGAAAGGAAGGGTTGGAGTGTTCCTTGGACAGAATTTTGCTAAGCCTACATAATATGTACCAAAATTAAACACAACCATCTCAACATAATAACATATATACGCTTTTATTTAGATTTTCAAAGAAAATAATAATAATGTACTTGGATAATGCAAAGATGTTAATATAATGTTTTAGTTGGTATATGTATATTGTATATATATATATCTAATTTCTGCTATAGTATTGTATTAAAATATATTTATATTCATTGCGTTCGTATGCTTGAATCGTCTAAGAAAACTCGTCGCAAATTGGTTTAGCTTTTTGAAACGAAATAGAAATTACAAAAAATATTTTAAACAAATCAAAAGAGTTGTCATTGAAATTGAATTATGTAATACCTTTAACGAATAGCACACATATACAGTTGCCCTATTAGAGAACGTGTTACACTTACTTCGCTACAGTTTAGAATTTGTTCTATGATTTACTTTGCTTACCATTATTTTGACAATACGAGTTTGCATATTTAAGAATTTTCATGAACTATTATTAAAATTTGTCTCATCTGTGGGCTGGTTGTCATCACTCAGTAGTATATCTTAGCTGCCAACTGTTTTGTGAATAATAATAGTGAGTTTGTACAATAATTTGTAGGGTGTCGCTTTGTAATTTATTGTTTGACTTTGTACCGCACTGGATTGTCCATTGTCATGAGAACCGAATAGTTTTGGACGACGGTACTGTAACCTTAAACGAGGTTGCATTCGAAAAAATTCCTAAATTTCCAGTTTCAATCGAATTGTAATGATGGAAGTATCTCAGACGGGTTCAAGGGATATGGGCTGAAGCTTTTTGTGGTCAATAACCAAAACATAATCGCAAATCGGTAAAGGCTGATCCACTCCCATCAAACCTTTGGTTGACTAGTTACTCCTAGCTTTAAACTAAGATCAGATTGAGCGATATCGGAACGTTTACAGTACAATCCTGCTCAAATACACTAGGTCTGTTCCCTTACTTTTGTAGTAAGAATGGAAAAGACAATTAAAATGGGAGTGGTGGGGATAAATTCTCTCACAGAGAGAGACACTTACGAAAAAGTTAGGGAACGCTTTTGTAGTAAACTATGAAAAATGACAGATATGACCGTTAAATAATTCCATAAATTGCAGTGGTAAAGAATATTTTCAATACAATGGAATATATTCAGGGAGAACATTCAATATTTATTTTGCCACCTGTTGATACGATTTTAATAGAACGCAAGAAATCAAAACAAATTCAATCGAATGTCAAATATGACAAGAAATTTCAAATCAGCTGTTAATTGCTTGGTGACTGACAGCCCTTCTATTTGAGAAATTTGTTGAGTAAAAATTCGTAAGATTCTCAGTGGAGGGGTAATATCTTGCTCTCTCGACGACGCTCTCTTTTCCGAATTTTTCGAGTTAAGGAACGGCGCTGAGTAAAAATTCGTAAGAATTCGTAAAAATTCGTAAGATTTAAAAGTAAAGGAACACCCCTACTATTTTTAAAGAAACGTATAAACGAAAGTTGTGACAGATGATGACGAGGAGTATGAAGCTGATTTTGACAGTGATTATGATACTAACCTCGCGGCAACCAACCCATCTCGTGCGGCAAATTACCCTCGTTTACAGTAACTATTTATTATGTATAAGTATATATTTTATATATAGATTTAGAACTTGTATTTTGATTTATTTGATGTATATTTTAGAATATTCCCTGAATAACATATGTGTGATAAAATATTAATACTCAGGAAGCGGGCGAGAATATTATTCTTTTTAAAAATATTATATATATATATATATTTATATTTATATTTGTATATACTTACGAGGTATATTTACATTATGTTCAAATTTTCATTTAAGATAGTTTTCTGCTTTGTTTTTTCAATATTTTCCAATCAATAAAAAGAAATTGCTTTGATCTTAATTTTATTTTAAAACTAAAATGTGTGTGCATAAGGGTTATTATGATAAAAAGCATTCGTTTAAAAATTATAAAATGATTATGAAAGAGTAGAATAATTGTTTTCCGTATTTGTGCAGACATCTGATAAAATAATAAAAACTTAACTAAACGAGTTGCTAGTTCTGATATTGCAACAGAGGTTCGATTTCGGTTGTTTTGGTTACTTCATAAATGTATCGAGCAACGAAAGCCAAGGACCCAAGTCACGTTCCTCACCCGGTGTCTCCACGAGCAATTTTTCACATCTTGCAACCAATCTTGGAGACCACAAATAGTATGATATAAAAAAGTTCTTGCAATATATTGCCGAGCTCATTGCTTGCTATCGATAGTATGATATTAGCTGTCATTTCTGTGCAGTTTGACACTTGTTTTTCATTTCCACAATGGCCGAGTGGCGAATGGACGCTTGTAGCGCTGAAACTACATCTATATAAAAATGAAACCCGTTTTCCGTTGTCACGACATAACATGAAACGGCTTGACCGATTTGGCTGAAATTTTTTTTAGCTGTTCGTAATTATAAGAAGAAGGGGTTTATGAAAGAAAATTTTGGAAAAACCATCCAGAAAAGTCGGGAAATTGAAAAAAAACGAAAATTGATTTTTTGAATGGAATTGTGCGTGCAATTTTTCGGAATGAATTTTCTAATGGAAAAATATAAAACTTTTAGTGGAAAACTCGGAAAATTCCGAAAAAACGCGGAAATTGAGTTTTTTTTTTTTGAATAAATTTTGCATTTTATCGCATGATTTGATGATTTTGGACGATGTAAAGGTGGAAAATTCGTTGTGAAACTTGGAAAATTTCGGATAATTGTGAGACTCATTGTGATAAAAGACGTATAAACGAGCTTTGGAGGCAGTTGACCTAACGAGGAAGGATTTACGAGGTGATTCGAGACGGTTTGGTGGAGCTATGATATTCCTCCCCGGAGATTTTCGTCAAACGCTTCCCGTCAACCCGATATCTACTGCTGCCGATGAACTTAATGCGTGCCTGTGTGGCATGTCAAGAAGTAGAAATCCACCACGAACATGGCTGCTGAATTCTCGAGACCAACTGCTGGCGCTTGGCAATAACCAAATTACTGTTAATGTTTCGACTGGATCGATATCGTCGAAGGAGGACCTCATCACCATAGTGTTCCCCGGCATTATACATAATTACTAAAACTAGATTGGATTAGTGAACGGGCAACACTAGCGGCGACGAATAAGGATGTGTGGCGATAGCTTGCATTTCATTATTCAAAGTCAAATCGCTGGAAAACATCTGTTGACAGCATGACCGACGAGGACGACGAGCCCAACTAACCAAATGTGGGATAGATAATAAAATATTCATGTTGCGGAATCTGAACCATTCGAAATTGCAACGGTACGCTGTTGTCCGTCAAGAAACGGATGAACAATGTGATTCAAGTGACGATCATCAAGGGCAAATTCAAACTAGAGGAAGTCCTTATCCCATGAATTCAGATTATTCCACTGTTCTTCCATTCTAATTCAAGATTCAGGTAACCGTTCGATTAGCTTTTGCGATAACAATGAATAAAGTGCAAGGCCAATCGTTGGAAGTCTGTGGGATAAATCTCGAATTTCCGTGTTTCGCACGGTCAGCTGTACGTTGCCTGTTCGCGTGTTGGCAAACCGTCTTCGTTGTGTGTTTTCGCAACGGAAAACAAATCGAAAAACATTGATCATCATATCGCTCTCTACAGATTTCGATTCCATTAAAATAAATCACATTGAAATTTTAACTATCTGTGTTTTGTTATCATTTTGAAGTTTATCTGAAGGCGTTAAATTGGGGCGAGACGAAGTTCGTCGGGTCCGCTAGTATTTGAATAAAAACGAGACAAGTAAAGTCATGACAAGTAAATGGGACGAGTGGAATAGTAAGCTATGAACTGCATACTATATCGTTCTTTCTTATTATCAAATTTGACAAATCTCAAGCTATGAAAAATTTCTCTAGAAACGCGGTGTCAGGCTAGAAGTTATGCGAATAACCCGAGAAATTAAGGTACATGAGAAGCTATAGGCCTGGCTCTAAATTTTCCGACATGGAAGGACTCATAAAAATACCAAAAATAAAAATGTCTGCAACGCCATTTTGGTAATTGCAACCAGAATTGACTTTAGCTACACCTACTGGCAGAAATGGACGTAAATTAACTTATAAGCTTTACACACCAAGCCCAAAACCGGGTTTTCGCCAAAACACACGAAAACTTCATCGAAAACAGGTTTTCCCATACATATTTCAGTTTTCAAAACGACTTCCAATCGTTGGGTTGTTGGAACAAACACACCTTTTGCAATGTTCAGAAAAATGGCTGACCGACCAAATGTCACAATTCACATCTTAAAAACATTTCCCCAATTAATTGATGGGCTAATATTGTTTTTAAATGCATTAAATTAATTTTGTGTGTTAATTAATGCGATCGAAATTTGTAACCACAAAAGTTTGCACCGAAGTTTAACGCTGATTGAAATGTCAAACGAAAACGAGTTGGTGGTCGGTGTGAATGCATGGACGAGTTTTCGAGGAAAACCCGGTTTTGGGCTTGGTGTGAAAAGCATATTAGGTTCAGTTAAATACTCGAAACGATTATGATGGATGTATTCGTTCTGCTTCTTTTTTTAACGTGTCGAGAATGTTTGCTCGGCATGTCTATAAAATGACATAAACAGGGAAATAAACCCCTCAAACAAAGAAAATAAAAACTAGAACTCGAGAAATAATAAATTAAACCACATTCATAAAAAAAAAACCTGATTTTGATCTCGCTCATTATCAGCACTGTATTTACAATAAACTGTTCCTTCTCGCTTTTCCTGTACTTGTATATAACTTAAATTCCTAATACAAAAATATATATTGTTAACTATGTTTGTGTGCGCGAAAATTTGGTAAATGTTTGTGTCTTTTGTTTTTATTGTATTGCAAAATATAATTACATATTATACGCGTTTAGTATCAGAGTATTTTCATGCTTTCTTGATAGCGATCACAATCAGTCTATCGTTGTTCACAATAAGAGTGAGCTGACTTGGATATAAATACGATCTCTATTAGACCACAAAAACGATCGAATTTACAATCTTAGCTAGTAGCCTAACATAGATCAATCGATCTGCCATCTGATCGTTATCAAGAGCATCGCCGTGTTGCAACCATTCTATAGTTTAATTGGTAAACCTAATCGTTATGTAAAAATTTGTTTGTGTATTATGTACGTTCTAAGATTAAAATTTATTGTAAAATCGTAAAAAATATCGATCGAAAGAGAATAAGATTTAGATAGACAAAAGGAATATCAACAAACAAAATATAAATCACACATTCAAGCCAATTTTCTCCTTGTCTTACTGTATGCGTTCCGACTTTTCAATTACTCGCCCCAGTCATTGGCGTTTGGTACGTTATTACTACTGTTGTTAGTTGAATCACACTTTAGCAAATCACCTTCGTTATCGATAAACTCAACGTGAGTGAATGGAAAGTGACCCTTTTTACCTTTTACCTCGCCTTCCCACTGACCGTTAATATTTGTTTTAGTCACCTTAATAATATCGTCCACTTCCAGCTTGAGAGCTGTCTTATCATAAGCATTTGGCACCCGGGCTTGTTTCACACGAGCGAACGCTGGAAGCTTGCGCTGAAAACAGACAACAAAACGGAAAAACGTACAAATTTGGCCCCAGCGAAATTTTTTTACTTTAGTACTCACATTCAAGTCAGACTTTTTCAAGGCATTGCCTAATTGATGTGAGTTAGGCAGGGTGCCACCCCCACCGCCGCCACCACCACTGCCACCGCTACTGCTGCCACTTTGTAGTCTTGTTCTTGAGGTTGGGTTATTTCCACTAATTATGTTACCACAACCGCTGCCTCCAGAGCTTGGACGTTCTATGCTATTGTCTTCAGTATTTTCATCATACTAACAGAGATAAAAATAAATACTGTTAAAATGTTACTTACATTCATTTTATGGGAGTACACACCTTTTGCACATAAGGTACCGGAATTTGTCCAACTTGTCCCAATGAATTCCTTGCCGTCCACCACTGATCTTCATCTTTGCGAATGATGGTAAGAAGCTCACCACGCCGGAATGGCAAATCGTCTTGATCCTAATGGTAAAAACCTTAATTCCACTTGCAATAAAATTGTAATAAAAAAATGTTAACATTTGCCTGACTTACGCTTCCATCAAAATCAAATTTCCCAATGACCTTCTCGAGTTTTCGAAGTGCAGGTCGGCGCAAAGGTGTGGTATCCAAGTAATGCAACTTGTAGAATGTTAACAGCTCAGGTAGGTCTTCGAATGACTGATCGCCAATTCGGTATACGATTTGATCTTGTTGTTGGATCTTGTTTATTATATAGTTGCTCACTTTGGTATCTTCCCTAAAGATGTAAGATTTATTCGAAACGTGTCATTTGTTTCGTCGACCAGGAGTAAAGTTCACTTACCTTACACATAGTACATAGTCGCCGTGAATTGAATTACTATCACGGACTAGAAACACACCCCTTTCGCGTTCGTTCATTAGAACGTCGGTGGCATCTTGGCGGGACATTGGTCCAAAGTACCAACTAAAATTGAAAATGTTTCTACTAATGTACTTTCCAAATCTGAGAATTTGTTTACATTTTTGCTGGACACATTCAGGACCTGCCTAGGTAGGTACATTCATTATCCACCAACTTACCTGTTTCTGTCAAATACATCGAACGTGGCCATAGCTTCTCCAGAAGAAAACAAATCGAAAGTCTACACCGAGTTCGTATAAGAGTGTCCTTCAACTTAGGCTACAGTCATAAAATTTCGATTTTTCACAGAACTCTCTTATTTTTCATGTGATGTAAGGTCTTTGATTCAGATCATCTAGTGCCGCCTTAGAAAAATCTCTTTTCTTAAGAAACTATTACGGGGGTGGCGATAAGTCAACTGGGCGTATGAAGGCCTATTCAGAAATGTTTTCTATTCAAGCCAAATCACTTGATGTTTGTCGTTGCTGGTGGTGCTTCAAAACAAAAATCATCAGTTTTGAACGTAGCACACAAAATAACTCCTGAGGAGAACATAAAATATTTATATATAAACTCTGAATCGTTTAAGCCATAGCAAAATTAATTTTATTTGAGGGATACTGGGGTCAAATAATTTTAAATTCAACCCCATCACACCCACATCCACGCTTATAAAAGAACGAGCCAATCTTGTCAATTTAGTGCTTTGCGTCTGAGACTCTACTTAAGAGTTTCATCGTTTTTTTTTTTTTTTTTTTGATAATTATTTATTACTAGACTTTCAACATCTGTTGTATTACTATTCAACTGTATAACAACCCAAGGAGCGACACTCACGACTCACCTGACAAAGCGCGTTTGTTATGTCAAAGGCTCTTCCACTTAACATTCGCGGTAATCAAAAAGGATATAATTAATCAAGTCTACAGTAGCTATGTGCGTAAGCTGCCCGATTCTTTTTTTTACGAATAATTTAAAGACAACATTTGCCATGAAAAACTGACAGAATAATTAGACATTTGTGTGAATGAAAATTCTGGGAGGAAAATCATCGAAGGGGTCGTTCTTTCGCGTACTTTTGTCTCCCTCACCGTAGAGTAGAACAGAACACACCATATCACGAACAAAACAATAATTATTTCTTTTACAAATTACTGACAAAAACTTAAATTGGAAAATGATGAATATATTGTTCAAAAATGTAAGTAAAGTAATTATTTATTGGCCAGCTTGTCACACCGAATTTAAGACAACAAAAAGAATTAAATTAATTCCAATTTTCTTTCTAATAGGTACACCAATTTTCCTACAAAAATAATACAAACTGTCTGGAAAGCTTCTCCTACTCTTTTAGTTATTTTGATTGAAAACGACACCAATAGTTCCCGGTCTTCAGATGGCGCAGGTTGGAAAGAGTAGAAAAGAGTGTCAGTTCCTCTTTTCCAGTGGAAGATTGATTGTAGCCTGTGCTCTGTGGTGATGGTGTGGGTGATTGCTGATTGGAGAGTGAAGTCGAGTCTACATTGTGGTGATTGATGCAATTTTTTCTGTTTGAATTTTTAATAGCTTAGTGTAATAAAACTAGAAGGTCGCTTTCAGCAAAACTACAAAAATGGAAAAAAAAAATTATAGTAATTATATGGGAAATAGTTTTCCCACCTACTTCAAATATGCATTTTTGTGTGTTGAAATTTTCGGCAAAAAAATTTAAAAAAAAATCGGTAAGGAAAAGTGAATTGGGATAATAGGAATGGAAGAATAACCGTTGTATTTACAAAGACTCTGTTTAAGTTATCAGCTCGTTACACATCAATGACGTAAAAATGTTGTATTCTAACCGACGTCTGACAGCCAGCTAACTTGTGTAAAAAATGGTCAATATTCATTATACACATGGAGATTATAAATATAATTAACGCTTCTCATTTTTATTCAACAAAGACAGAGTTTTTATATCTTCAGCTGGTTTTGTGAATTTAAAGAAACAAATACAGTACCTAGATTGTACAATGAATTGACTGCACTTTTTCCACGAAATTCGGTAACATAAATGAAAATGGATTTTTACACTTTCTTATGTGTTAGAATTCTTAAGACTACACTTAAGATGTTCATAAAATACGATTTCCTTGATTAAAAAACAAATACAGCGTTTTTATATCTTCAGCTGGATTTGGGAGTTCGAAGGAAAAAATTCGGTGATTGTACGTATGATGAATCGACTGCACTTTTTCCGCGAAATTGAGTAATTTAAATGAAAATGGATTCTTACAGTTTTTAACGCATTAGATTTCTAAGGATTATATTTGAGAAGTTGAGCAAATGCGCATTTGAGTCTTAAATAATTCGGTAGACGGATTAAACCAAGAAAATAACTAATTTCATCAAAAAACTATGGTGCTCTACTATTCGGTGACAATTTCTGATGAATATCTCTAGCTGAATGCGCTCACTTTCAGTTTTACTGGAAATGGTGCGCCCAAAATAACAATGGAAAGTATGTACACACGCATTCCATACAGCATTCCCTTCTCGCTTCAACACATACGAAACCGATCAATTCATGTACATTATGTGGTATGTGTTTTCGGTGCTTCTCTGACCACTGCCAGTGCCAGAAAGAGTATTGGATAGTTGTGCAGTGTGGTCGCAGGTCGAATTTTTGTCGTCCATACATTTTTTCCTGTTGTTTCCCGTTTGCAAGCCAATGAATCGCGCAGGGTTTTGTTTGTAGTACTTTCCGGGACTGAAAATAATATCCTACACTAAATTGCGGGTTTGAATTTCGAAAATTCATAATAAAACAATTCATCCAGTGAACAATTTCGCTTTTTGTTTTTTATATTGATGTTAATAAAGTGGCTTTCTAATGTGTACACTAATGTGTGATAGTGGATTGGATTACAGTTATATGTTGAAACATTTTCAAAATGCTCTAATGTGAAAAGGGGGGAGCAAGGATCTGTTGGTGGACTTTTTTTTTTGGGTCATACGCCCTCTGTGTTAACAAATAACAAAATATATATTTCCCATTTGTACTGAAAATTGAAAACTTAAAAAAAATCGAAAATTAAGTGAAAAGACCATTAGAGAATTTTTTTTTTCGTGGGAGAGAAAAGAACAAAAACGGGTACATCAGCAGGAGCAGCAAAGTGAAAAATTCTCTTCTACGTTTTGTTTTCAACCAGGTTCCGTGCCTTTTTTTTCTTCTTTCCCTGTTTTTTTTCACTGTGTTTATCAGTGTTCGTGTAGATGTGTGTGTAGTATTTCTGCGCCTCTATACAATTTTCTTTTATTATAAAAAAAATCTAGTATAATCCCACTTTGTGTCCTGCTCAAAAGGAAAGAAAATAGCAATCCTCTACTCTAATCCATTGTGCCTCTCGTTCTCTCGAGCGCCGCGTCGTATTTTTTCAATGTGTGTGCGTGCGTATTGTGTCCGTTTATTTGCCGTGTGCCGCGTTTTTGTCGGGCGAGTGTGTTGAAAACAAGATTTTCCACAATTTCAGACACACACACACACACACCTCGCATGGGTGAATAAAGTGAACGCGTTTGTGTTATATTTGGGTGTGCATTGTACTCGCCAAGCAAGAAGAAACAGTCCCAACTCCCAAAAATTAACGAAAAAACGACAGGAGAAAAAAAAAAAAAAGAAAAGAAAAAGAGCAAAGTGAAAAAAATGTAAAAGGAAAGGAGGTTGTTATTCCTTTTTGTTGTAAAAACTTTTTCCACAAAAATTCTTCGTCCGATAGAATTTATATTTACTCCTACGGTTTTTGGCAAGCAAACTTCTTCGACAGAAGTCAAAAAGGATATTTATTTTGGATACATTTCATGTTGCATCACTCTCGTTACGGGGACTATAGTGTGTGCTTTGTGTAAATAAAAGACGTAAATTTCGTCGACAAAATCTAGAAAAGTTTAGCAAAAGGTGAGAGGAAAATCCTTTTTTTTTTTTTTCTACTTGACCATCTTTCTTCTAGGGAAACTGTTTTCTTATAATTTTCAAAACATTTTCATCACGTCCATCATTTGAGCATTTTCCATTAATTTCAACGAAAAATATATTCTTTGCACAGTGCAGTTGGAATTCGGGCTCGGATTCGGTTTCGGAATCGAAATCGAAATCTCTGAATACTAATTTGTGTGTGATCATCGTCCTCCTTCAAAAAAAGTATAGGTACCTTATTTTCGATAATTGGAGAAGAAAAATAAATTCCCTACTTCCCTTTGGTGTGTTTTTTGTTTTATACTCTTTTTTTTATTGTTCGGTTCGGTGTTGAAACGATGCCAACAGTTTATCCTTTTTTGCTTGACTCTAAGGAGGAAAACTGGCTACGACGAAAGTTCCCCGTTTTCATATTCAGCTTGTAGGATATTACGCCTTAAAGTAGAGTTCGCCTAGCAGGGCGTCAGATGGAAAGGGGGGATCAGGGGAATGGCAAGGCATGAGCTGCTTTTGTTAATTAATTGAATAAATCATCCTTGAAGGAGGCGACGCACGGTTGAGAACTTCGAGAGGCGAACATGCGAACAAATCTGTGTTGACTGCGAGGGTGTAGGAGGCAGGCAAATATCTGAGTCAAAATATTTCTCGGGTGAGAGCATTCTCCCAGAAATATAGTGCCTGCGTAGCAGTGTCCTATCGCATCAGACAGGACTTGTCTTAAGCACTTGATTTAAATTCAAAGTCAAAACTCTTTGTTATGCAGATCCAAAACTGTGGGACCAAATTGGCTGAGCAGTACTGTTGTCGCGGGCTGATTCTAGTTTGCGATACTTTTGTGCTTCTGCACACAAATTTGTCGGAGAGCAGTGTCTACCTGGCTGTAAGGTGGATTTGTGTTAAATGCATCTATTTGATGAACGAAATCGACCAACACTAGCCAATGATCCTGGCTTTCAAATCTAAGATCAATTTTTGAATCTCATCGTGAGATAAGTGCAATGTTTTGTGAGGCGTTCGCCTTCCTCAGGCAGCTTACTGACGAAAGGTCTGGGCCGGCATTCTGTAAGGTGAAAACGTTTAAACGTTTTCGTGCACACGAACAGTTTGCTTCATGTAACATCAAAAACGAAAGAAATTCTCGTAGGCGCGAAAAATAAAACGAACGAACACATTTTCTTTGACGTTTTCGCTTTTCTTGCTTCACGTAACCTTAAAAACGAACAGATTTTATCGTCTCCACGAAAGAAAACAAACGACAGCTATTTTGTTGACGTTTATCATTTTCCTATTTATTCTCTTTGAGTTTGGTGATTTTAACTTTTAAGATTGTGCTGAAAATTTTACTAGAAATGCTAACAAACTATTTTTTGTTGACCAGCGAAAACGACGAAAGTGAAATGGAAAATGAACACGTAAACTTAAAAAAAATTAGAAAAAATCTGCGGGATTGTTCGAATCCTCTCACATTACCTGACAAAAGGTTGGTTTACTTAAATTTGGTTCTTAGTGAGATATATATTTTTATCTTTTAGCTTTGTTTAACGTTTTAGGTTAAAAATAGCTGCCTTTCATTGTATTCAGGTAGGTACACGAAATACATACGTGCCTCCTATTTTAAAGCTTTCCTCAACGTCAAAACAACTTAACGAAAGTAAAGCTACATACTGAGACTGCCAAACTATAATTTTGTTGTCACACAGTTTCTCAAACCTAAACGAATGTAAACAAAAAAAACGTTAGGAGTTACATGAAGCAGATTTTCGCTTTCGCGTGATTTATTTCGTTTTTTGAAACGCGAAAGTGGTTTTCGTTTCGTTATTTACAGAATCCCACCCCTGGTGTTTACATCAAAAGCTATATTTCTACTTGAGACCAGGGTCGGCATTCTGTAAGGCGAAACGTTCAAACGTTTTCGTGTGCACGAAGAAATTTGCTTGTGTAACATATGGGCAATCTTTCGTGCGCACGAAAACGTTTGATCGTTTCGTCTTACAGAATCTGGCCTCAGATCTGCAACACCATCATCATAACAGATACCCTCTTACACTGCTCCACCTCTTTCTCATTAAAGGATAACAAATCGATACAGCTCTGAACAGAAAAACCTACATGTCCATATACCTACTAATACAGTTTATAATGCCAATTGAACAAATTAACTAATTAAAGAAAATTAGCAACACAATGAGTGCCGCCAGTTGTGAGTATCTAAACAATTAAAAAAATTCGTCGTGACCTTAAACCCTTCGTCAACTAATCAGTTGACTCATCATCGTGCACTAAGGCCCATTTTATTCACTCGAAGTTGAACACAACTTGGGGATTTTTATATGGAAAACTGCCAAGTTTTCTTCAACTCCGAGTGAATAAAATGGGCCTAAGTACCTCAACACCAATTGCTGCTGCTTTTGATGTACTAATCTGTTTTAACTTTCTCATGAGAGTCGTATTCTTACTGTCTAGTTTGGTAAACATACGTCAAGCCTTAGCAACTTGTATGTAGTCCTTTTTAGGTGACTCTATGGGTGTGAATCCTCCTTCATTAATGAACATGATCTAAACATTCATATACCCTAAGGGTATGGAAGTCCCGCATAAACAAAACGTGTGCTCAATTTGATGCTACTTCCGTCGTTAAACGGTCGCACCCATTTTGATTAATAAGATGCGATCGTGCTTGAATTGAAAAGCGTTTCTCGCTTCTTCCGACAAATGGGAACAATTTTTAAGCGGAACATAGGTATAGCTAATTAAATGTAGCATTACATTTTGAGCAGTATAAGTGGGAACGTGTAGGCTGTAGCATGTAGCATGTGTGTACTGCGGATGTTATTTACTGCAGGGTTTTAAGACTTTTTTTCTGGACAGAAAATACGTGGCCACCAAAGCGGGACATAAGAAAAAATTTTGGGCCTTATGTCCCACCCAACAATTTGAAAATTCAACAAAAAATGTAAGTTAAAAACCTCGCACCCACCCCGTAATCCAACAGTAAACCCAAGCAGTGGGGTCCCTTCATACACATTTCATAATACAATGGTAGCAACTCGCGTGCGCCTTATTTGAAGTATTCGACGCCTATTGGAGATCCACGACGTTTTGCTAAATAACGGGTGATTTTTTAAGAGGTTTAGAACTTTAAAAAAAAAAAAAAAAAAACACAAAAAATTCGAAAAAATGAATGAAATATTTATTTGAATCGATAGTTTGAACCTTGCAATTTAATGTTTAAAGATAATTTCATGCAAATGTTGACCGCGGCTGCGTCTCAGGTAGCCCATCCGCTGAGTCCAATTTTGGCACACTCTTTCACACATATCGGCCGGTATCTCACGAATGAATGCATGGATGTTGGCTTCCAGTGCGTCAATCGAAGCGGGCTTGTCCCTATACACATTAGCCTTGACATACCCCCACAAAAAATAATCTAATGGTGTCAAATCGCACGATCTAGGCGGCCAATTGACCGGCCCGAAACGTGAAATTCACTGTTCACCAAACTCGCCTCGCAATTGCGCCATTGTTTCGCGTGCTGTGTGGCATGTGGCACCGTCTTGTTGAAACCACATATCATGCAAGTCAAGAACTTCCATTTCGGGCAAAAAAAAGTTTGTTATCATCGCTCGGTAGCGTTCACCATTGACAGTAACGCTGCGATTCGCATCATCTTTGAAGAAATATGGCCCAATAATGCCGCCGGCCCATAAACCGCATCAAACAGTGGCTTTTTCGGGATGCATTGGTAGCTGTTGCAATGCTTCTGGCTGATCTTCACTCCAAATTCGGCAATTTTGCTTATTTACGTACCCATTCAACCAAAAATGAGCCTCATCGCTGAACACAATTTTTCGATAAAAAAGCGAAAATGAACATTTCGAACCGAGCACGAATTTTGATAGTAAAATTCAATAATTTGCAAGCGTTGTTCATTTGTAAGACGATCCATGGTTAAATTGCGAACCAAACTGAAGCTGTTTGACAGTGACACAAGGTACTAAACACACGTCAGCTGTCAAAACCAGTGTTGCCAAAACCAAACCAGCTAAAAAATCACCCGTTATTATCTATGGTAAAATTTGGGACTAATGTCCACTCTTCGACAAAACAATTTTGGAACTTATGTCCCGCTTCCATAATCAAAAAGTGGACTTATGTCTCATGGACTTATGTCCCTGCGCCGTGCCCACTATTGCGCTCCTTTTTGAGATCCATCCATCATGTTCAAATGGTCAGTCTTTGGAAAGAGTAGCGGGTGCATGATGCTCAGGTGGGCCCTCTGTAACTCTAGACTACAGTTTTTTTTACTACAGGGACAAGGGACAATCCCCATACCTTAAAATCAGATGTGAGACCTTAATTCCATGTGGGGAATAGGGGTTACCTTGCATCAGCTGAACTTGTTCAATTCGCGCTGCCTCAAAGGACACAATCCCAACGGAAAATGTAAAAGTTTACCATCAATACTAACTAACCGAAACTGTTGCGTAGAGCTTAGTCGTAGTTTAGTCAGTTTTGCGCCTGCTAACAAAAATAACAAAACGGTCAAGGATGTAGAGTAGTGATTGTTATTTTCTGGTTGAATTGATAATTGCGTATATAAAATCATTGACGAGTGTTGGAGTGGAACGCATATTCATACCAATTAGGATTTTTTTTTTTCCTGTATTCTGTTGTTGATTTTTTTCTTAGTAATTTATCTTTGTATGATTAACCAATTTTTCAGAAATTTCACACCAATAAATGAGTGAGCTCTAGTTACACAATATTCTTTGCGTATGACAAGTTAACGATGACTACATATTACATTATCATACGCTTGCCCCATTGACTTATTCATATTTCAGACAAGGAAATAATTGTAGAAATTGAAGGTTCAGATGAGATCATTATTTGAGTTGTGGCTAGGCTTATCTGTTGCCGATATGGACTAGACGTGTTCATGATGTCTTATTATTCCTTGAACGAGGTGCGCATTTCTCGCCTCATAAGCTCTCTTTGTTTTCTATTGTACGAGTATCGTTTGCCAGCAGAATAGAAGACCGTGCTCCTTCAAATGGAGCTGTGTTTAGTCGAGATCTTCAAACAATAAAAGAAGGGTGTTTTAAAGCGTTTAATTTCGTCGATGGGTGAGGATTATTTTAAAGTGTTAAAAAAATAGTTGAGTGGTGCTTTATGGCCTTCAAATTCGGTAAGAAAATTTAACGAAAATTTCCGTGACAAGTGTTTTGTTTTGCCCCGTTCCATTGCTTTGCAATGATTTTTTTGGTCTCAAATGAGGTTATTTTCCGTTTTTGAATCAACGACATGGGCAGGAACGAGGTCTTACTAACTACCATGTAGGTACTAGGTACCTCCAACATATTCTGAATAATAAATTGTGTTTGACTTACCATACAGTCTATACGTTGCTTCCCTAATTTTCCTCAAGTGTACCAATTGTTTCTTACATGACAAGAAGCTAATCCCAGCGTTATTTGCACTATAGTAGGCAAACAGATCTATGCCTACATATTTCGAAGGAGATTGCCTCGCACACACGCTATTACTAAGTAAACACTCACGTCATGTCACATGAAACCACTGCAGTGTTCAGTCTTACAACAGATGGGAACGACCACCGCAATATACATATTGGTTGTGGTCAAAATTTTACCCACTGTTTGCAGTTTCATCATTTCTTTTTCTTTTCCACAGAGTTGCACGGCAGTTGATACAAATGTGTTGCAACTCTTCGTGCTATTTTAGTCAGTGAGTTGTTTAAAGTTAAAAAAATGTGCGTTATTTGAAACCCTGGCACAAAAAGTATAGGGTTCACTTGTGTGTTGTTTTTATCCTTAGGTTGCTTCCTTTGGTCTGTTGCTTAAAAGGATCCAACGTGTGAATCGATGGAAGGAAGCCACCCTGCCATTATATGTAATTCGATCTAGTTACACAACTGTTTATATTATTTTTTTTTCTTTTTTTTATTTGAACACATGCAATTGCTTTGAATTGCAACACCGCGCCTTCAGCATATGGCCATTGTGGAGCTATGTTTCATAGATGTACGCTTATGTGGAAGATATTTCAAACAAAACCAAGTTTGACGAATATAACTCTTGAATCGACCAAGGCAGGGTGTGATGAGGCTTATGCAACCTTCACGCGCTAGATACAAGGTATTCTTTCGGTCTTGGGTTTTGTGTAATTCACTGGTCAAATTTTCATCGATGCACCCAGTGAACAGGGACAGATGGCACTCATTATGAATCATTCAATTGCCTCAAAAGAAAAGAGGGTGAGCCCTGTTGCGAGTACGATACAAATAGGTACCTGTCATGTACTGAATATTCGGTATTACACGAACATGGAATGAAATGAAAAACAAAAAACAAGAAAAAAACAAGAAATTTTACTAATTATCCCCAGTATGCCTCGTAAGCTGTTTCAATTCAAGCTCTGTCTAAGGTCATTTGCCTGGCAAAAATCCAACTCTTAATTTTGTATTATTTGAGACAAAGAAGAAGAAACACCATACCTACGGACCAAGCAACCATCCAACCACCATCAAAGCGAACCCCGCAAAAACACTACAAAACGAAAAAGAAGAAGAAGTTCAAGCAGCAGGAGTAAGAGGCGAGATAAAAAAAAAAAAAACACATTTATATGTAATGATAATGAGGCATAAAAGTAAAAAGGTATTCAACGCCGCATGATGCCAGTGAACACCTCTTTTCTTGAAAATTTCGTGTGCGTAATGCGCTTTCCAATCTCCTTTGCTCTCATCTTCCTTGAAGTTGTTTTTTTTTTTGTGATTTTTTGATATACATACATATATATTTTTTTTTGTTTTTCAACAACATATGGGCAACGCCAAATACATTATGTACTAGATTCTGAAGAGTACATGCACACTTTTATTTATGTTCCAACATATTTTGCTTTAAATCATTATCAGCGCTGTCACTTTGATGTATGTATTATTGGTCCGTAGTTCGTGCTTTTTGGTGTGCTGCACGAGCTATAGCCATTGTCAGTCATACACTATTTACTTACCAAAATACACAGAAAACCTACAGATGGGTTTCTTGGCTGCCCTTTGCTGGAATACTATACAAATGTAGATACTACGCATGGAAAATGAGAAAAACAAATGACTACAGACCGTCTAGAGTCTAGACGGTGGGTATACCATTTATATTTTCATACTTCTCAGCGGCGATGCCACCCAACAGCGGGTAGGCAAAACTCTAAGAAGTAGTAATAATGTTGAGCACGTCTAATTAGAAGAAAAAAATCGAAAACGAAGGGAATTTTATCCTTTGAATTTCCCCAATAGCGATCGAAGGCCTTCAACCACAGGTCTATGCGCAGAGCCATGTGCGAATTGTAATGATAATGATGCATTGTAAGGTTTTTAATGGATTTTCCTTTGAATTAGACTTTGTGTGGGTGCTAGCGGCTGCTGCGTAGTGAAAGGCGTTTTCTACAGCTCCCAACTCTTGATTTTAACACTGCCAGCTTCTGTTTAAAGTAGTTCGTTTTTCGGAGAGCACATTTGGGGCTTATTGTCTGACTTGTGTGTTTTCCCATCTACATATCTATCGTTTCGGCGGTAAATGCGTGGATTTTCTTCTTCATCTTTCAGCAGGGATCACTGTTATATTTTTGCAAGCTTTTCCCTCTTCAGCATGTAAAGTGTCATCCATTTTTCGGTTTCGGAAGTAAAGCTATATAAAGCATACACGGCTATACATTTTGGAAACATTTTATTTCGTTATAAAGTTTGGACTCTACCATTAAGTGTGAAAAACCATATAATTAAAAAGGCCGCCTCGGTAAAATTCGCAGCATGCTATTCTTTTGAGGTAATTTTAATCACTTTTTTCGCACCTTTCGGGCGGAATCTCGGCCATAACTTGAGTTAAGTTTGTTTCTAATGCGTCAACAGTTCTGGGACTATTCGCGTAAATACGGTCTTTTCCGTAGTTCCACAGGGATAAAATTGAACTGTGTTAAATCGCATGATCTTGGTGGCCAATTGACATCGCCAAAACATGAAATTACGCGAACATTAAACTACTAACGCTATAAAGCCATAATTGGTCGTGTTGTGTGGCTTGTTGCCCCGATTAGAGGAGAATCGGGTCTGAGATGCCAAGGAGTATGTGGAAGACAGTATCATACTGCAATAAAGTGTTGCGGACTAGACTAGTGGTACTATCAGAAACTCATTTCACGGCTGATATTAAGGACGAGGAAATATCAGTGCCAAATTATAAAGTTGACAGGTGCAATACCATATCAAAGTGCACAGGTGGCATTATTATCTACACAAAGAAAGGAACTTAAATTATTCAAAACGGGTTGGGGTCGAAATTCTGGCGAGGTCAAAAGGGAAACCAACGTTTGGCCGAATTACAAAATCCCGAAAAAAAAATTCAAAATTTGGAAAAAACCCGAAATGCAAAATCCCGAATTTACAAAATCCCGAATTATTTTTTTGCCCGAATCTGAAAATCCCGAAAAGTGAATTTGAACAAAATAATCCCGAAAAATTCGGGATTTTCCTTTCCAGAATTTTTTTTTGTAAAAATAAATTCTTTTTAAATTTAAATTCTAAGTAAAATCTCTTAATATAAATAATTTATCGTTTCAATAAAAACGGTTTAACCGAAACCCTTCATACTACACAGACTTACCTGTTACCAATTACCTTCACAGGTTCACGGCCAACGCCACAATAGAACAATTCTTGTAACTAAATTGGTACTTAAATACCTTTATCTGACGAGCTTTTCTACCGTATTTTTTGGTAAATAACTCCTCAGGTAAATGTACTTAAACAAACATAGTTCGTTCTTTCTGATTCTCACAAAAGCGAGCGACTGAAAATGTGCTTAAGTAAACTTAGCTAACGAGTTCTTCTACCGTGTTTTGCAGTCAAATAACTCGTTTGACAAAAGTACTTATAATATTAAACTAATGAGAATTTAAGTGTGGGTGCACTTCGTTACGAACATTTTTGTTGGCAAACGAACCGCTCTTATGAGGACGACCAATTTCCTATGTGCTGAGATATTTTAAATGAAAATTCAATTTTATTTAAAAATTTGTATGACTGGGTAAAATCAAAAATCGCGCGATTTTAGACACCAATCATATTCAATGATTTTCGGGATTTTGCAATTCGGGATTTTGGGTCGCGGGCTTTTGCAGTCGGGATTTTGTAAACGGGATTTTGTGCTCCGGGATTTCATGGGTAACCCAGGTCAAAATTCTGCTTTATCAAATAGAACAGTGAAAGTAAAAAGTTCCATTTCTTATGCCGAATTCACAATGTCGCGTTGAACACGTGCGTGCGTCGTCGAGCTTTGACACGCTTTATGGAAACTTTACGATTTTAAGTGCCAAAGCGCGCGAGCAAACATTTTGTAAAACGAAATGCTGCTTTGAAGCGAATGCGCATTGAGAGAGTAGAGTATTCGCCGAAATGGAAAAAAATCATATATAACAGCATAACAAGCAAAGAACAACCTAAAAGTGGATACACGACCAATGATTAATATTTTTTATCAAAGAAAAATATAAAAAATCAGTAATTGTTCAAGAAAAAAAAAAAATAGAATACGTCATTTACACACACTAAATTTATTAATCGGCATTGAAAAAATAGAAAAGTGTTCTTTAAAATAAAAATTTGTGGATCTGTGCCACTCCATCTAATCAAACGCGCATGATAGGTAGTAGAAAGTAGCTCTACCCAGGCGTCGCGTTGAACTTTACGATATTTACGATCTAAAGTCGACTCAACGCCTGAAGCTGTATTTTGTGTAGCAGCATATGAACGCTTTGTTTCTACATAATCTGTCAACGCACGCGCGCGTCAACGCGACATTGTGAATTCGGCATTAAGCTACTCTGCAATTAAAGAATTTTCGCACAATATTTAACAATTATTTGTTCTCATCTGTAACGCTTCCACTCTCTTCAAATTTCTTCACAATTTTACCGATTGCATGCGTAGTCGGTCGATTATGACGACCCTAAACACCGCGTAATGCGCGAAAATTATCTACATTTGAATTACCACTTGTAGTAAAGGTAAGATTAGACTGTATGCCAAGTGGTCATAAAATGCCAATTTCTGACAGTTCTCCTGTCAAAATATGGTCATACAGTGTAATGGGCATATCTCATATGCTCTAATGACCTGAATGCCACAAATGACCAGGCTGATTTTGACAGATAAAAATGCCGAAATAGCATATAGTTTAATGGGACAATAAGCACGAATGCCAGCATAAAGCCCTTATGCCCATATGCACTTTCTTGAAATTTCGTTATGGCATTGCTGGCATTTCTTATTTTTGATGGTATTATTTTGTTGTCATCGGTGTTTGATGAGTTCGTAGAATTGGGATTTGTTTTCTTTATCTTTTTTGTGGATTATTGAACCTATCATTTGCGTAAGCTATTTAATTGTCTTTTTGTTTGTAATTCTTTCAAGTTTAATTTGTGGTCTTGTTCTTGTCCCTAATTGTGGTTGTGTACCTATATACTTTTTTCCTGTTGTGAAACTTTGTTTGTGTAAAAATTGTTTGCTTTCTGTTTGCTTTGTACTACTAATAAATTTCCAACTTCAACTTTTTTGATTTGTTTTTCTCTACAGCATTACCCTTCTACAACATTGGGTAATAAATAACAAATGCCTTAAATGACCATCGAGGTAAATGTGACCATATTGGTAATTTCGGTCATATAGTCTAATATAGAGTTTTGAAAATTGTGGCATTTTGTTCATTTGACAGCTAATCTGGTCATTTGCCTTTTGGCATTCATATGCTTAATTGGCATACAGTCTAATCTTAGCTTAAGTTTTAATAATTTTAACGCGTTACTCGATTGTTAAGCGATCATTTATCGTTAATGGCAAACGTTTAACTAATATTATAACACTTCAAATGACAGCTGAGTTTGACAGTTGTCAAATGCCAGCGCTACCAACTTCAAACCACGAAATGAATGACCCTGTTCTTACTTTGCTATGACATTTGTCACACTAAAAGGTTTTACATCAGATTCAGATACATATAATAACAATATCCGCACACATTTATGTACATTTTGTAAACAGCGCTGGAATAATTGATTTTTAAGTCAACCAGCAATTGACTCGCTCTGCTGACATGTTCGACATGTCGAACACAGAACCGTTTATAAATGAACATGAAAACTGCTTTAGCTGGACCAAATCGACATGCGAAAACTTCGTTTGTCGTATTAGGAACATCAAATGGTGCCATCATCGAAAAGGTGTCTTTTTTTTTCTGAGTTTCTAAAATGTTTTTCTCACTTCATTGGATTTCCACTGGCCTGAATTTTACTCAGCATCGTTTGCAGCCGACACACATGTGTGTGCTGAGGTAGAGATTTTACTCTTACATAATATACCTACATGGGAGTAGCTACTGGAGTAATGATAACAATAAATATAGGTCCATAGATATAGGTGCTACATTTATAGAAAGCGGATCGTCGAAAGGACGTGAATGGTTTTTTTTTTTGTTTCAGTTTAAAGAAACAAAGTAATAATAAAATTGTCATCAATTTCTAAAAATAGAAAGAGAATATATACAATTTAGGACTATATTAACGTATATTTTGTTCTCGTTCGAGACGCGAATGATCGTTGTTTTTATTATGAATACATGTAATCATCCTTAAAGTGGTTCGTCTGACTTGTGAAAGCCATCTAACGAAGCCATTGTCAGAGGCAAAGCACTTTTGCAATAACTAATGATAAGACGTCTTAAACATTTATCTTGAAACCTTTAAACTATGTGTTATATAACTAGTTGTATGTCTGCTTCTCTGTCACATGTGCCAAGGCCAGGAAGAGAGCGTCCAAATAAAAATCAGCGCTGCATCAATGTTGTCCTTCCCGACGCCTTGTAAATCTACAGTAGCACTCTCTGTAGTCTACTTCTCCTCGATTCACCGATTCATCGACTCACTGGTTTTAGGCGGTGACCTCTTGAGTAGCGTATCGGATATCTGTATGCGGTGCGGATTGCATATAAATAGCATATTCATTGAGTTTTCTAATTTGTTTCTTTTTTGTGTTATTCTAAGATCATATTCCTGATTTTCGCTATGAATCAGTGGAAATGGGGAATTTTATTTTTGTAACACTATTCAAGCGAAATTACTATACATAATCTAATTTTTGGCGAGTGACGAGCCTTAGAACCCTAGGCGCGTAGCTCCTGTTGAGTCAGTTTTAATATTTCGAAGAATAACTTATAAATGAGTCGCGTTCTTGACATAGGAACAAACTGTAAAGTTTCGCAATTTATCAATCTGGCAAACGAGCACTTTCAGAAACCCCTCACAAGCTTCATATCTTCATTTCCGTTTTAACGCCTCAGATTCTAATATATTTACCGTACCGTATTTACGTTTGGCAGCATTTAAATGCAGAATCATCAACATTCCTAATTGTATCGCATTACCTTGCAGCAGGTTTGGCTGGCGCAAAGCGAGAGACGGAAAAATAAGCATATTATATTTTTCATATAAACTTAAGTTAACCAGAATAATACTCCCAGACAGGCGAGAGGGTAAAAAATATTTTTTGTAATTAGATTCCACTTGTCCCCGAACCCATCGTTATTCAGTAGCCGCCTCGAATGGTTAGAAGTCGGCATATACTCGTATATCTGTGGTGTGTATAGTATCTCTGCACAGTGGGATAAATAAATAACCATATTTATGGAGTTTCCCAGTTTGCATGTGTGGGTTTGTGTGTCCTTTTTCCTGATTTTCCATGCATTTGGTCGCTCCTCGTTGAAATATGTATTTATATGATATTCCCTCAAGTGGATTCTTGGATGAGTTCAGTTTCTTTTTTGAATTTTACAGCGCGCATATAAAGGGTTCCTCAACGGGTTTGGGTTGTTATTATTTTTGTCGTTTATGGATACATTTTAAGCACGGACGACGGACGAGCCTTTATCGATACACGACGAAGCGGGCGTAAATGCTTTTAAAATTTGTTGACAGTGCAAAAACGCTTCGCTCCCTACTTTGTGGACTTTTACGGTTTTTGAGAGGTTATGGCAGAGTTCGCGAAATCAAATATCCGGTGGTATTTTATGCATATACACAGCACATACAGGGGGATTGCCTTCCTTTCACGGTATTCGTTTTTGATCGATAATTGCACTATGAGGGATGGTACTGTATGTTTGCCTACTCAAAGGAATTATGTTTTTTTTTTTTTTTTGTTTTTGCAATTTCATAAGCTAGACTTTGTATTGTGACAAGCCCACTTAAATAGACCTGTTGACGATAATGCTGCCCAGCAGTTGTACTTCATGTCGAACGTAAGTTCAAGTACATGATCATGAAAATCTGAAAACAGATATTGGTTTAAAAATCGCATTTGATCATTACCCGGTTACGTTGGCTACTGAGTGTAGTGCAAGCTTCGGCCTCATCAAAAATACGTGGACACTCAAAACGTTTGTTTGATTGAGCATCTTCTGAATTTGAACGGATGATGGGTGTGTTTAAAAAAAAATATTTTTCAATGGTCTCCCATGATATCAATACTTTTGTTTGACCGCGAAATAAGTTTTTCTATTCCCTTAGAAAAATAATTGCCTTCTTGACCAAAATTGCTCATTTACAGCGGACTTGAGCTCAGTATTGTTAGCAAATCGATTTCCCCTGAGGTCTTTTTTTAAAATTGGGAATAAAAAATAGTCACTGGGGGCCAGGTCTGGGCTGTAGGGTGGGTGGTTAATCTCCTCGAACACGCACTCGTACAGCAGCCTTGGAGAGCCGCGCAGTGTGAACCGGTGCGTTGTCGTGAAGAAGCAGCACTTTCTTTGTCAGCTTTCCTTTTCTTTTGTAAGGTTGAGATAATCATGTAGTATAGTGTGTATAGTACCAACGGATAGCTTAGTTATTTCTGCCAACATCTTGATTTTTACACGTGCATTTTCTAATACAAGTTTTTCGATAATTTTCACATTTTCTTCGGTAGCCGCCGTGATTGGCCCACCTGGGCGGGGGTTATCTTCGATGCTTTCCCTGCCTCTTTTGAATTCACTAGACCAATTCTGTACTGTCGATAATAAAGGAGCAGAGTCTTGATAAACGACAGCCATTTCTTCTTTTAAAGTTTTTTGAGATTTTCCATGTTTAGTGAGGAATTTAATCACCGCACGATGCTCGATTTTCTTCAAAATTGTCGCGTCAGTCATTTTCGTCATCTTTGGCTGGACGTCGCAAACAAACTAATGAACTTATCAACACGAAAAGTTATATGAATACCCTCAGGTAATGTTGTTAGCTAATGATATATTTTAATTACCCACAATAATGTCAAATCACTCCGATACCGATTGAACACAACTCGTAGATGAAAGCCAAGCTAGCAGCCCTAATAAGTTCGTCAATTCGAAAGTCTTTGAAGCCTTATTTTTAGGAATTTGGCGACATCAGCAGTTGGGTCAACTTCATACCCGTATACTCATGTTTTTCTGACCTAATTGCAATAACATTTGTATGTACTTATTACTAAGAACTGAGTCCATCCCTCGGCCGTAATGATCCGAAAAAATCTAATTAGATAAGTAGATACTTGCAAGTAAGACGCCTTTTCAAATCCCAGTCACATAGATCAACATTCCCCGATAAGATAGTGCAGTTGACCACATTTTTTGGTGGTTGGTTACAATAGATGGATATGTTGTAAAACACAATACAAAACAACTCAAATAACGATGCGTCACACACATTCGAATCGAATAAAAAAAAAGTTTAAATCTACAGAGATGAGAGGGAACCAAAAAAAAAATAATAAGAGCGGGTAAAGGTAATACTTGAAAGGAAATATATCCAATATATCTACAACAAGAAAAACCTGTCAGATGAAGCATAGCCATCGCCGTAGCCACTACAACTATACTCATGTACTTTTTCTTTACAGCTCATACCATCTATCGAGAAGAAGTCTGGCCGAGGCAGGCAGTCAGTCAGCTAGCCAGTCAGTTATCTACGTAACCAACCAGCCCGTAAAATATTTTTCTTCGCTTTTTTTTTATGGTTTGCTTGGTCGTTAGCTGTTCTCTCACTTTTTTTCTTTTATTCTTCTCTTTGGATGTAAATGGGTTTTTTCCTTTAATGCACTGCAAAAGTAAAATATCGAATTCCTCTTCGCTTGGCCTGTGTGTGTGTTTCTTTTTTTGTGTTCTCTTGTGATTATTATATTTTCTGTTAAGCCACATTTTTTGAAGAGAGCCCAGCAGTGTACAAAAGGAGAAAAAGATCAGTTTTGAAATTGTCACAAAAAGCGTAAAATGCATCAGCCAAAAAATTCAGAACAAACCTACTGGAGTGGTCGGGGGGGTACATTCGCTTACACCTCGTCTCCACGAGTCTGAATTCTGTCAGACTTTTCTGTCAGACCTCTACACCGCCATATTTGCAATTGCTTTGGGTGGGCAAATCCTGTTATGACATTTCATTTCATTACACGGTGTCTCCACCTGCAAATTTTCTTTCATGAAATCTGTCAAATTTGGTCGCCTTGAAAGAACGACAATATGAAATGAAATGTAGGGTGGGCATTTCGTATCATGAAATTTCATTCGTTGAAATGTCTTTGAGCAGAGCACATCGTTGCATTCTCGCATTAAAGGCCATGAAGGAATTAGAAGAATTGCGGAAACGAGCTGAGAAAGGAAAACGTGGGTTTTGGGTAAATCCAATTCTGGAAAAAAGGGAAATGCACAATTTAGAGGAACATTTATTGAAAGGTGTTTTGTGGGAAGATGACGAGTTTCGCAATTTTTTCTCCACAACGTAGGCTGTTCGAAGGTTTCTATTTTTTTTTTTAGCTTTTCGGTGTCCTTGCCACTTTCCTTGGACAATTGCAACCATGCATTTCTTTTAAGGTCCAACCTTTTGTAGTCTCTACTTTTATAGTTCCATAAACACTCGAATTTTTCATTATTGTTTATAAATTTGAGCACATCTTCTACTCGCCACTCAGCCATCGCGGGAAAAAACAAGAAATAATAACCAACTATTTCCAAGAGTTATTTGCTCTGTCTTGATCGAACTGCAACACTATAATGCCCATGTGACTACATCCATTCTCTGTTCCCATTTACCATATCCTTGTAATGACTACCTATACTTGTCTCGTTTTTATTTTAATACCTAGTTTCAGCACTACAACTACAACCAAGCGACCATTCGCCACTCAGCCATCGTGAAAATGAAAAACAAGTGTCAAACTGCACAGAAATTTCAGCCCCTTTCATGAAATCAATACCATGAAAGGAGCTGTGAAATACTTTTCATGAAATTGGTTTTTTCATGAAATTTGTGGTCTCCACGTGCAATCTGTCATTTCATGAAAATTTTCATGCTAAGAAAATTGCAGGTGGATACACCGTGTTAGAAGGCATCAACGAAGAAACAAGGGAGGGTGGCGCTCGCTTCTTCAGCTTCGCACTCAGATTTTCGTGCATCTATTTCAACATGAAAACCAGAGCCAATACAATATTGTCTCTGATGAAAACATCACTTCCTCTTTTTTTGTTGATATTCGTGCGAATGCAAAATGCGTAGGCTTCTCAAATCGATTTCCAAACATTTATACATAAAAAATTAACAGAAATAGATGCACCCTATGCAATGCGTTTGTTTACAGTTAAAAAATTTCTTCCCAGGCTTTTTTTTTTTGAGTCGACCCTTTTATAAATCGGGCTTTTTAATTCCACAATTGCTCACGTTGTTGGTAAATTTATGGTATCACTTTGCGATAGGCGAAAACCAGCCATAATTGTATCCGCGCCCTTGTATTCCCTAGAGTTACCAAAAAAAAAATGATTTTTTGCTGTCAAATGCTGGTCTAAACTTCATATGTCAAATTTCAGTCAGAAGAACTGTCTGCAGAGATGGCAGGCCAAAAAGTATGACTGAAAAGTCTAGATTTCTGTCATGTCCGAAGAATCGCGGTCTACACGAGACAGATTGTTGTCGTGACGGAAGTCTTGTCTGAATTTCTGTCTCGTGGAGACTGGGTGTTACTATGGTGGTACATGTGGTAGACTAAGGCCCGTTTGCTGATGCTACTCATAGCGATTTAAGTTCCACTTAAAATCTTATGTGACAGTTTATGACATAGAAAAAGTAGCCCTTGCGGTATCTAAGTAGAAGTAGAGTAGTATCAACAAACGGGACTTAGTGTGGCCTTAAATTCGTAGGTCACGGCTTTATATTCCATCGCCATCGTTTGGGGAATCCACCCCATTGCACATCCTGCTACGGGACTCACATATGCAAGTTTTTCTGAGGATATAACACTCGACGTTAGTCGCTTTGGGCCAGGGTATGCAAAATCCCTTGCTTCTTTCAATTACAAGTTTGTATATAACCCTGGTCCATTTTCTAATTAAATCTAATGTGTGCACACAAAAAAAGAAAGAAAAAAAGTGCGATGATGCAGCTCGCCGAGGGGTTTTTTTTGTCCATACTGCACTCATCATCAGGTTGAGTATAATTACTCCACTGTGGTGAAGTCACTGCTTTTTTAAATTAACTTTCCCCCACTAATGATGTAATGTTTTACCCTTGAGTTGGTAATATGTTAGACTGAACTGAATTCCCTTAAACCCTCTTGGTGAGTGTCACATATTTGCGTGTGCTTTAGGATGAACTTTGTGAATTCCCTAATGGGATCCTAGGAGCTACGACGGAAATTCAAACAAAGCAGAGACTAAATGGCAAGAAAAACATCGGATTTTCTAATTCTTTGGAAGCTTGAAAACTGGTGTCAGTCAGCTATAAGGAAATTGCCACAAGAATCCCCTCTGATCACGATCTCTAACTATACCTGCTGCGGTTGGGTTGGTGGAGGTTCAATATAAATAAGACTGTGAAGATCGTAGCGTTGATCGTCTCTTAGTACTAAGCCCTTTAAAGCAAACACCATTAATTCACCACACAACCTTCGTTATGTCTGGTTGATTTTGGGTAAGTGCCTTTTCCGAAGGCTGTACAACTGTACCTCTCTATGGGATGTTGGTACATGTTGAGTAATTTTTAACTACTGTTAAGCTGTGCAGCGACTGAATATTTCTACTGCCGTAACAGCTTTTCATTGTTGTTCTATTTTCCAATAAATCTCACCACACCAACTAAAGAAGGAAACAAAAAAACAACAACGAAAATATCTGAGAAACATAAACAAATATGCGTTGGGAATAGAGAAAGGGGATCAGAAAGAAGTTTAACATCTCATTATAGTTGATCTGTGGATTGTGGGCTAAAGTATCATCACCATAATCATCATCATGATGATTCTCTAATCCAACGAATGAAAGGTTAGGTCCCGTAAACGAAACAAACAAGAATGTAACCAAAGAAAACAACACAAAAGACAAAAATATTTCTCAATCGAAAATGGAGAAGATAGAAATAAGAAAACAGGAAAGTTGAAGCAAGACGAGGAGAAAAAAGTAAGAAGAAGAAAAATAAAGACCCATCATCATCATCCACCCAGGAACATTTTCGACTGGTTGTTGGTTATGCTGTGCAGCAGGGCTGCTGTTGCTGCTGAGCACTGCAGAGACAGCATCCGTGGTGCTGCGCCGTGTCATACACACAAACACACCCAGTTTCAAATGCGAGAGAGATAAACTTGAGGTACACGATGATGCTAAAACTAGTGTTGCCTATAGATATGTACATCTCTCAACACAGGCCTATAACACGTTGTATTATCATGGGATACAAAAATTCAGGTTTTTTTTCGATTAGTTTTGATTTTTTTTTTTTTTTTTTTTTTGGATATACATATGTATTTGTTCCTAGTCTTTTTTTGTTTGTTTGTTTGTTTGCTATCCAAAATGCCGAATGAACAAAAAAAGTAAACCGAACAAAAAACCAAGCATTTCAGTTTCAGTGTGGAATGAGAAGAAACAAAAGAAATGTATCTTGAATATTTTTGCGTGTAGGTAGTGTAGATGCTGGCCCGGTACCGTATAGTGTTAGTGTCTAGAGATTGGTGAAGATCTCCGAAGGAGAAAGTATACTTTTTTTTTTGATCTTTTGAGCTTGGAGGAATTTGGAGATTTTTATTTCCAAGTGTGTGCTTGAGGTCAGAATTGTATCTGTGTGCACTATGGGTCATGGCACCGAAAGTGGTTGAACACGGTTCTGTGGCTTTTCTAACCGATTTGACACCGAAAGACATATTTTGTAGTTAATTTGCATGCATTCATGTCTCACCTCAAGCGTCCTGAAAGATCCTGTAAAGGTACCAGGAGTTGCTAATTCTTTTATTCGAAATGCGTCGGCCTTATCTCTGTGTCTTGGGATATCAATATATCGGGGGAATACCAAAGCCGGACCACATACCTATCGAATATTGCAATATCAGCATTCTGGGAAAGACGTCATCGAGTATGTCTAGCTTAAGCGTTCGTTTGCCATTCAATTCGTTAGGTTGGTCGTAGGGTTTCTTTGATTGTCATACACATCCCATGTATATGACAATCAAAGCTAACCCTCGCATTTATCATTGTAGCTAAATCAAGAACTCTATACATACTGGTGATGCCGCCCTGTATGTAATAACTAATTACGTCTCCTGTCTTTTTCGATACCTAGGTGATACAATTGTGGCAACTGTTTGTCTTCCCACGGCCACAATGTAATCTATTCATTTGTAAAATCAATGCGCCTTGTGTTTGATTGATAAATAAATTGTCAGCTAAGAAAATTAAGAAGACACGAGTACTCGTGGCATATGTGAATCTACTTTCCACTAAAGTGCGCCTGTTAATTTACGATAGCAGATTTCCCCACGGAATTCCTCTGGCATTGGTGGGAAAAAAATATATATATTTATATTTAAAAAAAACTCTCTGCTTAAGAAATTGAGGGCGGAAATTACATTACAGCAATCAAGCCAGGAAAGGACGAATATTCTGTATGCGTGTGTTGGTTTTGTTCCGCCCATGGGGGTGAGTTCGATTACAAGTATGAGAGAAAATAAAAGTATAAATCTTCAATGTTTATTTTTATTTTAATATTCCACGCACGTATAGGGCGTTTCAGAAAGACATGTCCAGCACGTCAAAGTGACGGTTTATAAAACCATATCCGACCGAAAATAAATATACACGTTTGATGAAGTTTTATGATTGAATCGATTTCGCGGTCCATTTGGCATTTTAGTCGGCACCCCATTAATTGCTACGACCTTGGAAGGCGCAATGCTTACCCTTATAGCCGTTAGGTTTATGTATCGGTAGTTTGTTTTTCCCATTAAAACCATCTGTTTGTATCGTTTGTTTTATTGTTTGCGTTTTTTGTTATCTTTGTCTTTGCAGGCATTCAAACTATTTATGACATTCAAAATCAAGATCAACGCTTTCTATACCTACTTCACTATATCAGCGTATTGTTCATATTGTCTTTTTTTTCGGATTTTATTTATTTTGTACATCTCAGCGCACAAGGAAATAATTAATATGCATTGGTAAGTCTGATAGTAATGCATTTGTTTTACACGGAATAAATTATAGTTGTGATTGATGATGAATGATTTTCTGTTCGCCCTTTTAATATGGCTCGGCAGTTTGTTGGGGTGTAATTTACGGTCGTATTTCTTCGATCCCGCCCTACCCTTCCAAGAATTTATAGCGCTTGGGTTTCTTTTTTATTATCTTATAGTGTTTTTTTTTTTAATCGTATTCGTTTTTGGGGGATAAATCCAAGTTGTAACGTGCTTGACCTTTTAGGCAGCACTTTTCGTTTATTTTTTTTTTTTTTGTTAGAATTTGTTAACATCTGTTTGAGCAGTAGAAGGCTATTCCATCTTTAATGATGAGACGCTCGATGCTTAGCATCTATAATATCAGTTTCAAGGGTCTGCGGAGTGACACTAGAAAAGGCAGGACTGTATGTAATAACTAAGCAGAACAGTCTCGTTGCGATAAGGGTTGCAGAAGGTTGTGCTGCAGAAAGTTATCCTGCAAGTCCGAGGCGCTTCTCAAAAGCGTCGTTCTAGCTACTCCCATAATTGAAATCATTTATTTTATTCATGGCAATCTCGGTTATGATTCTTATACGTACCTACCCAAACCTATATATGTACCTACATTTCCAATCAATTGGCAATCAGATAACAGTGCCCCATGGCCACCCGCTTTGCATGACAGTGGGGTTTCAGCTTTCATTCCAACGGTCAGGAGTTGGATTCGAAAAATTTAGCTCTGTGCTACGATTGTCGAAGATGTTGTGTTTCTCGCCTCAGATATTTGGTAATAATAACAGCTCTAGCAGCGGGTCTCTTGTTTCGTTCTGAACGGAACACGCCACTGATTCAACTCCCTATGGTAGCTACTCGGTGTGACACGTTTGTCATTAAAATTCTGTTTGTATCAACCCTTAATCAGCATCAGACAGTGATCGTGTTAACAGTTTTTTGTTCTGTCTGCTCTACAACCACAATGAGGTTAAATGTGTCAACAAATCGTTGAATAACATGCACAAGTACATCTGTAAGCAAGCTCTTTCTAGCTCAGGATTTTGTATTAATTGTTTTCTTTTCCGCTTTTTACTTTAGAAGTGGAGACAAACAGCAAATAAAAGTATGCACAGGCGAAAACATATCTTAGAGCGCTCCAAATCGCTCCAACATGCACGTTCACATCTCTCACTCTTTCTCGTTGTCCTCAATTCATATTTCTTCATACACGAGCTGTCCTATTCTTCTAACCCCCATCGTCCTCATGCTATAGTGTATCCCTCAAGGGGTTGATGATGGCGATTTTTTCACATATAAACTTTAAAAAATGTTCCATCTTGTATAAAGCATAGAAGCACAAGCGAACAAAAGGCTCAGAGTGGAATAAAAAAAAAATACATAAATTACTATGAACACGTACAAAGAACATTGAACGATACAATGATGCTTTTCGAAGCGTATGTGTACTATTCACCCGAAGCTCTCGGGGATGAAGGTATATAGCGCGGGTTAAAACTGTCAACCGCCCGTTGTGGGTGGACTTTGCCTACGGTGGACATTGCAGCCTATACCTATAATCAAAATGAGACTGTGTACAAGAGGCGGGCACAATAGTGCTGCGAATGTATGTGATATTTCATATGACAGCACTCGCGTCAAGTTAAAATCCCGAAAAGGAAAGCACTCCCGTTTTAACTTGATCTAAATAAACAAAAACACGAGCCGGAAAGTATTCGATCTAATGCAATTAAAAAAGGAAGCAGAAGGTGGAGGTATTTTTTTTTTTTTTGGAGAAAATCAATCTTTTGTTCCATTATGTATGAAATGAATTGTGCTGCTATTCGCAAGTTGCAACACAAAAGCAATGCATTATTATGTTCCGTTTCAGTGTGTTTGTGTTATTTCGAGTGCACTTATTTTGTGTCACATAAACGCGTGCAACAACAACAGCAGCAGCAAGCTGTCTCAGTCGCCTTGGGCAACTAGGGTGCGAGAGTTTATCCAGTTGAATAGAGAAATTGTTTTTCAATTCGAACAGACAGACTTTTATTATTGAAAAATGTATCCGCTGCTGAACGCTGGAAAACGTTTCAGGGTTTTTTGTTTTCTTTGCAATTTCAACATTTCACCGTGATTCAGGAAAAAAAAAAAAAACAACGAGCTACCCGCTGTGGGTATATGTTTAACAATTTTGTGTTGCAAGACATTTTTTTAATCATAATCGTCTTTGTTGGAAATCACTTTCGTCATGAAATTTGTTGTCTCATAGGATAATGCAACAAAGTAAGGTGTGGCTGACACACTTGTTGCATACGTTCATTCACTTCGATGGAGGAAGGCATGAATGTGCATTTGTTTGAATGGCTGATCTGCTAATACCATGGCAACTGGTCTGGCTCATTACTCAATTGCCAGGGTCACCAACTCCGATAATGTTCTTTCCCATCGTATTATGCTTATTAATGGTTGAAGAATGCTGCTCATCGCATCATCAAAACTATGCTGTCTGGCCAGTTGCCTCTCCCACTGTCCCCATAATTATACCTGTCGGTGCACCAATCATTAATTAATTTAATAAAAAATATTCATCCGGCTTTGTGCAAACCATTACTACCACTCGGACCTTGAGAATGAAATCGTGAGGCGCTTAATGTATCTATTAGACAAGACAAGTGAGGACAAGCCCGATAAATCTACAAGCGGTTATACTATTAATCATGATTTCCGAAAATACATATACTTACTCTTTTGCGGTGAAACAATGATCGAGCCAAATAGAGAGGAGAAGGTCACCCCAGTCATGCCTGGCTTACGCAAATTCTAGATCGAACAAGGATTAGCTGTAGTTGAGTATGGGTTGGGGAGCAACTTGTATGGCTGCATCTACAGCAAACGCTTTTATTCCTTTCGCCAATTGTATGGGTCGGAACAAGGGAATCATCATCGCTTTTGGCTGCGGAAAAAGAGAAGACGACTTCTGATAGTTTCAGAGGTAGAACGATGGAATCCAAATAAGCTTAAAATTACTCAAAACACGCATTAGTCCTGTTTCGTCTATGAGTTCACTTGACCAGGTTAGCTTTTAACCCAAACTTTGAGTAGCCGACAACACGCAAGTGTTCCTGACCTACTGTTGCCCTTTATTTACGTCATTTCATCAAAGTGATGACTGTACGATAGCCGTCTTTTACGCTCAAGTCGAAACACACAGAAATAGAGCATCGAAGGCGAACAAGAAAAAAAAATGTTAAAGTGGACGTTTCATTCTCGCGCTCGATGTCCCATTTTGTTATTTGTCTCCCCTTCCTTGCATTATTGTTCCGCTGATATGCGCTATTGCTGTGAAATATGTTGAAGAGCGCACAAACACTCTCCCCCACCTTCGTTTTTGTGCTGTTATTATTACGTCGCTTTATTGTCTCCTTGGCTGGTGGTTTCTGAACAGTCCTCTGCTTTAAATCGCATGCTTAATAGTTTTGCAGCGCATCTCATCGCATGCCTGAGTGTATTTGTTCTTTTTTGCTTTTTCTCAATCAACTGTGTTCGTATCTTTGGCGGAGAACTTCCTATTTAAAAGTTGATCCTTTTCCTTTTCGGATCTTATTACTGTGTTTGCATATTTTTCGCCAGGACAATTTATTGGTATTGATACAGCCTTAAAGTGAATGGGCGCACAGTTTGTATTGACCAAAGATACGATACGATATCACTCGTCTTAAGCGTTTGAAAAAGCATTTGCTTTTCAAATATATGGCACACGTACAGCAAACAAGCAAGGAATAGATGCACAAGTCCATTAATAAATCAAAAAAAAAAGTTGTCAAATACATAGCTTGGATGGAATTCCTCTGTCCTGCCTGCGCATTGTTTTTGGGGGAAAACATTAAATGTTCGACACGTTTCTAGTGGGTATTTTGTAATACGTGGTGGTAGGTTGTGTTATAGCGTGTTAAACTCGATTTACTCAACCGCAAGTTATTCCTCTCCACTCTCGCACCTTTGTCCTAACTTATGTTGTGTAGATATTGTGTTTATAGGTTTTGGGTATGTGGGAATGGTTATGGGCGCACATAAGTATGAGCGATAATCCGCAGACGATAACAGCAAAATGTAGAAAGTGTACTTAGTGTGTGGAGCCTTTTCGAGCTTTAAGTCTTTAACAGACCTGTCGCAGATTTTCAGTCTCAGCAAAGTTATAAGAGTGTGTTGAATATGAAAATTGTGGTCGTGGGCCTTTGGTTAAGCTTGGAGATCTTTGTTCTTCATCCAAAACTGGGGCTGCCTTGGCGAGAATATATATCTAAGAGTCCAGTTTCGGAAGCGTTTTATGAGTTAGATCTCTCTACATTTGGGCGCAGCAAGAAGGCGTATATTCAAGTGATTTTCGCAACAACTATGTATGGACTAGGAGTCTTTGTGGAACAATACCGCCTACGAACACTTAATGCCCTTTATACTCGTACGTACTTCAATTTGGTGTCCAGTAACGCCTCAGATTTTGCAAAAATATGAGTATGTTCATCGATATGTTTGAAAATCCTTGCCAAGTCGAACTCTCTCAATCGCCCATCACTTCCAAGATACGCACGCTCGACCAATGCATCTAGGACAACATTTCGACACTTAACTGTAAAAACACTTAATACCCTTATCGTCGAGACTCTTAACACCATTTTCGCAAATTAGAAGTGAGCCGAAGGGTATATAAACTCATCGCACTCAAGTGATCCATATTTGAGAATCCGAACCGTGTCTTACTTTGAAGAAGTCCTTATTAAAATCAAGATTTAATTACACACTTAATCATTGGGTAATGATTGCATATGCTATGTAGATTAATTTTCTTTGAATCCTTACTAACTACGTTAAGCTCTAGTCGCCCTTCTTATCACACGTTTTTTATATAACGCAGCAGCATTCTGATTGGCAGCGAACGAAACGGTTCTTAGCGAGATTGTCTGGAAATCATTATTCGGGTATAGGTGGAAACGCAGTCACGTAGGTAGTACGAGCAGTTCCTCTCTAATGGGCTGCTCAAGCTATGATCTAATTTTCTAAACGTCCTTGTGCTACACCTTACTTACTTTGCGGCGGGTTTACATTCTTCTTGAACGACATCAAGGATACTCGAGCAAATCATTGAGCCTATGCCTAGCAATATATTTGTACGTGTATAGCTGAAATAATCTGTGTTAAGCTTGGAAAAGTAGCAACCCCTGTGCGCTTAAGTGCGGCATGTGTCAACTTCGAGTCTTAATTGTCGCCGGGCAACGTAGGCAGAACGAATGAATGAATGAGTAAGTAGATGGATAGAAAAAGACAACAATGACACAATGGTGACGACATCATCGGCAACATCCGCTTCTGCTGCCGCACCTTCACTGGGGGAAGTACGCTGTTTATATGTCCCTCTTTTAGATAAGATACTCGAGGGTTGTTGTTGTGGGAAGCGCGTGGATGGGAGAACCACCCTTGGTTTTATTCCGTGTTTTTTTTTTATCGCAAACAATTTCCTTCCTATCTATGGCATGCATGTGTGCTGCTTCTCATTTATTGTTACATTTTTTTTTTGTTCCTCGTTTTCCATTGAAAAGGGGATTCTATTCTTAATCGAAAAGGGAGAGATATTTCCATGCCACTCTGCAAAATGGAATTTTAATTTATATCTTAATCAGAGCGCACATCTCATCTTCATCTATGGTTAAATTTTTGCTCAATTTTAATGTCTGTGTGTGTATGTGGTGTGGGTGCTGCTGCCGGTGTTGTGAAAGAACACAAACGCGCCGCAGTAAATTCGATTTTAATTGACTTGTGTCGCGAGGGAAAATATTGCTTTTTGTTTCAGTAGATATAATTTACATTTGGTTTCCTGGGAGTTTCCTTTTTAAAATTAGCAAAAAAAAAAAACCGAATAAGATCTACGCTCCTTTATTTTTCCTTTCAGTCGCCCGGACATGGCCGTTCCTTTTGTAGAACGAAATACGTATAGCATATCGCTTTAGCTTAAGTGGTGTTCTGAACCAACTTGATCTAGGTTCGAGAAGTAAACATTTAAACAAACCGACAATTTGGGCAATTTTTGCAGTAGATCAAGTCAAAGTTATCGCCTTCTGCATCGATATTAAAAGAATGCTGTCAAACTTATAATTGTGTCAGAAATTTCTATTCATTGGATTCTCGGGTATTTTCGACACTTCGCAAGCCAACATTTGTTGTTTTTTTCATGGCTGCGGTCTTCGCAAATTCACGGCCTATTTCTTTTTTTTAAGCTTCTTGTTCATTTTACATTCGCGACAATGAGAGCGAACTGAGATGTTAAGAGTTATCAGATCAGAAAGTTTGGGCATTTCTACCCTGTTAGAACATGAAAAAACTTATTCCGCGTTACAAATAATAATTTTTATTGTCCAGGCTAAATTTTTCGAGCTCACAATGGCGTAAATTTCCATACAAAATTGTATATTGTGTCCTAATAAATATTTAGTGTGAAGGTTAAAAATGATTATTGGTAAGGCCCATTAAGTTAAACATTTGTTATTATGGAAAATTGTCCAACTATCGCAATTTTTGCTGTCATTTGTTTGCAGACAACGGATAATGACCTCGGTTAAGATGTCGTCTAGGCTAAGGTAACAGTATCAAAAGACGACAAAAGGCAGATCCAATAAAAAAGATTTCAACACGAATCAATCCCCTTTAGTGATACCTGTGTTGTGCACCTACCCCTGCACACTTCGGCATCGGCGCTGCAAACGGAAAAGCAAATAAATGTCAGAAGAACCTTTAATTCCAATGAATTTTCCATTTTAATTTTTGTTTTGTTACTCTGTCTATGTATTTTCAATTGATTTTCCTTTTTCACATCAGAGGATAAGGAGTTTCAGTTGTTTCTTGTCCGGTTGGTTGCTTCGTTCTTTCATCATCAATGTGTGGCCGTGGCGAGTGGAATGTTTCCCCTCTCTGCTCCTCATCTTGTGCATCTGCTGGCATTTGCCTGTCTGTGGCTACTCTCTCCCTCTACACTCTTGGGTGTGTAAATATATGTATATATGTGTGAATCGTACTAAACAAATACATATTAAAAACGAATATTCATTTCTAGTTCTTGTTTATTTTTTATTTAAATTTTTTTTTCTAATTCCAATCTGTTGGCTATGCGCGCCTCTTCATTGGGCTTGTCTTATCAGTTTGTTTTTAATTGTTTATTTTAGTTTCTCCTTTTTGGGTACATATTCGGAGAACTTGAATTGAAAATTCCCAATCAATACCATCACGGTGTCGGGTGTCGTTCCTATGCATTTTGTCAGTCATTTGTAGGAAGGAAATCAGCTGGGCAAACATTGACTGATCAGTAGAGTGAGTCATACGTCGAATGAAATTGACCTAGGAATTTGGACATTATTGAGTGTTTATTATCTTTCACTGGCCATTTGAATATACCCTCAATTTTGCCAGTAATGAGAATTTAATGGGAATTCTCATGACAGAGATATGGGAAAAATTACGGCGTGAGTTTGCTGATTCGATTATAACGCGTTGACCTGACCAAAACGAATTAGGCAGTCATCTAAGATGAAGAAAGATATACCATTCTTCGCCCTTGACTCAGATTCGAGCTGGTATTTAGGAAAACCCTAACAGAGTCTTCTATGAGTCTTATCTATATGCAAGCACCCACAAATGAAATTGCAACTGGCCTTTCTCGTCGGTGGTACTATATTCGGCCGAGAACTTCCTTTTCATATAATTTACTCAGATAATACCCGCGTTGACAGGTTGTTAGCCCAGTAGAAGTCCCATAATCCCATGACTGTGCTCTCAAAACGTCGCCCTATTGCTCTGAATCAGTTGGGTGGTACCTACTTCCAAAGACCGTTTATTTTCAATGTTCTTGAGATAATTGGAGCCGCTACTCGTACGCTTTGTGCCAATGGTCCTTCCACCAAGAACTTGAGAACTAGGATATTCTTCGGCACAGATCCTGATGTGAAAAGAAAGTCAGTTTGGCTTGTCTCTCTGTCTTCGGGAAGTTTGAAAAGATTACTGCAAAGCACGTGCCTATCATTTTATGCAAAGTATTTCCCCAACTTGAGCTTTTTTGTTTTGTAACGAAAATAAATCCACCATATGACCATACCGCCGTCTAAAAGTGTGTTTTTAAATGGGGTCGCCCCCCCATCATTTGAACGATCTTAAGGTGCATTCAGTCTCCAAACAATGCACCTAGAGGCTAACCGCGTGCGTTTCCAACTCAAGCATCATATTCAAATCCCCACCGTGTCGTCGTCGTAGTTGTCATTAGTGTGTGTATGCACAGTGTACGAGTACACGGCAAAGGTTACATTTTGGTTGAGTTATAAAATGACTATGCCTACAGAAGATATGGCGCAGCACCCATTTAAGGGCACACAAATAAAGATGTAGAGGATAAAAAGAAGAGATAAACAAAACGCCAAGAAATATGATGATGGAAAATAAATGATGAAAACAAAAACGAAAAAGAACGATTTCATAATCACAAAATGAAAATATGTAGACAGAGTAAAGCTGTATGGTGTGGAGCGCTCAAGGTATGGGCTCCTGCAGGAAATTAGTTCTGATGTACATGTGTTCCACTCGTTGCATTTAGTGTTTTTTTTTTTTTTTTTTTATTTGCTTTTGATCTCACCTTCGCTTCTCGTCTGTAGTGGAATTTCTAATCAACTGCAGGGTCGCATTTCGGAATGTGCGTCGCCCTAAATGAGTTCTGGGGCGCAACAGCTGCAAATAGGAATACCTATACCTAGTTTCCCTCGCATTGTAAATTTTTGCGTCAAGGTTACCGCTCATCTGAAGTTTCTTATCTACGTATTGAAAATTCACACGTTATTGAACGAACCACCCTGTGGCGCAGCTCCTGTATGTATACTATCAAAATTATATGGGCTCTAATCGCGTAGGCACAAGACGATCGAACTATATCGTCTCGACGATACTTCTACTTCGTGTAGCAACCAAAAGACGATAATCGTCGATGAGAGCCCTGTTCTTGAGAGAAGTACCACCCAAACATTTGGACCCATGGCTAACTTCGGAAAGAAAATCTACCCTCTTATTTCAGGAAGCAACCATTATGTCTGTGTTAACATGCATGGATGCATGTTTACCACCAAAGATGAATGCAGCATTCGAATCGGAAGTAGATAAAATAACAACAGTAATCAAAGCTAATACTAGCACGTTTTGTTCGTGTGTTTTGCCCTAAGGTGTTTACATTCGTTTAATAAAATCACTTGGGAACGAGATGAGCTGCTTTGATATTTGCTGACCATGTGGCCCTCGTGGTTATTTACCCACAAGAGGTATTTACTGTTGTCAATCCACCCCTGATAAAATCTAAAGATTTGCTTTTTGACCACAGATTTTCCTTTCCACCTTAAACATGGATGTTGCTTAAATGCTTTTACCGTGGTTTGTTATTTTTCCTTTTACAAAATAAAAACCCACGTATACTATGTATGGCTATGTATTCATTTTTTTCTCATTATTTGACTAGACAAAAATTAATTGTAATCAATATGGCTGAGTCGGAATGGATGGAATATGATTATATTCAATTGCTTGTTGTGCAATAAGAAAATACATTTTTATCTCGTAAAATATGAGTGAAACTTGTCGTCCGGGGCTGCCCTAATGCTGGCTGCCTATGTTCCGGCGAATATTGATTTTTATTTTGTCATGAGCACGAAAGCTGTGTGTGTTTTCTTCACGCCCTCGTCCGTCGGTTGTTGTGTAAAAATGAGCTCGGAATTTCTTCAATATTTAAAGTTAGTTTGAGGAATTTCTGTGAAATGTTATCCATTCAAGGATAACATGGAGTATTCACCACTGTGGCGAGGGGGAATAATATTTCCATGGCAGCGACGGAGTTAATTATGGAATTTCCTTGTGATTTAATGTCCTACGACTGCATTGAGACAATCGGAGTTTTAATGTTTGCCGGATCGTTGGGAGTATATTTTACTTATTTTTTGTTGGGAATTCGCTGGAAGTAAAAAATCATCGAAAGACATTGCAGAGCTAGTACGCGAGGGATGCTTCTGCAATAGTGATGGACTTTAACTCATCTAAAAAAAACTCCCGGGGGACTGGCATAAGCCATCCCGAAAAAAGATTGCACCTAGTCGTACGACTAATCAGCAAATTATATTTTGAATAGTTTAATGAATTTAAAGAGAGAAATCCGCCGTTTGTCGGATTTTTAAACTTGTTTTGTTTGAAATTAATACTTAATTTCTTAGCCCTAGCTAAATCTTACAGATCAAGAGGTTTAATCCGTCTCAATCTCCTGATTACATTGTCAATATTTAAAAATTCTGTTATAACTGTGTTTACGTGGTTGAGAAGCCGATTTCTATGCCTCCGAGCAACCTTCTTAACCTCATCATCAACCATTTCAACATTTAGGCCCATTTTATTCACTCGAAGTTGAACACAACTTGGGGATTTTTATATGGAAAACTCCCGAGTTGTGTCCAACTTCGTGTGAATAAAATGGGCTTTAGATCCCTATGCAGATCGGCGTTGCGTATGTACCAAGGTGCATTAACTATGTTCCTTAGTACTTTATTTTGAAAAACCTGAATTTTTTTGTAAGTAGGTCCATACTGGTTTTAGAACTTGCTTGTATAGCAATAACTTATTGTAGTTGGACAGGGATGAGTATCTCCCAATACTGTATTACTGTATCGCATGTTCAACTCATCTTTTTTTTTCTTAACGTGCGCTTTCCAACGCAGTTTAGCGTCTAGAGTCATGCCTAGATATTTAGCTGTGTTAGAAAATTCTACTACATTGTTGTTAATGTAGACTGGAATGTGTGGTACGTTTTTATACGTAAAATTAATATGGACTGACTTAAGGTCATTTAATCTAATCTGCCATTTCTTATGCCCAAAACACATGTGCAGAACTCACTGCGCAGCAAGATTAGAATACACATGTTGATATGGTTATAGACACACGTAAATTCTGCACTCATTGCAGTACTGCAACATGTCTCTATTTCTAAATTTGCTGCAAAATTCAAACATACCACAACACAAAAGAAAATAAATTGCAACTTCAAGTATTTGGCATCATCGGCTTTTGACACTGCTGGTTGTGTTTGTTTTTGTTTTGGTTGTAAACACATCAGCTGCTTAGTCGGCGAAAGACAGTTGCCATATTAGCCGATGCAATGGATGCCAAACAATTTTCTGCACATCTGTTTTACTTGCAGCACTGCACTCTGCGCTGCGTACAGAATTTCTGCACATGTGTTTTGGGCATTAGTCCATTCTGAAATATTGTTTATTGCCGTCTGAAGCTTTTTTGTTGCTATTTCGACAGTTGCTCCCACAGCAAGGACGGCTGTGTCATCTGCAAAAGTAGCTATGGTGGTTTCTACACTTTCAGGCAAATCGCTAGTGAAGAGTAGGTATAAAACTGGACCTAGCACACTGCCTTGCGGTACACCAGCTTTAATCTCTCTTAATGTTGAACACTCTGTATCTTGCTTAATTCTGAAGAATCGATCTGATATATAAGACTCCAGAATAGTCGAATACTGCTTCGGTAGTTGCTTTTGTAGTTTGTGTATCAGTCCTTTGTGCCAGACTTTATCGAAAGCTTGTGCTATATCAAGAAATACTGTAGAGCACACATTTTTCTCTTCAAATACTTTTTCGATTTTATCTGTGATTCTATGCACCTGATCAATTGTAGAGTGCTTGTTTCTAAACCCAAATTGATGACTTGGAAGTAGCGATTTTTCATCAATAATTTTTTGCAGACGTTTTACCAGCATTTTTTCGAATAGCTTGGACAACATTGGTAGTATCGATATTGGGCGATATGAGGCTACTTCGCTAGGTGGTTTACCTGGTTTTGGTATCATTATTACCTCCGTGACCTTCCACATGCTTGGCACATATCTTAATTTAAATGCAGCATTTATAATCTGCGCTAGTTTTTTAAACCTTTTCGAGGAAATTGTTTTAAAATTTCCCCTGTGACTAAATCGAACCCTGGGGCTTTTTTGTGTTTATGCCTTCTTTGATTTCTTTGGCAAATTCTGTAGCTGTTACCGGCCGAATAGGTCTGTCTTCTTCGCACGTTTCTTCGTTTCCTTGATAATCTTTATCTTCATGAGGTTTGAAGACGTTCTCAAGGTACTCTGCAAAAGTATTTGCTTTTTCTTGACTGCTTTTTGCCCAGTTACCTTCTCTGGTTTTAACTGGCGGAATGTGAGCTATTGGCCTGTTCATTTTCTTTGCTGCCTTCCAGAGCGAGTAAACGGTACTAGCATCATTTGTTAAACTCGTAAGATACGTTTCTAAAGACTCGTTATTAAATTCTCTTATCTCTCGCAAAGAAAGTAGGAAATGCTTCAATTCGGCCAAATCCTCTCGCCTACAAGAGGACTGGGACAAATACAAAAACAGTCTACGACATTATAAGGCAGAGATCACAAAAGCCCAAAGGCAGTCGTGGAGACTCTTCTGTGGCAGCATAGAAAGCAGCACCGACTCAAGCAGGCTAAGGAAAATCATTTCCAAATCTCCAACTATGCCTAGCTTTATTCAAAAACCCGATGGGGAATGGACCTCATCAAACGAGGAGACTCTAGATCTTCTCATAAATACCCACTTTCCGGGTAATACAATAGATTTCGTCACACCAACATTACCTTGTTATATGGCTCGGGAAGTACCGGTCGGGATTGTCAACAGCCGTAATATCTATTGGGCCGTTAACAGTTTCCTTCCGTACAAATCTCCTGGACCAGATAAAATAATACCAGTAGAAATACAAAAAGCTATAGATATATTAACCCCCTGGCTCGAGGTGATCTTCCGGACATGTCTAAAATTCGGTTACACTCCTGCATCATGGAAAAAGGTTAAGGTAGTCTTCATACCAAAGTGTGGCAAGACCTCACATGTTTCCCCTAAGGATCTTAGGCCAATCAGTCTCTCCTCTTTCCTTCTAAAAACATTGGAAAGACTCATTGACACATACATTCGAAAGAACTTAATAGCTAACTCCCTGTCCGATTCCCAACACGCCTATCGTAAGGGTTTTTCGGTGGAGACAGCTCTACACTCACTAGTAGGTACCATAGAAAAATCGCTCTCAATCAAAGAGTATGTAATGGTATCCTTTCTAGACATTGAAGGCGCCTTCAATAATGTCAAAGCAGAAGGCATCTCCTGTGCACTCCGCAAGCTGAAGGTTGACAACTGTCTACGAGTATGGATAGAAAACATGCTTAGTAGTAGAGTGGTCTTATCCGAACTAGGGAAAGTTATAGCCTATGCAGACGATATCGCTATTGCCATATCTGGCAAATTTCCAAACATAATAAGAGACCTTATGGAATCTTCTCTGTACAAATTAGTCAAATGGACGGAGACTGTTGGACTTGATGTCAACCCATCCAAGACAGAGTTAATCTTGTTTACAAACAGATACAAAATTCCTGATATAGTTCCTCCAAAACTCAAGAACAAGGAGCTAAAATTTAGTAATCATGTCAAATATCTAGGTGTAATACTAGATAGTAAGCTTAATTGGAAGCTAAATATTCAGGACCGCACAAGAAAGGCCGCGGTAGCTATCCATACCTGCAGGAAGGCCCTAGGTCCCAGATAGGGCCTTCAGCCTAAGGTAACAAATTGGCTCTATACTGCGGTGGTCAGACCTATTCTGTTTTACGGAATCCTAGTCTGGTGGCCCGCACTAGAGAAAAAATGCAATTCCAGATCTATTGAACGTATTCAAAGATCAGCCAGTATATGCATCACAGGGGCGCTCAGGTCCACCCCTTCGGCTGCCTTAGACACAATGCTACATCTTCTTCCGGTTGATATATACGGGAAATTAGTTGCATCTATGGCAGCCTTAAGGCTTAGGGAATCTCAGAAATGGACTAACTATCAGACAGGCCATATGAGTATCCTCCCTATCTCAATCCCAACTAAAACGGATTATACTATTCCCTTCGAGGACTTTAATATAAAGTACAAAGCAATAATCCCAGAACGTTCCGAATGGGAGAATGGCACTTTAGACAGTAGATACGCACATGAAATCTACACAGATGGTTCTAAAATGACGGAGGGCACGGGAGCGGGAGTATACTCTCAACCACCCGAAATCAACATTGCCCTACGCCTCCCAGACCACTGCAGCGTTTTTCAGGCTGAAATAATGGCTATAAGAGAGGCAGCCTGTAGACTTGCCTTGTCTGCGATAGACGGGAAAGCTATCGCTATTTACATAGACAGTCAGGCAGCCATAAAAGCCCTGAATACACCAACAATTAGATCAAAGTTGGTAAAACAATGCCGGGAATCTCTTAACGAGATTGCGGACAGATGTTCAGTAACCCTGTGCTGAGTTCCAGGTCACAGCGACATTCCGGGCAACTGCAAAGCGGACGAACTAGCCAGACAAGGAAGCGGCCTTCACCCAACCAACAACAGTGAACCGTACGCTCCTATGCAATCGATCAAATTCTCCCTTCTCAAAAGGGCAATAATGATCGCAAATAACAGATGGAACAGCATAGATACCTGCGTCACATCCAAAAAAATCTGGCCGAAATTAGAGGCTAAAAGGACTAAGAGACTTCTCTCTATAAGTAGAATCAGACTCAGCTCCGTAGTGGGTGCACTAACAGGTCACTGTTTGATAGGCAGACATGCACGCAGGATGGGAGCACCCTACAACGATTTCTGCAGGAGCTGCATGGACGAGGAGGAAGAAGAAACCGTTCTTCATCTACTATGCACATGCCCAGCTCTTGCAAAGCTGCGAAAAAGCTACTTAGGGGATTTCTTCTTCGAGGACCTCAGTGACTTGTCTCGTATGGACATACGCTGTATAAGCAAATTCATTACAAAGACCAAATGGCTCGAATGATCTTCAATAAGTACTCAGCGTCAGCTAACCACTGACCGCACCACCATCTCTTAGACGGGCTGTTTTGCAAATTACAATCGAGGGGTAGACTGTTTCGGTCATCCTTTACTACATTCAAAACAAACTGTCACTCGGTCAAACTCACCTTTCTTGACCAAGTCAAAATACCCTGCAATCATGCGTAGCAAACAGGTCGATTGTTACAATCACCACTACTACCATGCTCTTTTGCAACATCCGCCCTTTCCTGACAAGCTGCCAGAGGACTAAGCGAGTGTCTAACCGTTACGGTCACCATTCGCATATTCGAAGGCATACTGTCCACCGGTCACCCTTGACCAACCTTGTTAGGACCATAGTAAGGTACATAACGTAAGGGCGGTTATACAACCATTACCGGTAATACATATCGGTTCACCTTATTTCTACGAGTTGTCGGAGGATTAAAAGTGAGGGGTTCACTGTTTCGGTCACCCGTCACACATCCGAAAACATCTCGTCCTACGGTTATCCCCAGTCTCACTTCTTCAAGGAGTTGTCTGAGGATTACAGGCGAAGGGATGGCTGCTTCGGCCACCCTCCCCTCATCTGAGGATAAACTGCCCCTGGTTCTCTCTACGAGACATAGGAGTCATAGACAAAAGTCACACGCACAAAACAGCAACAATGCCCATTAGAACGTCCGGTCTAGATTACACTCTGGCCGTCCCAGCTTTTTGTATATCCAGTGTAAATATTTGCACTGCTTCTTCTAGTTGATCTTCTGTTTGAATAGCTGATGATAATTGGATTCATTCTTCCAACTTCTGCCTGAAGTGGTTCCAATCAGTCAGTCTATTAACTAGTTTAGGGCTATGTTCTTTTATTATTATTCTATCGCCAAGTGTAAGAAGTATTGAGGAATGATCTGATTGAAGATCAGGGCCTTCTTCTATATTTATTTTATTTGAGGATATATTTTTGGATATAAAGAAGTCTACGAGATCTGGGGTTTTATTCCTATCTGTAGGCCAGTAGGTAGGTTTCCCTGTTGAGTGATATTTGCCGCCGACTTCTTTAATAGTTTCATATAATTCTCTGCCTCTAGTGTTTGTTAATCTAGATCCGCAATATTTATTCTTGGCATTAAAATCCCCTCCCGCGATTAATCGATTGTGAAATATGCGGAAAAGACTTTTTACTTATGATTTTCCTTTTCTTGTCCTTTCAGATGATACATGTATACTATTTTGCTGGCCAACTTGCAATCACATAACGTCGTGCCATAAGCATGTAACCTAATAAAACTGACGAAAGACAGAAGCAACAACATCCACAAAATATGCATCTTAAATATCGGATTTTCAAAGGAAACTCTTTGCCACAAATCGGCACAATACCCATTGCCACCGTCCTCCAACGAAGAGAAGTTGTGATCCTTTGGTCATCACTGTCTCCATCACTGGAGGATTATCTACTAAGGCATTGTACAGCAGAAGGAAACTGAATTTCATTCACTTTGTGGTCAATATATAAAAATTGTGCCAGACAAACAGGAAGAAAACTGAAGAGAGCTCTATTATTTATTTATATATATATATATTTTGTTTTTTTGGAAAGTGAAAACTACGCATGCAAGTAAAGAAAAACAATCACCAAACAAGCAAGCTAAACAAGTGAATTTGAACGAAAATGTCGATTATTAAAATCAACTGTGATCTTAACAATTATTATAGTACTACTAGTGGTATAAGTCAGCGGAGGGATGTGGCAAAGAAACGTCTGAGATTGTTGGCGGCGGAAGAGGAGGAAATGCATGAGCAAGATGCTACCACGCCAACAACACCACTAAACATCAGAATACAATGTATAATGGAGGAATCTACTATGTCTACTACATCCGCGACTACGACGAGGACGAGTACGACGACAACAGCGACAGCGACAGCGACAGCAGTATCACGCCTCCAGCCATTATTAGCAGAGGAGTCAACGCCATCAGAATCGAAAGGGAATTCTACGACTGCGAGAGTGCTTAGCAACAAATTCAAAAATACATTTCATTTGAAAATCTTTAGATATTTAGGAAAATACTTTACATTGAATTTCTTTTTGATAATATTTATCCTGAATGCGGTGCGGCCGGTGTGTGGATTGCTAGTAGTGGACCAGACCGGTTTGGATAGTATCGCGAATTCAAATAGTGATATTGGCAGCAGTAGCAGTAGTATTAGTAGTAGCAGCAACAGCAACCATCATCATCACCATAATGGCAGCAACAATGGAGGTAGCGGCGGTGGCGGCGGCAGCGGCGGTCATTATTTAGACAAATTAGACAAATTAGATAATTTGGAACGTAGTGTGGCTGCAGTACTGATTAAAGTTGCTTATGGTACAACTTCCACAACAAAGCGCAGTATACCCGACAACAGTTATGTGCCGAGTCTGACCACGATTGCAACGCCGCCATTGACTACATTACGGTAAGTCCAGTCTACATATCCTTGCCATAGCACAGTGATTGATTTCTTTCTATTATCCGTATAGTTACTTAGAAAAGTCTGCGCATCAACAGCAGATAAATTTGCATCATCGTAACTACGAACTAGATTTGGAGCGGGATCATGCTCTTCCGACATCAGCACCAAATGCGGATATTTTGAAAAGCAATAGCAATCCTACGTATCCGAATCCGAATCGACATCACAACCATGATCGTGATAGACATCGACACTTATTGAACTCGACGCCTTCACCATCGCGTGAGTACACTTAAAATATTTCATTTCTATTTGCTCTATGATTTCTACCCCTGTCTATTTACCCAAAGTTTCCTTTTTCTGCTTGCGTTTTCGTTTATTCTTTTGTGGCTTTAACAAGTGTTGGTTTTTAGCGGTTTTACTACACACACTAACCCTATGTTTAGATGAGAGCCCACGGGACTCTAAAAATTTCAAATAATAAAACTTAATATTTCCGCAAATTTCTTTAAAGTGCCAAACATCTTAAAAAAGAGTCAGCCGACTATCCCAATGTATCCTGGAGATATGCCCTCGTACTCGCCACCAGCTCGGTCCTTCTTTACGCCGCCATTACCTCCAGAGTATCAGAATCCTTTCGCCGATAAGCCCACCCTACGCGGTACCAACAATGAAGGTGTGATTGTGAACACGGGCACCTACATTAATCGGCGTCCAATTCCACCACCAAGTCTAATGCCTGGCCACGAACGAATACCATTCAGACCGCCAGATTTAGGCGGCGGCTCAATTGCTATGCCCAGTAATCCGAACGGAGGTGGTGATTTCCCCGCAACCAGTCATAGGCCACAGCTGCCGCTGGATCAAGACGGACAGCGGAAGAAAGCTCTGAATACCCCCTCTCAGAAGCTGGGAAATAATCGGCTGGGAGCTGGAGTGGAGAATTACGGTGATGGTGGCAGCAACACCGTACCTCTTTCTGAGATCAGCGACGCTATTCACAATCCAAGGCAGGAGCACTTGCCAAGCATTCGACGAATTTTATCGGGTTCCAATGGCAGAAATGAGGACATCCCCGAGGTGTTGCTGAAGCAGGTGACATCTCGGCCGTCATACAATCATCAGCCGCCATCTTCACCGGTTGTTGTAGTCCAGACTTCGCCTGAAAATGTGCCCGATGATGGCAGCAGGGGTGGCGGTAGTCAGAATCCCAATATAAACCAGAGCAAAAACTATGATATAGCCAGTGGTGGTGGTGGGGTAGGCAGTAGTGACAGGAGTGACGATATCGATGACTCAAACGAGCCGGACGACCTCGAGCAAGATCAGGATGAACCCAAGACTCAACCGAAAATAAAAATGAGCACCAAATCGACTGACACTCCAAATGCTGGTGGTGGTAAGTTAATATCATTTTTATATACTCCTTAAGAATATGGATTACATTTATTTTGTCTACAGGTGGCAACAAACAACAACAACATCACCAGAACGCCCAATCTTCGTCATCGTCATCCTCGTCTTCGACGTCATCGACAACTATGTCCTCGGCAACGGCGTCGTCATCGTCGTCATCTTCATCGTCAGCGAAGCAGAATACAGCCACATGGTCCGTGGCATGGAACATCCATGTGTATCTCTCGGTAATCCTGTTCACCATACTGGGGGTATATTCTATATTCAAAATGATATTCTACAATAAGCTTACACATCTCTTTAGTCAATCGTACTTCATTTGCATCCATTTGATCTTGATTATAATATGTACGTCGCGTATTTTCTATCTGTGTTACGATGCATACAACATCCACTCCACCTTCCATATTTTCGTGTCTGAAATTTTGCTGAATCTTCCAGCAACCTTTCTTACAATATCCTTTTCGGTTCTCATTCTGTTCCTGCTCATCAAGAGCCTCAATCACAAAAACAATCGATACTCGGCCCTGATACGCCCATTAACAGTGGTCGTTGGCAGCGGCGTTCATGTCGTCCTCTGCATTACACTTCACTATGTCGAAAGCTACACAACAAATCACAGCCAACAGTTCTATTATCAGCAACTGTACCGAAATGGACTATACCATCGTGCGGCTACAGCGAATTCAAACAACATGGTACTGCAACAGCACCATCTACAACAACCACTGCTGCATCATCATCACCAGCTAACCATTCCGCCGCCTCCACCACCAAGGGTGCTCTCCTTAATCTGTCAGATTATTTATATTTTTATATGTCTGAGCCTTGGGCTCTTGTACTTGTACATTTATAGGATCCTGAAGCGCATTTTGAGGAGCAAAAGTCAGAATTACATTCACGGCTTTCAGAATCTCTCGTACGCTATTCACATAACCATAGCAACGGCTTTGCTATTTGTGCTCTTGGCGGCGTTACAAATCTTTGGCGCTATAAGCATTTCAACGACTCGGCCGCTAATCACGTCGTCCTCTGATATGGACTGGCTTCAGTGGAGCTACCAGTTCTCGTTGCGTTTGATTGAAATTGCTATTATCACCCTTATGTCGTGGGTGGCTGGGCTAAAAACAAGCGGTGGGGGTGGAGGAGCTGGTGTTGGCGTCGGTGGAATGGGTCCAGGTGGTGGTGGTATGCAGCGTGAAAAGAATGCTGATAGTGGACATAATGTTGCAGGCTTTTTCCTACCGTGCACTTCCAGCTCGAGTCAGGAACAATTCGAAACGGATTACCCAGCCATTTGTAATGCGAACACAAATTTACACACCTATACCCTGCGGACGGGCAAGCCGATTTATGATGACACGTTTGCTTTGAACTCTCTGGGCGGTGGCCAAGGTTCAATGGGTGGTGGATCTCAGCGCAACGATTTCCAATTGCAGTCGGCAAATAATTTCGTGCGGCCCTATGACACAGGCTCTCTCCAGTCGGGAAGTGGAATGGGTAGTCACATGCACTCTCGGCAACAGATCGATACACAAAGCGGTCATCATTCGGATTTCTTAACCGACACACAGACAGATCATTATGAGAATCCCAATTTTGAGTTGCGTTCCACAAATAATCGGGTCCCAGAACAGCACCAGTATTCGGACAATTGTTACTCGGAGCCACTTAATGGCGGCGGCAGTAGTACCAGTGGGTACGATTTCTCGAATTTCGAGAAGCCAAAATTTGGAGGTGGCGTCCGAGAGGCAAATCTTCCCCCGGAAATGATGCTAGACCGGCCGATGTCTAGAAATAACGATCGAACATCGAACTCGAGTCGCCATCATCATCGCTCGAATCTGGATCGCACCAACTATGAGAACCCCGAGCGCCGAAGTTCAAATTCAACACATTCCTGCACCAGTGCCCGGTATGCGACATACAACTCGTTTGATCGGCACGGTGTCGTTCGCAAGAGCGGCACTCTAAATAATATCGGTGGTATAGTAAACGGCCGAAACGGCAGCTCGTCATCGGCCGCCTCATCATCATCACGGCCGTCGGGCGTTCAAACGCTTAGCACAGCTAATCATCATCCACGTGGCGGTGTGATCAATGGTTCGGCACGCATAATGCGTACCGGTGTTGGTGGTGGGGCAGAACTAATGATGATAGATCCAGCACACCCGCCACATCACCATCATCAGCGTGACTCATCCGATGATCAGCGAGAAGTGTCGACGCATCCCCATCGTAGTGGTCCAATGAAAATGTCGAACTTTTATCGCGACTGTCAACTAGAACGCAGCAATAGCGCAGCCATGCAGCAGTATATTTTACAGTCTGACGACGACATGGTGATTGGTAGTAATGCAGAGCGTGCGAATTTGATAAATAGCATTGGCGGTGGCTCAAGAAGCGTTGGGGTGGATGGCATGGGGCCAGTGGGAGGTGGTGGTGGTGGCGGGGGTGGCTGCTCATCTTCCGGTATTACAAGTAGCACTAGTGGGGGAAACTTAACAGATAACGGCAGCGGGAATGGCGGTGTCGGCTTAGTTACTGGCGATCGTGTTGTAGGTGGCGGTTGCGGCACCGGCACCACTGGCAGCTCCGGCATGGGCAGTAGTAGTGGTGAGAGTGCCAACAGCGGAAGTATGCTAGTTGCAGAGCATGGTTTTGTTCGCTTTCGAGCGTTAGATGATATTAATAACGCTCAAGGTGTGGGAATACACAATGCATCAATACGAACGACGACTGCCGGCGGGCGAAATAAAGAGAAGCAACGGTACGCTAGTAATACATAGTCGGAGGTAGTAGTTTTTAGTTACTAAGAGTTTTATTATTATAGATATGTAATTGTTTAACTGCGGAGATGAAGGAAAGTTTCCGAATTAGTTTTTCCTTGTTTTCAATCAATGGGGAAGTGATAAAGAACTGTTTGAGTGAAGCCCGGTTGAAGTGGTGTCGTATTTTTTGTTTCAAATAAATTATTACAGAATGAAACGATGATTTTTCCCCGGTGAAAAATCGCTCTCCATCTCGCAATATGAATTTCGTTATAATAACCGCCTTTCATTTAGAACGACAATTACATTTCTTTATTTACCGGCCTCTTGTACGTAATCGTGCACCATTCAATCACTTCACTCGAATCTTACTTCTAAGGGGATTAATTTTTTCCAATTTTTTTTTTTATTAGTATTGTAAATATTTTGTATATACTGCCCATGCATTTTAAAATAAAACTTTCCTTGCATATTCTACATTTTACAAGAAAGGAAATCAAATAAAAAATTGTTGAACCAGTGACATTCAGGTCAACACACTTGCTTAAATTTGTTTGTGATGCAATGTATAAATAACAAAATATCAGTATCATTGCAGTATTAACCGCCACAATATACCCCGTTATTATATATAGAAAAATAAAAAACAAAATATTCGTCCACCTAAAGTGAAGATAATTTATTTATACAAAAAGCGAGACAGGGACGGAAGTTGACAAAACAAGAGGTGGAAAGGATATTATATCACTAGGAAACAAAAAAAAAAAAAAAAAAAACGAACTGATTAGTTAAGGCGTCAGTATTTATGCCGCTCTATTTCCGTTGTTTTTCATTTTTTTTTTTTTCTTTGTATAAGTAAGAGCGAATGGATGCAATTAATTAGTTTTGACATTATTATCTAGATAACAACAAAAAATATAAGCATTTACTTTTTATAGTGTGTTTGTTTTCATTTCTATCATTAACTGTGTTGTTATTGACCTTTTTAATTCTTTTGATATGCATATACGTATAATAAATATTAAAAAAAAAAATATATATAAAACTATTGCAAGTGTAAGTAAAATTTTCATAGAATTAAGTGAGAAAAAAACAAAACAAACAATTTTTAGTACACAATTCGCTTTAGATATAAATATAAATAAAAAGGAAACAGATTAAGACAAACACACACATTTATATATACATATATATATAGAACAGTTAGATTTAAAAAAAAAATAATATTAATTCTAAACAAAATTATATAGTATATATTTTAAGATAAAGTTCATAAAAACAAAATGCATGAAAACGCATGAAAATTATATATAGTATATTATATATATACAGTTATTTTTATTTCGCTTTGCTGTTGTGTAACGCCTTATTATTATTTTTTTAATTTAATTATTATTGTTTTAATTTTTCTTATCTGTGTATGTAAAACTGCAAAAAAAAAAAAAAAAAAACCGAAATCCATAGAATAAATATTTTATAATTTTTTAAAATCAGCATTTCATTTTTTACTACCCGTATCCTTTGATTTAGTTGGAATTCGTTACACTTGTTTTGCGTTCGTGTCGAGTTTTGTCAGCACCTATTATTTTTCAGAGCGTTAATTTATGGGGCTTTGTATTTATCAGTGAACGTTTTTCCTTTTATTTTCATATAGTTTTTCTTAATTAAGACTATCATCGAGTATTTAAAATGCAAATTATTTGCATAAGAAAATACTTAATGAAATGGCATACAAATTGTGTCTTGTGTTCAACGTTGTGTAAAATATTTAGAGTATATCTTGTTCTCTTAAAATTTGTCAATGGGTACACGCGTCCCAGAAAATAAACCTCGTAATATTGCTTTTTCCTTGGAAATTTTTTCTTTTGCTATATGCACGAACCGGTTTTCATCAAACTTCAAATTCAAAATTGTTGTTTAGTCTTAGCTCACAGTGCTAAGACGTTGTAGTTGAGTTTAATTCCTATGTTCTGTATCTCAAACTCGAAGAAGTACAGACCTTCACTGATAAGACGATACTTTGCCTGCTGCCATCATTTGCTTGCGCCGAGTTGGTTGTCGTGGTGAGAACACGCCCTGAAAGATGGATGAGGCAGACCTAAGGTAGATGAGTTCCTTCGCTACTTTAACGTTATAGTTGTCTTTCGTAAAATACTGGCATACACGTCGGTGTCGGTGTTGTGCGCACAAAACACCGATTTGTAGACTGATAGCTGCAGGATGCTCTAGCTGTCTCGCAATCAAACTATTCATATCTACAGTCGATAAATCTAACTCGCTCGAATTATCTCCATGGGGACGCTATTAGAGTTCCCATGGACTCTTTAAAAATATTTAAAACTTCTACGATTTCTACCCTTCACGCCTGTCAAGGCATTGTGAGCCGTACTAATCAAAAACCATTTGCCATATGGCTTATCATGACAGCTCGTATTTCGTCTGACAAATTCGGTGTATATAGTCAAGCAGAAAATGATTTACATAGGAAAAGGGGAGAAATAGTGTAATAAGCAATATAATTCACCCACAAACTACACAGATCGAATTCCATGTCTTTTTTTTTTTAACTTGTATTGTTTGTCGTGTTCTATTTTTACAAGGTAAAGTCATAGAGTTAAGCAACGAAAGTGTATTCAAATAGATCTGTTATTTTTACTCGTGAATGTTAACAAAGTTGTAGTCAGTTAGTTTTGCCTTGAACATCAGATAGCAATATTCGTACGGTGGAACACTCAATATAAGCAAATACATTTTTTGTACCTACTAATAAAAAATCATAACACTGTTGATTAAAGCAATATTACAATATACAAATATTGTGTAAATTAAGTCTGCCACTCTCAACACTCGCGGATCTACAGAGGTGGGCACTTTGAATTTAATTCTCAAAATTTAAATTCATTTAAACCACAAGCTTTTCTGGAACTATGCACCCAAATTAAAAGTGAACATCTTAGTGGTCTGATCTGATTAGTCGCGAGATAACAAAGAAAAAAAGAAACAAAATACGAAATTTCGAATATAACTGCCTTTTCTCACATAAAACAAAATAAGAAAGACATTCATTTAAATAGTTGCATAACTAAAAACATATAAATAAGAATAAATTGTAAATAAGCATACTCATTCACCAACCAAATTAAACTAGATATCTACTCAAGCAATCTTCTGAAAACAAAGCCTAGCAAACAAGAGTATGCGGTTTTATTTTTACTAAGACTTGGAATATTCCCATAAAATATATAAAGCAAAACATAATAATTAAAGACATACAAATAAGTCTTTGAGTGTTAGAAAGATAGTTATTTGAAAAAAAAAAAAATGTGTTTTACAAAAAAAACGAAAAAAAAAAAAACGGATAACGAGGTAGATATATATAGCACAAGCACATGCAAATTCTTATCTCATATTATTGCCCCAATCGTCCACCACATTTTTGTACTAAAATGGTGAAAAAACCGTACAATAATTAGTAAAAACACATATTCGTCTTGTACATTACTTATAACAAAAACATATTTTAAAATCATCAATTTCATTAACTTGTTCAATAATAATATAAATAATGATTCAAAAGAAAACACATTGATATACGCCATACATGTATATCACATGATTAATATGCGCTTTTTATATAACAAAATAAGAGATATTTATTTACATATATTCTTGCATATATATTCTACATTTTTTTATTTATTTTTTCACTGTAATAAAAGTATATAATATAGAACAAAAAAAAAAAAAAATAATAAAACTATACAGAATTTTATATGATGAAAGCCTAAGTACCTACACTAAACTTTTTAAACTGTATATTTTCTTTAAGTGTACAAAACTTCATATTTTTTCCGTTCTTTTTTATATAAAACACAAAAAAAAAACAACAACAAAACAAATAAAATAACAAGTGTTATAAGTGGATAAGAAAACTAAAAACATTTTTTTTTAGAAAAAAAAAAGTAAATTATATCTAATACAGTAATTAAGATTCTAACGTACGTACACAGTTTTAATAAGCAGAAAAAAAAAATCTAATTAAGCAAAAAAAAATGTAACAAAAAAATAAAATAAAACAAAATATTTTCCCTTATCCCTGTCTCTCTTGCTCTTTCAATCTTAAGAAAAATAATTAGAAAAAAAGAAATCTCTTTCACTCTTTATATTTATATATAATATGTATATATTATAATGTATAAACAATCTTATATGTAATGTATGCAGTAACTGATGTGCATATGGTATATATATATATATATAATTTTATTTAAATTCAAAGTTAGGTATATTTAGGTAATATACAAACAAATTAAGAAATGAATACGCTACGAAATAAAAAAAAATATATTTCATAATATTGAAAAAGGAAAATTTATCATATTATGTACTTCATTATTTCAGTTAATATTAATAATTATTAATAAACTTTTAAGAAACTAAGGATATAGATTAACATAAACAAGTGAACACAAAACTTTAAGTTTAATATAAAAACAAAAATTATGAACAAAGCAAAACAAACAAAAAAAAAAAAAAAACAAAGAAAACGGAAGAAAAAATCAACCAACAAGTTAATAAAACCAAATTAAAAAAAAAATCACGGAAAAGTAAATAAAAATCATTATGTAAAAATCGACCTGTTTTCTTATTCGGATTTAAGTTGATATACCTTTGACTGGTCAACGGCACTTCGTTCCTCTTATTATTATTATTATTATAATTAAGTAATAGGCCCTGTACACTGCGACCAGAAGAGATCTATTGTGTTGGCCTCTAATATTTAACCCAGGGAGCTATTGAGGCTCTTTATAAACTTCAGTACCCTTATTGGTTCCATGTTTCCTATATCTGCAGGGCTCAAAATCGCCCTTTGCATATGGAAAGCTCTGCTCCTTGCCACAGCAGGGCATTCGCAGAGTATGTGTTCCGTTGTCTCCTCCTCTTCTCCGCAGAGTCGACAGGAGTCATCGTCGGATAGTCCCATTTTTTTGAGATGGTATCTTGTGACAGTAAGATAACCCGTTAGGATCCTTAGATCTTTTTTGCTTAGCTCGAGTAACTTTTTTGCTTTACTACGAGCTGGGTTAATGAATCTTTTTGCCTGCCTCTGTCCCTTGGATTCCGTCCAGTATTTGGCAAGGAGTTCATCTTCCCATTTCCTGAATTTTGAGTGTACGTAACTCAGTGGTACCCCGAAGTAGGGTTCAGGACCGGTGAGCAGGCGTGATGCGCCTCTTCTCGCCAGGCAATCCGCTCTTTCATTGCCCAAAAATCCCTCGTGACCCGGTATCCAAGCAACGGTGACTGTGTTGTCCTTGGCCAGATCTTCGAGGAGGTTTAAACATTCCCAAACCAGTTTTGATCTGATGGAGTACGATCTCAGTGCCTTAAGAGCAGCCTGACTGTCTGAGAGAATGTATATGCGGGCACCTTTTATACGTCTTCGTAGGCATTCTCGGACACATATCTCTATGGCGTGAACCTCCGCTTGAAAGATGTCCGGTGATTTTCCCAGTGCTATAGCTCTATGGAACCTGGGCCCATAGACCCTAGCACCAGTGGCATCATCTTCCATCTTTGAACCGTCGGTGTACCAGATTTGTGATCCTGGTGGTATTACGAATTGGTTGGTTCTCCAGGTACTCCTGTCAGATATGACTATCTTAAATTTTCTGGAGAAGCGAAGCCGTTTAAGCATGGTGTCAGATACCTTGATCACAGGATCATCTTGAAGCATTTGTAGTACCCGAAGGTGTCCTGTGAGGTTTCCTGCTTTAAGATTTGATATATCAGGGAGCCTTAGGGCACTAAGACCTGCTTCCTTCTTTACAGAAATATGTAGAGGCAACAGGCTGAGCATTGCCCCTATGGCTGCAGTTGGACAAGTTTTCATTGCCCCCGTTATAGCAACACATGCTAAGCGATATATCTTGTTTAGTTTTTGTTGGGCCGTTGTTTGTTCGGTTTTGGCCACCATGATATCGTTGCATAGGTTATCATTGGTTTGATGATCGTGTTGTACGACCAATAGATCATTTTTGGTTTTAAGCCCCAGGTTTTGCCGCAAAGACGCTGGCACATATAAATTGCCTTTGTCGCCTTCTTTGTGACTTGATCAAGATGTTAATTCCAGGTGAGGGTTTTGTCTAGGATTACTCCTAGATATTTTACCTCTCCTCTTCGTTCCTCTTCCTCGCTCTTTTTCAATTTCGGGTAAATGTAGGTACTAATTGTTGGTATTTCGCTCCAAACAATCTCACAATTCCCGCTGTCAAAATAAAGTGAGTTATGAAGACAAACGACGAGACGACTCTAAATTTAAGGAGTTCACAGTGGCTATACTTTCCATACAAATTTGTGATCTTCCGTAAATTTACAGTCGAGAATAAAATTTGTTATTAGTATGTACGGCGGAATGCTCTTACGAGCATGCTGATTGTAAACATCGATGTCTTAATTAAGCCGCCAGTATACATGAGTTTAAACCTCGTACAAACTAGAGCCAAATATGCCTTTTACTAACTCTGAGCAGATGTAATTGGAATTCGGAATAAAAATTATACAAGTTTTGATCTTAATCCAAAGGGTGATTGAGTGACGAGCTCTTGACAGCGTTCACTCCTGTATACTTCTGTCAAACGATGCGTTATACCCAATTGACCGACTTGCTACACAAAAATGATTGCAAACCTCATTTATAAATAAAGTCAATTCTATTCTATACCAAAGTCCTACAGGTAACGAAAACCTCTTTCTGGCATTCCCCTTGCCATTGTGCCTTAAAATAGAATCATACATATTGTTGCCCAAGGGTAACGACGACTTTTCATCTCTGTTAGCGGAAATTCTACTTTGGCCTTAAGTGCTTGAGAGATTCCAATTCAAAATTCAAGGTAGTAACCACGAGCAAACATACAAAGATATTAATTACCAGAAGACTCGAAGAACGATACACGCAGCGCATATCGTTTGCCCAGCAATAATGTGTAAACATCTTGTATCTATTTGCAAACGAAATGGTAAGTGGAGATAAGTGAAGACGTGCGACAATGCAAACGATTGTCTGCCAGCCGCGCTGGTTTACAGGAAACGACTTGACACTTCCTGACATCATATATACATACTATGTTATATACTCGAACATCTGCCTGTTTGCTCAACTATAGGGTTGGCTTCTTGTTCAATTCAATGGCACACTTTATGGAACGCAATCAACCCGATGTGTCACACATAGAATTTCTTTAAGCACTCTCCTACTCATATATCTCATATATTTTGTTTGCAAACGTGTAATCGTATATAGTGCAAAACTGCATTCTCTGCATATAATTATATAATTCGTGTACAGTACATGTGTTTGCTCATCGTATTTCATCTTAAATCAACAAGAATTTTACTTGATCCAACAACTACTGCCGGGTGCGGACTTTCTGTTGTGAACTTCCCATGTGACGGAGTACACAATGTATTACAAAGATGCAGGATCCATCCCGTGGGCAAACCGCATTTCCGCAGTTAAGGTCATTTTCAATGGCACATGAAAATGATCATGAAGTGAAAACTAGAATATCTCTAATTGCATGACACACTAAATAACCCACCCCCTTGTGTAGCGAAGACTCATCCCAATATACTTCGACATGCAGAAGCAAATGCAAATTGGCGATCGTAATTGAGTGATATTGACTCTGGTGGGCGATGCGAAAGAGCAATTAAAATTCCTGAGTTACAACGCGGAGGTGGGTTGGGTTGTGAACTTTTCGTTCTCTTAATACTCGCTAACCCCTAAGCATGGCGGTTGAACGGTTGAAAATTATCCGATCGATCACAGCGACTAGTTATTATGATTAAGATACCCCTGCCGTTTTTATGAAACTAACCGAATCGAGTTGTTCGTCCCTACTCCCTGCCTCTTTGTCTTTGTTAGATTATGCGGATAATAATGAGAGGCTCAAAAACAGGGGCGGATTTGCAACATCCTAGCGGCCCGGGAAATATTATTTGTCGGCCCTTTTTTAATTTCTGGATATGGCTAAAATATACATTACAGGGTGTTACGCATTTTGCGTTGGAAATTAAATAGAGCATTGGTCCTACACAAATTTTTTCCTGGTTGTCTTGGATGAAATGAAAAAAAAAAATTTTTAATGTCATACAAATTTGGATTTTTCAAATAACTATCATAGTGACTATCAGTAATATTAGTTGCGGATTGAAAGCTTGATTTTTCTTCGTTGGGTTCGTTACAAGAACAAGCAGTAGACGTGGACGCTTGGTTTTCACCTTCGTTTTGTATTCTTGTTTCAACTTGAGAACTTACAAATTCAGGAAACGAAACGATTTTTCCGATAATTCTTGAGATGATTGCGGTTGACTAATAATAGAAGAAGAGGCTATAGTTTTTCAATCATTAATTTAATGTTTTTTGAGTTGTGTGCCTCAGCTTCCATTGCCTTCTTTCTCTTTTGGCGTAACTTCTCCGCTCTTCCTTTCAGTTTTTCTTTGTCCATTTTTTAATGATTTATTATGTACCTATAGTAATGGATAAACTTAAACCATAATATTATTTTTACTAATTTTGTTATTTTAATTACCTTACGCAAACCTCAAAGCACTTAATAAATCCTGCTCTTACACAGTTTCATGTTTAATTTGTGTGACCGAATGATTCCGTTGCCGTATGTTTATTCTGGTCTATCACAGAATCCGTCGTATTCGGAATTTTGCTGCGAACCCCGAAAGAACTATCATAGAATCCGTAGTAGGGGAAATTTTTTGCTACGAATTTAGTCGTAGGGGAAATTGATGGATATGAATTTCGAAATTCCTAGCAAACATTTACTTTCCGACGGATTCTATGATAGTTCTTTCGGGGTTCGTACAAAATTCTGAATACGACGGATTCTGTGATAGACGTGATTATCTGTGCATTAAAGGACTACAAACACGAAACCATTTTCGCATGGATACGAAACGATCCTTGCTGAAACAACGATGACAAATGCACCCTTAATAATTAACGAGCCAGCCATCGGCACAGACGCACAGCCATGCACCCACAAAGCCAAGTCGCAAGTTAAGATAAACAGAACAACAACAAAACGATTGTCCTTGTTTTGTATCACACGTAAGCAACTAATAACGTTGTGTGAAAAGTAGGTAATAAAGGCAACAAAAAACGATTTTAGGGTTTCTGTTTTTTAATTTTTTGCTGTGCTTTTTCGTTTTCATGTCCCACTACTTCGCATTTGGATAAAACATTTGTAGGTATATTTATTGTCTGTGATAAAAGTTTGAGATTTTTTATGGGCAGTAGATACCTAGAGGAAGGAAAAATATAAAAACTCCATTTTTTGCTGATTACTTGTATGGGCAAATACAAATGTTTATGAAAATAGATTGGTAGATCACGCAGATTACTTTCAGCCACCGGCCCTGCGGACCTCTGAACAGCCGGCCCACCGGGAAATTTCCCGGTGCGTTATATGGCCCATCCGCCCCTGCTCAAGAATGACCTCTAGAGTAGTTTCGAAGTCGATAAAGTCATTCCGCGATACTATTACTAATATTTAGTGTCCAAGCTAAATTTTTTAAACTTACAATGGCGAAATTTTCCGTACAAAATTGTGACCTACAAAATATATAAGGTGTAGGTGAAAAATGATTGTTAGTAAGGCGCATTGGAATTGATGTGGTCAGCCATCGCACGCTAAACTAAGATGCCCTTCTAAGGACTCTTTTCAACTGGAAATGCGATATTTCCGCAGAATAAGTTATCTTGCATAACTGGCAAGATTTTCGACAGTATCTCCAGCTGCCGCGTTGCTAAGCTGGATATACGCATTTCTCCCCCCTTACTCCCTTCGTTGTACTATACCTACAGTATACTGTATACACTACTGAACAGTGTACACCCCTAAGTCAGCAATTTATCTTTTCTGTGTACATGGTAAATTCTTTACTGATTAAGTATCACAACGGAGACGACACATTGCTTCGGTGCGACCGCAATCTACAAAAGGTGATCATGAGCTGGTTACTTACATGAGCGCAGGGAAGAACTGATGGTGTGTATGTTAGGCGTACTTATATCGCGAGCACACAGAACACTATGCACAAAAAGACAAACGAAACTGCTTTATTTTCAATTGCGATCACTGTCGTTGTTGCCGCGATCGCAGTCGGTCTTCGCGCGTTCCGTATCTATCCCGAGTGCGTTATCTATCTTATAAGAAAAAATAAAAAAAAAATAATAATATAAAGCCACACTCAACCCACACGATACGAAGTTAGCCCATAGTGAACCAAATATAATCAAGACACCCGAGTGTCATTGCTATTATTTTGCTTCTAGAGAAAACCAAGAGATTACGTTCGGGTGCGCAACATTAACGATTTGAGCGCAAAATAAAGTGAAAAAGATAGTCTACCATCGCCAGCAAGGAGTTGCAAACATAACCTTGAGCTTAAAGTATTGCATTTCCTTTAGAGACATGTGAACACCACAAAACGAATAAAAAAATAATTGCCCTGCAAACAAATAAAATAGTGGCGTCTTGAAAGGGGCAGCATATTTAGAAGTTTTCGATTTTCGGCGGGAAGGACGATCGTTTAAAAGTGTTGTTTTTTGCCCCGTTTTTTTTTTTTTAAATTTTGTTTACAACCGACAATGAAATGCCGCATAGGTTCAGTGTTTGTGAAGAAGGACGTGACATGTTACTTTGGATTGTTGCTGGTTTTGGATATATCCCTGAGTGCTACAAATGGTAGGTATACTGAGACCGTGGTGCTTATCTGTTAAAGTCATATAGATGTATGTCTCTTGGGGAGACACTTTTTTTGAGATAAAAAATCTTCGGTGTATGGCAGTCAAGAGATAAAGTCTTCTTAGAAGTCGTTTGTTTGAACGAGGAAAAAATAAATATTTATTAAAGATTCGTTATTTTGCATCTGGTGGGAAATAGTCTAGAAAATTCAAATTCAAATTAGATGAGTACCTATTGGTTTGATTGTAGTTTTATCGATCAATATTAAAATTGGCTGCCTCAATAAAAATAATCCGAACTTTACATCGTTGCAATTGTTGTGAATGTGCAAATTTTGAAAAGAAAAAAAAGTTGTTTGGCGCAGTCAAATCAATAGCACGAGTGTATTTGAAGATAGATTACGTCAATCGCTAGCATGCGGTTGTTGTATATTTGACTTTAAAGCTTTGGATGAAATATCCATATACCCACAAGCAGTTCAACTCCCTTTCAGCAAGCTGGTGTGAAGTCTAAAGGTTAGTCTCTTATATGACTTACGCTTGTCAAAGGTCTTGACTCGAAATAAGTGGACATACCATAGCCCCCCCCCCCTTTAAGTTGGGGTCTCTATTGCCAAATGCAAAGATTGGATAAATAGTTTAGGTAGAGTTCAAGCAAGCGTTGCAGTTCGGTTCTTCGAGGCATATTCCCAGAGGACGACAAGGGCTCCAGGAAATAACCCCCCAAATAGAAAATTAAGTAACCCCCCAAAATTGGGGAATAATTTCACTGTGAAATTATACCCCAAATCGAACATGAAATAAGTCCCCAAAATGGTATGAAATAAGTCCCCAAATAAGTAAGAAATCGGCGCGGGTGCCCTGTCGGCGGCGGGTCTCGCGAGGTTGCGGCGAGCGAGACCTACCACCGCGAATAACCCCGCCGCGGCCGCAAACGCGCATTCTTCTCATCTTTGGTCCTTCCAAAGTTAATCCAAATAGATTCTCTTTGAAAAGCCTCAACTACTTCCAAATAATATTGCGGTGAAGCGACGAAAACTTTGCTTATACTAAATACTGGAACCGACCCTTCATTTTCGAAAAATCAAAATTCAGTAGCTTCTTGATTTCTAAGTGAAGTCACGTTTATTTTAAGCTACGAAGGTCTTAAAATTCACAAGTTTCACTGTGAAATAACTCCCCAAATTGAAGTATGAAATTAGTCCCCAAAAACCCATGAAATAAATTCCCAATTTTGGGGATTTATTTCATATGAAATTAATACCCACCTCCATACAAATTTTGGGGGGTTATTTCGTTGGGGGGTTATTTCCTGGAGCCGACGACAAGCATCAATCTGCAGGCATCTTAGTGCGTTTTAAAAAAAATACATAACTAGCAAGATATAATGAGAATGTGTGGTAAAAATAAAGTAGATGTAGATTTTCTTCTAAATGTGACTCAGGCGCAAAATTCGACAACTTCCGATACACTGCCAGTTATCGAACCATAGGATTGATTTCTTTTTTTACAAATTCTGTTTCGCACGAAAACGAATTAAGACGAACAACTCCTGTGGAACCGGTTCAACCCCACTTTATCTAAAAACAAATGAGATACATAATTCTAAAGGCAATTCCTTCCATAGCAAACATATCAAACCACATAACGCAATGCTGTACGGCCGGCACCAACTACGCGAAAAAGCTCGGACATTGCACTGACAACGACTACGAAATTGAGACCATTCCTCCCCTATGGCGGGGCTTGTGCCTGTCAGCCCTGGGGGTCTGTTGTTCTCGCGAACAGCAGAAACTGCATTGTATAGCTGGGCGAGAAGCAGCGAATATGGGCTCGAAGTGCGTTGGCGATGACAAATATAACTCGGCATCGTACACAGATTGCTGCAAATCCTGTCAGATAGGTTTGGCGGTATCGGCCGGTGGCAACAATTGCAGCGACGCTATTGTCGATTTTTTCGCCAAGGACGAGTCGTACACGATTTGCTGCCATCAAGCGAGCTCGGCGGTCACCGAAACAGATGACAACGACAACGACGATGATGACAGTAACAATGACGATGATGGCACTCTCGTGTTGGGCAACGATGGTAGGTATGAAGTGGCAACATTTTCAGATTGCGCTTATAGGGAATGCATTTTTATCCTAGAGGACATCTGTGAAAAGTTTGGTCTGGGTAAGCTTTGTGAGCAAATTTGCGAGAATACAAAGGACTCCTACGTGTGTAAATGTAACAAAGGCTATCGTTTGAATGACAATCGCGTCACATGTTCGAAGATTGCCACAGCGGCTGATGACGACGACTTTGATGACGACGAGGATGCAGATGATTCGTTCGAAGACGAGGAGCCGGGAACATCGACGTAAGTCATGTCGATATTTACTTGTCATTTGACAGTTTAAGTAAATTTTCTTTAGGACGTGTGCGGATGGGTTCGCGCAAGACAAGAAGACTGGCCAATGCTCGGATATAGACGAGTGTTTAAAGGGATTGGCAAACTGTCTGGACCATCAGTACTGCATCAACTCTGCTGGTGGGTTTAAGTGTGTAAATGTCAAGACTACCAACTGCCAGACGGGATACCGCTTTAATACCAAGACCGAAGAATGTGAAGGTGAGTTTCGTGTCACACAGAACTTAAGAAATTTTATAGAAGGTGTTTGTTAGATGTCAACGAGTGTCTAGAGGAAACCAATAACTGCAAGAAAGATGAGCAGACGTGTATGAACACACGGGGTGGCTATACGTGCCAGGATAAGTTCCTGCAGAAGTGCACAAAGGGGTATATTTTCCTTGCCGAAACTGGAAAGTGTGAAGGTAATTATAAAGAAACACCTCCGATTTGAGGAGTCCTTAATTTCGTTTACAATAGACTACGACGAATGCCTTGATGATCCTTGTGACGAGGGATCTGTTTGTTTGAATTATCCCGGCTACTATGATTGCCAAAAGAAACTGTCCGGTTACAACAGAGAGAGCGTGGGGCGTTCGTCCAAGACGGAGAAATGCGCTTCTGGTTTCCGTTGGAAGCACAACAAGTGTGTGGGTATGACGGGTGTTTGAGTTCTACTTCAAATAGAAACAATATTATGGAACGCCATTTACTTTTCGACAGATATCGACGAATGCCTGACGGACAAGAACGCATGCGATAGCAATCAGATTTGTACCAATGACATTGGCGGATACCACTGCGATTGCAAAATTGGCTTCAACATGGATACCACAATAAATGCATGTGTTGGTGAGTACACTCAGCTGCATAGCGCCATTTGCTCGGCCTAAAGTATTTGCTTCTGTATAGATATCAATGAGTGCCAAATAAATAACCACAATTGCATGTCGACGCAGCGCTGCGACAACACGATCGGGTCGTACACGTGTATTCGACTCCAGAGCTGCGGTACCGGGTACACCTTGAACGCAGAGACAGGCAACTGTGACGATGACGATGAGTGCCTTCTTAATACTCATACTTGTACTGCCGACTATGAATGTCGGAACACCAAAGGGTCATTCCGCTGCGATCGCAAACGAACAACTACAACCACCACAACAACACCGGTGCCGACTACAACCACAACAGAAAGAACCACAACCAGCTCTGCGGCGAACGGAAGCCTGGTGTTCCCGGCTCGTCGCGGTCCAATGTTTATTTACAATAATCATGACAGCAATCCGACATATGTGTCATCGCAGACCCACAGCCAAATGCATAGGCCAATGCCGAGGTACAAGCAAAATTCTTACACAGGTTCATCACCGTCGGAAGTGTCGTGTGGAATAGGATTTCATAGAAACTACTTGGGGGCATGTGTTGGTATAGTTAAGCCTTTGTTTTAGAAGTCATCATGTTCAAAAGTATGTTTCTTCCATAAAAAGATATCAACGAATGCCAAATACCATCTACATGTGGAACTCATCAGCGATGCATCAACTCGAATGGCTCGTTCCGCTGTCAGAATCTGCTGCAATGCGGTGGTGGTTACAAGTCAACTCCCGACGGGACATCGTGCGTTGGTAAGATATACTTGCATTATAGTTTTCAGACGTAGCATGTTATACAGCTTATCTGTAGATGTTGACGAGTGTGCCACTGGGGAGCACAACTGTGTCCACAATCAGATTTGCCGAAACCGGAATGGTGGCTTTGTCTGTTCCTGCCCTCCCGGCCACAAGGTGGACACATCTAACCGCTGCGTCGATATCAACGAGTGTGAACATGAAAAACATCAAGTGTGCCCGTCGAACGCGAACTGCATGAACACGATTGGCTCATTCTACTGCGAGTGCAAGCCTGGCTTCCAAAAGCAGCATTCCAACGAAAAGGTTTGCGTGGATGTCGACGAATGCCAAGAGATTCCCGGCCTCTGCCAGCAGAAATGTGTCAATTTCTGGGGTGGCTATCGTTGCACCTGTAACCCCGGCTACGAGTTAAGTGCGGACAATCGCACTTGCAATGACGTAGACGAGTGTGAGGTCCACAAGTCATATAAACTGTGCATGGGTTTCTGTGTGAACGTACCGGGCTCGTACGAGTGCAGCTGTCCACGTGGCTATGAATTGTCGCTCGACAAAAAGTCGTGCCGAGATATCGACGAATGCGAAACGGGCAACTTTTGCACCGGCCGACATGATATCTGCACCAACGTTCGAGGAAGCTACCGCTGCACGACCATACGCTGTCCCTATGGTTACATCAACGACGTGGAACAGAAAAAGTTTGTAACAAAAAAAAAAAACTCAATATACATAAACTAGTCTTATCTCCTCCCTCCGTAGTCGCTGTCGAATGGCAAATAATCTTTGCGAAGGTGATGAGTGCTTCAACAAGGCGTCATCATACACGTACAACTTTATAACGCTCGTCTCGAAACTGCCTATACTACCCGAGGGCAGAGTCCTTTTCACACTACGCGGTCCCACTTGGTATGAGAACATCGACTTTGATCTGAAAGTTTCTAGAATACAAGCGGCAGCTAACATTGAGAAAGCATCGGAAAATCACTTTTCGTGAGCAAAAAACACAAAAAAATATGTAGCAAATGTAAATTTTCTCTTCCACAGAACCACAAAGCGCGACCACCAGGTGGAGCTCAGTCTCATGCGGACACTCGACGGTCCCCAGGATATCGAACTCGAGCTGAGTATGACAGTCTTTATGAACGGCCAACCGAGGGGTAAAAGCATCGCCAAGATTTTCATAATTGTTTCCCAGTATTCTTTCTAAGTCCCAGGGGACCAGAAAGTCAGATAGCCAAAATTACTTAAAATCAAAAGTTGCCTTCATTTAAATTCTATGAAAACAAAAAAAATAAAATAAAAACAGAAAAAGGACCGGGTTTGTATTCCATTTAAGTCATAAATTATATTTTCTAACTACAAACAAAAATCCTTCTCTTCTTTGTTCATCTTGACCTCTCGCCACAAAATTTCCTTTTATTTGCAACCGGTGCTATCTAAGCTTCTCGGTGTCGGTAGTCGTCACTCGAACTATCGTTGTTATGCCCAAAACACATGTGCAGAACTCACTGCGCAGCAAGATTAGAATACACATGTTGATATGATTATAGACACACGTAAATTCTGCACTCGCTGCAGTACTGCAACATGTCTCTATTTCTAAAATTGCTGCAAAATTCAAACATACCACAACACAAAAGAAAATAAATTGCAATTTCAAGTATTTGGCATCATCGGCTTTTGACACTGCTGGTTGTGTTTGTTTTTGTTTTGGTTGTAAACACATCAGCTGCTTACCCGAATAGCACACTTGGGTTTTAATATGGTATATGCAACTCTAATACAACTATCAAGTTATTTCGTAAGTATCGCAAGAACATTGTCACATCCCACATTGTAACCAAAATAGCCGCATTTCCCCTCATATTTTGCAACAAGTTTGTAGTATTTGTGTTTTACTTAGGTTATTCTTTGTTAAATGATAGTTTTCATTACGTTGTTTCAACGAAAACATGTTGCATTTAATATAACCATTAAGTTACTTTTGAGTTGTTCTGTTGTTTATGTAACAACTCAATGTTACCACCAAAATGATTTAAACGATTCTGCAACAAAATTAGGAGAAGCGTGCTAGTTACATTCAGTTTAAGAAATGTTTCTGTAAACATTGCAGAAGTTTTATATAAGTTGTTATTATAATCCTTTTTGATTTGCACATGTGGAGAAACAAATTATGAAGTAAAGGTAAATGTATGCGATCTGAAAGGTATTAGGTAGTAGGTATATAAAATATGTTATTGTAAGTTCGAATTTGCGGTGATTTCTCACCAAAATCTTACAACGCATACTATTTTTGTCATGAACATTAATGTTTTGGGTCCGCAAAATTCACGCGCCTCCACAAAATTGTTAAATAGAAGAAACGTTTGAAAATCAGAATATATAATAATTTGTATTTAAGCTTCAAAATCCCATAAAACTTCCAGAAACGAATTTTTATATACGTTGTTTATCACTTTCTATACAATTTTATTGTAGAAACTATGTAAAGTATTGCGAAAATTTAAATGTATTTTTCACATCTTAAAACATATGGTTAACCGTGTATAAAAGATGGTGGAAAATATGGCGGTTGTTACATGAAACATCATTAAAACATGAATCATAATATTATAACAAAATTTTCATTGAAATGCTATTGAAATTAAGTTACAACAAAATAGCAACTGAATGTTCGAAACTGTTATTTCAACATTAATGGGATGTGACAACAACAAATAAGCGAATATTTCATTCGGTTATCAATAATCAGTGCTGCCGCCTAAATAACAAATTTGTTTTGATTTTTAGCTTCTTTGTATTATGAAATATACATCTCACATCTAATCTAAATGGAGTTTGCTCTGCAAAATATATGTGAAGAACTAGATCTTATGTTATTGCTGCTATGTGCTTTTTGGATCAGATCTATTAATTCAAAAAGCACTGCTTAGTACGATAGCTTAACTACAGAAAATTGTCTTCATCCCGATTGAATTCATATTTTGCTACAATATCGGAGATTTTCAGAAATTTCAAAATCAGTGTAATAATTTTGAATTTTTTGTTTTATTTTGAAGACAAATAAATGAATTTAAGTGCAATAGCCAAGATTTATTTAATTCATTTTGTAAAAATCAGCATGCTCAAACTGCTCTAAAATAAAGAAAATATTTCTGTTGGCACGTTGTATATGAGTACAAAATCCTCCGGCAACCCTGAAAGCAAGAAAGATTCCTGTATCTCAATTTCACTAACAATGTAACACACTATCATAACACTATTATCACTGAAAACGATCTTAAACATTTTTATAACTAACGTTTCTCTTTGTCGTAAATGTCATAAAATATTCTAGTTGGAGTTAGTTGCAATATACCTACTTATAAAATTGCAATAACGTGTTGAAACTGAATAAGTATTTATCTGACATTTTAGATTTTTTTCAAAACATTAAATCAACATTATTATAACATCATGATAATTGAAAACAAGCTTCAATAGCATTATAACTTCTTTATAACTAGCTTTGATTTGGTCGAACACTTTGTAGCCACTGTTGCCAAACATTTTCAGAAGATTATTTTAGAAATGTTCGGCGTTGATTTTTGTAGTTTTTGTTTTTCCTTATTACTAAACTTGAGCCTTTCAGCTTTAACAAATACCTTCGATAAATGCAAAATTTTTACTATACAATGCTTCTTTTCCTATAATTTGCATATTAGATTGTGAACTTTGGAACTTCATCCGAGAAAAAATTGAATATAAGATATACCTTACCAGGGAAAATATATAGCACGGCTATGTGACAATTATTGTAATAAATTATTAACCTCGTCTGTTACGTGTCTTTATCGAGTTGAGCACAACGTAAACAATATTTTTTTCAAAAATCTGAGTCACATTAAACTTTTTAACTTACATTTGATTGCGGACTTACATTTTTAGTTTTTAAATGATAAAACTACAAATCAAAACTTTTCGAAGATAAAAATTATGATTTAATTTTAAGACATGTTTTTTAATAGCGAATCGTTTTCTTGAACGCCGATTTTACATTCGAAGTTTTATCTTCTTTTTGTGCATTGAAGAATATAGAATTATTGCGGGAAGCTGTTTTGGCAACGCTGATTACAACTGCCTGATGTAGTGGGGTATGTTAAGTTATAATGAAGTTAAAATATTAGGGATTTTTACATATTAAAAACTTGTCGTTTTTTGGTCTAAATTAAGTTACTTCGTTGTTAAGATTCTGCTATCCAACAGTTTCAATGACTTTTTAGTTAAAAGTACCCAAAATGAAACTTTACCAAACGTAACTGTAATATATTACCAACTATTTCAAAACTCTATAACTTACGAACTTTTGTAAAACAATTTTCAAACATCTCCCCCTTTTTGTGAACAGAATTAAAACTTAAAAAAACGTGTTTACAACATTTCGAATGACAAAGTTATAAATAGTAACACGATAACATGAATAAAACTGATATAGAACGATTGTGTTACAGATTACTTAAATATAACAGAAATGCAATCGAAGTTTTGTTGCAAATCGCAATCTGTGCTATTCGGGTAGTCGGCGAATGACAGTTGCCATATTAGCCGATGCAATGGGTGTCAAACAATTTTCTACACATCTGTTTTACTTGCAGCACTGCACTCTGCGCTGCGTACAGAATTTCTGCACATGTGTTTTGGGCATTAAGCTTTGCCTAATCCAATCTCTTGATATGGTTGCTCAAATGTTTAAGACTCCGAAGTGCCACCTCCAACAACAGCAACATTTGACGATAACTTCCAGTCTTTCCAAGTATAAACAAGTAGTGTGTTTGTTAGATCTCTTTCACTGCAGTCGGTTCGTGTTCTTACTTGTTTCATAAAAAATGCATAATTTCTCAATTTTCACCTCATAATGTCAAAATAAAACATTAGTTTTTCGATGCTTGCATTAGTTTAAAGTGTAATTTCCTACGCAAGTAGTGTTTTTTTGTGTGAAATTAATTTTTACGGAAGTGCCGTTACACTGTCTTACACAGTATCAAATTTTATTGGAACGTTGTGGGAAGGGTATATTGCAACAATCATTTTGCACATGTTTTAGCTACGCCATAATGTCGTAAATTGAAATTAGCTCATTTGGGGAAAAGACCCTGCGATCATTCAATTCGGTACTTCGGTCACATGATGTGACGTAATATCATTCTCCTCAATTCCCAATCAGAAACTTTTTCTCAGATCGGACCATCGGTATCGGAATCGGACAGACAATGAAGAGAGCAAGAGCAAGGGTAAGAGCATTTCATTTTGTACGTAAATTTCTTTGGAGTTTTGTTTTTGTTCTGTACACTGTACTTAAACCCAAGAGAAGTTTTCATCAAACACGGTTCGTGTATCGTGCTCTTTTCTACTGCAACCACCTAATCCAATGAAAAATTTGACGATCGATCAGTGAATTATTTTTGATTATTATTGCACTTCTTGTTTGCGATCTTTTTTCAGTCTTTCGTGTGAAAACATTTTTTTTTCCTTTGTTTTTCAACCTTATTCTGCTGCGGTAGTGTTTTTCGCTTTCAATTGTCACAAATCTTTTTTAATTAATTATTCCTGCTCGTTTGCTGTAGTCTAGTTACATCATAGTGACAGCATGAGTGCTGAGCATGAGCTGCAGAAATTATTACTGGCTATAAGTTTATTGTAAATGAAATCCATTGCCGATATAAAAATGCACAACAAAAATAACCTCCGGTTTATTCTTTTGTCAAACGAATGCTAATTTTCTTTGCAAATCGTGGCCTTTAGTTTGTTGTAGGTTACAATATGTAGTCAATTGCAAACTGCAAAAGGAATATTTCATGTCGATTACAGAATCCGCAAAAATGTATTCCCGGGGAGTTGACTCGATCCACACTCCATTCACATCCGCGATTAATATCAAATCCGCCGGAAGAACATTAAATTAATTGTCAATCCAATCCACGATTTTTCATCTATTTTCAACCGACGTATGTAATCGCAGTTGCTCTGCAACTTTGTAGTACCTTACCTAGTATTATCATTCACCAGTAAACGCGGATATTTGTCTCAGAACCGGGCCGTAAGGACACGATCATAAACTAAGTATTAAATAGACCGTCAGCTCCGCCTACTTAAGAGAATTTGCCTACAAGCTGTTTTCCGTGTTACTATGTGCGAAAGTATGTGTGCCATGTTAAAGTCCATAAGACGCACGCATACGCTGGCACATAGCAACCTGACAGACTGACACTTCATTCTGTGGTGACATTGGGAAAAATTCAAATAATTCAAATAATTGGCAGTTATCGGGACGTGTTAACAAAACGGAGGGTCTGGTGTGGTGAATTTAGTACCTACATACATGTCATTAAAACGAATATATCAGGACTTTTTTGCAAAATGTAAATAAAATCAGTATCTACCAGTAATTATTTGGAATTGTACTATATATTTCAGTTTCGATTCTTTGACTTTCAGTTTAAAGAAAATAAATTCATAAATTGATTTTCAACTACAATAATTATTGGTTGGTCATAAGAATTTCTAAAAATTTATTTGATGTCCTATTATTATTTGTTGAGGGCTATGAACGTTGAAACCTTATGTGGCGTGGAAGGTATCGTGTAACCTAAATGGTGAAACAAGCCCTTACAGTTTGGTGAAACCAGGCCTTAGTCCCAGTTTGGTGAATCCAGGCCTTATAGTCACAAAACAAGTTCCACTCAAGTGTCACTTCCAATTGGAGACTGGAATCTGTCACCACCGAACCTTATTCCAGAACCACTTAGAATTAGCTAGAAAGTTCTCGTCAGATGGCGGAGCGGGTATAAAAGGACAGCTTTTAGAAGAGGGCGAGACAGTTGATTTATAACAGTGATTGGTTAAAGTTCGAGATAGTAATAGTTTGTGAAGATAAATAAGTGAAAAGTAATAGAGTAAATTAAGTGATTGGCTTGAATCGTTGAAGAATTGTTTAAGTAATATTGTTTTGGTACTTAAGAAGTGAAATATTAGAATAGTCGATAAAAGTGTAATAAAAGTGAATTTTATTAGAAAAGTTTAACGGAATAGTGTTTTATCTTTACGAATCCCTGCCTGAATGTAACACTTATTATTTTGATTGTTTTCATTAATTACGTTAATTTGAAATTCGTTTGTTTATTAAATTGTTGCAAACTTTGTTAAAAATTTATTTTATAACTCATAAATTATAATAACTCATAAATTATACCCACTCAGAAATGTTCATATCTCTCCTCCTTAGTTCTTCGCTTTGAATCCGTTCCCTTTTTTCTGTCGACATTCGCGGGCAAAATAAATTTTCGCCAAAAACAACAAACGAAAACAAACACAATAATAATTATTGTAAAAACGAAAATGTTTTATTTTATTTCCACGAATGAATATTTCTACCATTCTGCAAAACACGTTTTCGTGGTGAAATAAAACAAACAATCTTAACTGTGGGAACGCATCCATCAGCTGATCGAAATCACTAAATACACTAAACTCAGTCAGTGTTCTTTGCATTCTCTCTTTATTTTTCCCACGAAGCGAGGACATTTTTCCCTTTTCGCCGTACTCAAAATACCCTCGATTTGCTTATGAAAAAATATTTCTTCAAAAAGTAAAGCTGGTATTATTCGGAAAGAAATTCACATTAAATTAACCTTGAGTATAAAAATCGCAGTTTGTTAACATTATAATGATTATTTCTTGCTACTAGAAATCTTTTGCTAAAAGAAAAATCTCTTGTTATGGGCATTTAGTGTGTTGCATTGTAGTTCGAATGTTTTTTCGTCAGATTCATGACACTTAAACAATTCTTATGATTTATTTTTGTTTTGTACGAATCGTTTTTCGGGCAACAAAATGTCCACAAAAGGTAGAAATTCCACGATGTGGGATGACTGCTGAGTGTCAGTATTTCATTATACCCCCTCCATTCACTTTTTTTTTTGTTTTGTTGCCTCACACGTATTCACCGATACGAAATTTAAGAGAGAAATTTTCTTTCAAAATTTGCGGGGGGAATCGGGTAGGTGCGCGGGAGCTGACCGTCTATTTAATGCTTAGTTTATGGACACGATTCACGAGAATCTCCCCAAATTGAGATAAAAAGCAAAACAGAGAGAGAGACACTTGATCAAGCTGGCATAATGTCAGACTGACTCGGAGGAGGTTGACATTAGTCGTTGCACGTTTCTTTCGCTGATTGGAGTTTGTTTTAAGTCCTACATACCAAAACACAAACAAAAATGGACCATATTCAGAATTTTATATTTCTGTCGGCTTAGCGGTTGGAATCTTTATTTTTGCATGCATCGAAGTGGAACAAACCGAGGCCTCCAATAAAAATAAAAAAAGAATAAAAAACTCCGGATGTAAGTTTTAAAAAATTCACCAGGAAAATGGTGAAATCCGGGCGAATCGGGCCTAAAAATCAGTTTAAGAGCCTATGGAGAACTACCTTACCACCTATTTCCTTGATTGGTACAACTTTTAACAAGGACTCGAATCACAATAAAGTCAGTCCTTTTTGTTTCCGTTCTGCCATCTATCGCTTCTAAACGAAAATATTTCCTAGCAAAGCCAAGAACCTGGTCGACGAAAATGCAATTTCACCATTCTCCTGATGGTGAATTTCTGGAAACTTATGTTAATACGGAGTTCTTTTTTTTATTTTTTTTTATTTTCATTTTTATTGGACGCCCTGGTTTTTTTTTCACTTCGGTCCATGCCAAAATAAAGATTTACCGCTAAACCGACAGAAATATCAAATTCTGAAGATTGGTCCACTTTTGTTTGTTTTTGTTGTATAGGACTTAAAACAAACATCCTATCTCAGTGAAAGTAAAGTACGAGTGCAACAACTATTGTCACATCCTACGAGTTAGTCCGACATTATGCGAGCGTTTGATTAAGTGTTAGTTAGATATCTATGTTTTGCTTTTATATCTCAATTTGGGGAGATATCTCGTGAATCGTGTCCTTAGGGCCCGATTCTGGGTCAAGTACCTAGGCCAAATGAAAGCAGAAGTCGTCCTGAAAAATACGCTATTCTGATAGAGTATTATGTATATATAAATAAATATCTCACAAAACAATTTCTCTGTTTTAGATTTGCGTTTTATTTTATTTTTCACGCAAATATTCTTTGTTTTCCTCAAAAAATTCATATCACACACACAAAAAACGTTTTCCTCCGTTTCTTATGTCAACATTTATCTTCGATTTAATGTAGGTACTGGACAATTATTTCGCGAGCTAAATGAGTGGAAACTTTTCATCGGCCCAACTATATGAAGTTAAGAATTTAGCGTGCGAACATACTGATAAAATTTAGCGCGAGCAGGATACTAGGCTTAAGGGGCTGCTTTTAACCTCACCATTTTAGGTTATACCCGTTACATTCCACACCACAATATGGTTTGTTTTGCCGACGGCAAATGAAGGAAATGATTTCCTGTCAACCAATTTTCCTGCCGTCATCGGATCAATCAAACTTATCGCTAAATTCTATTCGAAAGCAAAATAACCCTTTTCCTTAAAATTCCCACAATGAGCCGTTAGTATACTTCGCTACAATTCTCAGTTTAGGACTGCAAACAAGGCGAACGCAATTAAATCCGTTTGTAAAGGGTTAACTACTCGCGCTCAGTTTGCCGATTAAAATTAATGGACCATTTAAGGCGCCAGCAAATGCTTAAATCTCCGCATCTTAGTTTCTTATTAGTGAATTGCTTAATGGAGCATTTGATTGCCTCCCCCAGAAACTGTATACAGTCGCACCCACACCACATATTAGCAAGTGTCGGTGGCGGCGGAACAGAGAGAAATTAACAAGACCCATTGCTGCCCATACATTTTGAAAATCTAATTCTCAAAATTTATCCTTCACAATCGAATCTTACCAGTGGATGGTTATAGCCAAAATAAAAGGCGATAATATTTTTGTTGGAATTCGATGATCAACATTTCCGCGCGCGAACACACAGACCTATATCGAACGTGAAAACATAAACCGTATCTATATTAAAAAAAATGGTCACGTGCAGTAGCTTGATGCTGGAACCCCCAACGTTTCAATTAGAAAACCAATCGACCATTACTCAGAGTTTCCATTCTGACGTGTGCCTTTTTATTTACCATCAGATGGGTTCCTGAAGTAGGGTAGGATGAACACGCTGCCTGGTCCCCAGCATTATGTATATATATATATGTAGGTATGTGTGCATATTTAAATTGGGAAAAAATATCAGTTGGAATTATTGCATTATTCAGAGTCAGTGTAGCGAAAGTAATAGTTATTTTTTGGCGGCTAACACATGGACTCTTGTTTCTTTGTTTTGTTGTAACTATTTCTGCAAACAGGAAAATCTGTAGGTATACCTACCTTTTTGCTTCAGCTCCAAATGAATAGCAAGTCGGTATTCACTACTGTTTTGAAGTTTTATAGTCCATTTAGTACATTCACGACGAGACAATAGCGGTGCCAGATTGTGTGAATTTTTTACTTCGAAGAACGTTTTTCAGGCTCCAAAAACGAAGTGGAATAGGGACAAACTGAAAACAAATGAATTGTTACCGGCTAAATAGATAAAAATGTTTCCATCTATCGTGGGTTTGACAGATCTTCTATTGAATTCCTAGGAATTTCGAAAATATTTGAGTTTTAATCAGCAGCTTTTTAGATCATTGTTGACAGGTATTTTTGGAATACGGAGTTTCGAGGTTTCTGAATGAACCGCTTTCAGTGGGGACGATTTATTTTCTTGTTAAAATTTAAAATATATACCTAGGCATATTTTATATACCTATTTGGTGTAAACGGGTCCGTCTTACGCCTCGTTTAAACGTAGGTATCGCATTTATCTTAAACGATCCATAGGTATAGTATTCTAATTGCGAAAAAGCTGCTCCTGTCATTGCATACACATATGTACCTACCGATACTTATCCTGTGAACTATTTGAACCCCTTTTTCATCCGAAAAATTAAATTTTACCTAGCTAAAAAAACCTGTCAGCTTGTTTATCTTGAAATTTTCAGATTTTCCATTCAATTTGCTTGCGACAAGTTACCTACACTACACAACCTAAGAAGAATAAGGTCAATCGCATTAATTTTGTTTTCTATTAAGCAAAGAAGGCGTAGGTATGCTATATATAGCTATAACTCTCTCTCAGTCACATAAAAGTTTTACTCTATTCGATCCTTTTTACACATTGTTCCTTTGTGTATGGGAATCTTATCGTGCGGTGCCCAGACGACAGCCTTATTTAGCATTTGACTGTGAGAATCAGTCTTGCAAAATGTCGATAACGAGGCTCTTATGCGAAGATATATACGGCAGCAGACGTTGAAACCACGCGTGTATGTACCAGCGTGAAGGAGTTCTCTTTGTGGAATTGGAGTAGGTTTAGATATACAAAGAGGAGGTGGGTGCGGATTTAACCCTCCAAAGGACACCGCACCACAAAAGGGTTACACAATTGAGTAATTTCGTGAGAAAACCCAAACTTGGCAAACAAACGAAACAGCCACAAATACTCATCACCTGTCTGTCCGTCCGTTCATCCGTTCGTCCGCATGTACCTACATACGTTTGCAAGCGATTAACAAGGCACACCCAGCATGTGACCAATTACCTATATGTCCTTGCGGGGGGAAACGAAGGATATGTGTATAAGCCCATGTTTGCTTAAGCATTACATAGGCACTTGAATATAAAAGCGAGATAATTGTGCGGATTGGTGCAGGCATGCATGCATGTCCTTTTCCCATCACCACATCAATTAAATCCTTTTTCTGGTTGGTTTCGGTCAAAGTAACCGGAATAATGGGGCGGCAACAAGCGAAAGACTAACATATTATTCAAATTTTAATGAAGACAGCCGTCGGCGGTGTCGGGGGACTGATGCTGATCATCCGTTGTCACTGGCTGTTCTTGGTGTCATCGTCGTTTTGGCGTCCTCCTATACAACAGGAATTGGGTGGTTGATTGTATTTGCGCTTTATCAATCCGTTACGCCCAATAGGTTATATTGTGGATTGTACTAGTAAGTATCCTATACCTATATCACCAGAATATAGACATGTACCCTTTTGTGTCTCGAAAAACAAAAAGGGGGAAAATCCTGTCACGAATATCCGGAATGACACTTTAATCATTTCAAATGGGTGAGCGGTGAGCGGTGAGGGGAGGGTAAAGGAATTTATTCTCTTCCGTTATGAGGATGGACACTGGCGAAAGGGCTTCTTCATAGTTTCAGCCTCAAGTGGATTAAGTTTCTCCACTACGCACCATTATAACTCTGCCATCACCATCACCATCGTCACTTTCAAAAGAAATTTCTTCACGAATCACTTGGCTGGACTCCCTTTTTTTTTGCGCAAAATGTATATATAATAAATAACACCACGTTGTTGTGTGTAGTGTGCTCGCAGTTGTTCGAGATACCATCAAGTGAAATGAACGTACGGAAGAAGAAAAAAGGATGAGCGGAAAATCTGTTTGTTGTTACTCATTCAGCGTGTAAAACTTGATAGTAGTTACAGTGTGGCGGCACGTGGCTCCGAGCGGATGCCGTATGCGTTCCTGCTTTGACAAGAGCTGCACGAACGCGCAGTGGGAAGGAGCAACAGAGAAGCGTTATGTGCCAAATATTCAAGGATTTGTATCCTCTTAAATTGTTTTTGAATGCCTATAAATAACAGCTTTATCGCCCGATGATGATTATGAGATATACTCGTACCTCTACTGATCCTGCTTTTATTAGAGCTTCCTTCTTTTTAACGAAAATATTTCCGGAATTTATATACCTACCTAAGTCAGCGGGTGTTTTCAAAGAGCAAACTGAGAAAAAAAAAAGTACAAGTATTAGAATGGTGGGGGTTTTTGCCTGTTGGAAAATGTTTTCATTACTTTTCTGTATATCTTTCGGAGAGAGTGGCGATGTGATTACAACTGCCGATAGTGCTAAGGAATTTATAAAATTATGTGAATATACGAAATCGCCTGGAGGATAGAGGTAGGCTGGCAAGTCGTTTTCATTTGAAACAACGACCATGGAAGAGTCAGGTCAGAAAAATGGTGATGGTGGTGCGTTTTTTAAGAGAACATTTTTCGAAAAAGAAACCCGATTTTCTGCCAAAGACACATAAGTACTTATAAAGGGTGATTTTTTAGCTGGTTTGGTTTTGGCAACACTGGTTTTGACAGCTGACGTGTGTTTAGTACCTACCTTGTGTCACTGTCAAACAGCTTCAGTTTGGTTTGCAATTTAACCATGGATCGTCTTACAAATGAACAACGCTTGCAAATTATTGAATTTTACTATCAAAATTCGTGCTCGGTTCGAAATGTTCATCGCGCGCTTTTTTCGAAAAATTGTGTTCAGCGATGAGGCTCATTTTTGGTTGAATGGGTACGTAAATAAGCAAAATTGCCGCATTTGGAGTGAAGATCAGCCAGAAGCATTGCAACAGCTACCAATGCATCCCGAAAAAGCCACTGTTTGGTAAGGTTTATGGGCCGGCGGCATTATTGGGCCATATTTCTTCAAAGATGATGCGAATCGCAGCGTTACTGTCAATGGTGAACGCTACCGAGCGATGATAACAAACTTTTTTTTGCCCGAAATGGAAGTTCTTGACTCGCATGATATGTGGTTTCAACAAGACGGTGCCACATGCCACACAGCACGCGAAACAATGGCGCAATTGCGAGGCGAGTTTGGTGAACAGTTAATTTCACGTTTCGGGCCGGTCAATTGGCCGCCTAGATCGTGCGATTTCACACCATTAGATTATTTTTTGTGGGGGTATGTCAAGGCTAATGTGTATAGGGACAAGCCCGCTTCGATTGACGCACTGGAAGCCAACATCCATGCATTCATTCGTGAGATACCGGCCGATATGTGTGAAAGAGTATGCCAAAATTGGACTCAGCGGATGGGCTACCTGAGACGCAGCCGCGGTCAACATTTGCATGAAATTATCTTTAAACATTAAATTGCAAGGTTCAAACTATCGATCCAAATAAATATTTCATTCATTTTTTTGAATTTTTTGTGTTTTTTTTTTTTTTTAAAGTTCTATACCTCTTAAAAAATCACCCGTTAAATGGTCTTTCAGCGATACATTTTTTGATGAGAATTTTGTTTTAATGTTAGGTTAAAGTTTGGACTTTGCTATTAAGTGTAAAAAAAAATCATTCAAATTGCCGCCTCGGGAAGATTCGCAGCATGCGATAATCATCGCGTAAGGCGCGTAAAGTGGCTCGTTCGAATCACCACTTTTGTAGTAAGTTTAAGGCGTTGTTCGATTGTTAAGCGATTAATTATCGTAAATGCAAACATTCAACTAATATTATGCCACTTCAAATGACAGGTGTCAAACGCCAGTGCTACCAACTTGACACCACGAAATGAATGACTTTTCAACTCTGATTCGAGCTTTATTCAGAGTGATTTGATATATTTATGCCTTAAAGCACCAATTGTCACCGTGTGAGCAGCATTTGTTGTTTTCCAAAATCTACCATTTTTTGTCTGTTACATCCGTCCAATTTCTGATCAGCGATCATGTGGTTAGCTGTCAAAATATGTTGTGCTCAGATGTTCACTCAGACTATTAAGTCATTTTATTCTGAGTTCAAATAGTGTGCTCCGATCAAACAAATTCAGAGGTCTGACGTGCCGAGAAAAAGAACGAGAACTTTTGTAGACAGTTCAGCCCAAAAAACGACACGGTAGAAATTCAGTATATAAAGCTTTTACAATTTCAACTCTCGACACCTCTATATGCTCTATATATCTAAATACGAGTATAGACCAAACCTCCCTATATCGCAATAATGATAATAATTTATCATTTTTAATACTCATCCATGAATAGGTGTGCTGCGCATTGAAATTATCAAGTGAACCGTCAATTTCTGTCTCTCTATCTCTGTTTCACTCTCCATTTAAAAACGACCAGCACATCTAACTATGCAAGGACTGCAAGGATTTATGGGTGCACATATGCATGCATCCGCATGATTATGAATTTATAGAGGGAGGCTGTGTACACTAGCTCTCCCCATATCCACTGCATGCTGCGTTCGTGTTGTATCGCTTTAACCAATCGTTTACACTTGCGTTGGTGCTCACTCATTTGTGTTTTGGTCATTTTCATTTCAATATTTTCATGTTTTGCAAAAAGGTGTAATAAATTTGTGTTCGACTCTGCGAATGGAATGGGCAAATCCGTTTCCACCCTGTTATGGGATGGGAGTGGGTGCGTCTCTCCGAAGCCACCCTCATCTCATGCTCGTTAATTAATTAACTCGAGACGTCGTTGCCATCTCATTTACTAAATACATTCACCCTTCGTAGTGACAGAATCAAAAATATGTCGCGAAAAGACAGACATTGTCAATAGGACTCCGCGTATATAGAGTTGCGATCCATATAACCCTTAAGTTTAATAGGGATTTTCTATGGAATTTCATCTAAATGCCGGAGAATGAAAATCGTGCGTATACATAGTCCAGGCGGGAGTAGGTACGGTGCACCCCGACTTTTCAACATGCGAACAGTGCTGAATATTTACATTCTCCAAGTTCTTAAATTTATTACTATTTAATCCGGTCTCGACTCGTCAGCACCATCGTCAGCATCATATCTTACAGCGACACCATACCTACCATAATATATATTATATAAAATACCAGCAGGACGATTCCATTCTGCTACTGCTGTATGAAATTGATATAACCATTTCAAAGGTTACACAATGAAACATTGTTTGGTGCTCAGTAATGAAGTGAAGTACATGAAAACAAAAACATTATAAAAGTTTCACCTTCCTCCGTTACGTGCGTTAGGTCGTCGTTGCCGTTGCCGTTGCCGTTGTCGTAATCGTCTTGGTTGTTGTTATTGGGAAAAATAAATTGAATTTCATATTCAATTCTAGGCTTAAGGACACTTGAGAGGATTTTTAAGTGGAATATTAAATATGATATGATTTTCGGGGTGAGTTCTGGTATGCTGCGGGACCAACCCCTATATATTTTCATATCGAGAGTAGGTATTACAAGCGTATTAATTTAAATTTGCAACTCTAGTGCAGGGATTTATTGTGTATGGTATTTGCCTTGCCGTTAGTATTGAAACAACAAATTGAAGATTAACATTGCACGCAACTTTATATTATGGAGGAGAAAGGGAACGCTTCAAAATTGCTGGTAAATATTTGGGCACTTGAAGTCACAATTAAACCAAGAGGAGGGTGCCAACTAAAAAACTTGTTTACATATGTTTATATGATTGTATTTGATTGTGTGTCAACAAAAGTAAATTACGGTAAAATCATTGCCGACACATAATTTATAGGTAACTTATTCAAAGACAACCACGTCTTGTATGGGGAACAGCAATTCCACGCACGGAAATCATCTTGAATGAAATCGTCACTGATGTGACTTGACTTGAATGACATTTCAACTCTTTTGGACTGCTCTTTTTCGGTTGTTCAATTTTTTTTGCAATACTCTTTGACAAGTTATCGTGAATGGAATCGCTTTCGCGACATTCAAACTTACTTATTTCTCGTTTGGCTAGAAGATAAGACTAAGAATGAAATCTGCCGCCATTTTAAATTGTTAGTCATACTGTTATTAAGTTTTTTCATTGTTTGTTGGTTTATTAAGAAGAGACAATCTTTTTAGTCCGATTTTGCAGTTGGTGAAATACATTCTCGTTCATCTTCAGCTGTATGTATTTAAGAGTTTGAAGCCCAACACTGGATTTTCAGCCTGCAAACAGTCCTTATTCGTTTGCTCTATTGACAATCTACTGTGGTGATAAAGCTTTGTTAATTCATATTTGAGACCATCAGAATAGCCCACAAGACCCCCTGCAAAACCATTTGCAATTGTTTACTAGCTGTTGACGCGCTGCACGCTCAGTGTTCCAATAAAATGCTCGTTATGTGCCCTTTTCTTGTTACACGTGCATTTTCAATATTGAAATTTAGACATCACACAGACTACAATTGGTCAAGCGTCGAGCCTTCAGAAGAAAAGCGATTGTTGGGATTTTTGTACAAAGTTTGGTGCACCCCTTTCTGGCGTGGTAATAAATGCGCTTTACCAACACAAAAAAAAAAAAGGGGAAAACGCAAAAGGGAGATTAGGCTGTAATTTTCAACTTTTTCATGTGGAAACTAATTGATCGTAGGGCGAATGTTGCATTAGCTGACTTTGATTTTGCTATATAGCTAAGCCCGGACGCACGATACGACTATGGTGCGATGTCGATTTGTGAAAATAGAATCCCATGCCTCCTCTCCCATGCCTATGCATTGATTTTTCTTTTGTGGTTTTTATTTTTCATTTTAATAGACCAACGGTGGTCGGCGATAATGTGTGAAATTAAAAGAAAAAATAACCTATTGTAAAATGCTAGTATAGCCATGTGTGGAAAATAGTGATAAGCGTGAGCGACATTTTCGTATGATATTCCTCAAAAAACAAAAAAAAAAAAAAAGAGTCCAACTTTCGCACAGCAGATTGTGAGCTCGCGACAGGACACCGGGACTCGTAAAACAGATTGAAAGGTCGCACACATTATACTATTGTCGAGCACTGTTAAGGATTCGTTGATTTCTATTCCCTTGCATTTCATTATATTTCTTATAGGTATCCTTTCAATGTTCAATACTCTCGAAGAGAGAAATATATTCATATATAGGTATAAGAAAAGAAAAGCGAGTGCAAGTAAAAATATATTGAATGACAGGGGGACATTGACATCCCATGCTGTGTGTACGATTGTTCCGTCTATTGTGTGACATTTATTGGCACATACGGCGAGTCAAGATTTTTTTTTTGGTGGATATATTTGCGTGTTTTGTAATTTTAATGCATCGGCAATTATAATTGTCGAACTGAAGTATTACACACAAATGGGTCCAGATATAGAGGTCCTGTAAGGGGTCACAGCATATGTATGTATTTCATAATTTGAGTTGTTTTACGGAAGTAAATCGATTAAAAGGGTCCGACATTTTGCTCCGCATTGTTCTTCACAGATATTAAAAGGTTTTTTTTTTTTTTGGTTTTGAAACCCAGCCGAAGTTGGTTACTCCAAGAACCAAAAAGCTTTTCGTGAGAATCAAAATTGCGGAACTCAGCTGGCGGCGAGCTGTGGCATGAGTGGAAGTGGTTATTACCATCTCTTCCAATCTCTTATCTGTATGTATACGAGTATATGACAGGATATTAAGCTCATGGGCATGTTTACATTTCGAATCGTTGAAATTTCTATAAATAGTACACAAAGGAACACTGTATCTATCTGCCAGTAGTTCTTTTGTACGGCCTTTCTTTAAAAACCCTCCATGGTAATAACGTATAGATGGATCAATTTGTATATCAACAGTACTCCATTCAATCAGTCGGTCTCTCAAAAAGCGCACATATGCGACACTCAGTTGGTGAGTGATGCTGGTGCTCTTTTTAACTTTTCTCCAGCGGGTGGTCCTTTTGACGCGACACTTTCACAACATGTCAATGATTTTGATTATGATTATGGTAGGTACTTTTAATAAAAGTCATATGCATTAATGCCGATGTTATTTTTAATTATATGCCTTATACCGTCTCATACACACAATGGCTCCTTGGGTGTGCATCGCATCAGGGAGATGGCAATGGCAATACCATTTATTTGAGAGGGGCGACTTAAAACAAAGCTCTTACTGCCACCCACTGTTTTTGATTGCTGAATATTTTGCTTTTACCAGTTGGCATTGAAATTGAAGTGTTTGTTTTGTAATGCTGCTTTTTTTCCTGCGTGTGTGTGCTGTTTTCTCAGTCAATGATAGATAAGCATCGCATAAGGAGGCTTTTAGTTAATAAATAATTATACACGGGGTGATACGCGTATAAATACAGAAATCTTGAAGGATATCTTGAAAGAGCTGTTCACTCAACTCGGTTTGTTTCATACGTGAGAAACCTGTTGCAGACGAAAGGCTTAAAATATTTTAACAAACCAACTAAGTATAAGGCTGGCAAGTTCCCGACGCTGTTTAAAGACGTTCTACAAAGGCTCGGTTTCGTTTAAAAGGACAGTTCAAGGCGAGTATACACACCCAGCTCTACTGCTGTTTCATTCGACAAGAATTTAAAAACGACATAGGGAAAATAGCATAGAATTTTCACTTCAAAAGACCACATCGGTTAAGCATCGTTTTGTGTTCACTCAGCTGATAATTATGCCCCCATCTCGATGGCTGCCCTCCTTCCACGGGAGTACAACGGCACAGGGTTGTGTCTTCTCCTTTTCGGGAGAGATAATCACAATCCATGAAATCCATTTCAAAAACACTCATCACATCCTTTTTCGTTCTCCCTGGTCTTAGCTCAACTCATTTGGAAAATGAAAGCAAATAAAATATCCGTTATTTCTTTTCTAAACTATGTACATTAAAAATATTCGACGATGTGATTTGGAATATTGTGAATATACGGGGGCCGGTAGTTCTACAGCAATAAAAAGGGAGCGTGGGCGAGGACAGGAGGCAAACTAAACCCTATGTACTTAGCCAAGTTTAACGTGTGCCGATGTCGTCGTCATTTTATGCAAATTCTGTCTCGCCACCTGCCAAAATAAGCCCGGATAATAGCGCATTATGTTAATTGGTTGAGTCGAAACACTGCAGTATGAATTTTGTACATCAATAGTATAAAAATGGGGAGCTGTGCGCGTCAGCCGATACATGCATGTTGGATAGGAATACAAGTGGGCAGTGGATGTGTTTACGCTCAAAGGCACATTCCGAATATCATAATAACGGCCCGATGCACACACCACATTCAGCATGCAGTGTAGGTTGTCCGGGTATATAGGAAACTCAAAACGGACGAATATGGCAAACGTTGTGGGGGCATAGAAGTGCTCCCGGAAGAGTGTGAGAAAATGGATTCCTCCGACCGACAAGTGACGGCCACAGGAAATTTCATTAGTTTGTACGTACCTTTGGTTGCTGGATTGGGTGGTTGGTGTAATGAATTGTTTTGGAGTCCTTCTCGCTTCGGAGCCCCTTTGAAATGTTAGCAGCGTTTTTTTTTTTTGCTTTCCTCTTCAAGTGAATTCAATCAGCAGCATCAAGAGCAAGAGCATACCTCTGTTTTTCCCTGCAGCACTGAATGCAATAGTCCGACATTTGCTGATGCATGCTTGGAAAGGGAGACTGTAGGGAAGAAGAGGGGGAAGAACAAATTTGTGTGGTATTCGTTAGTGTGATTTTGATGGTTAGATGGGGCTTGTGTTGTATTCCTGTGGTTACACTGATGCGGTTATGTTGTTTGAGGTTGGTGATAATGGGTGGCTGCGTAGGGGGAACGCCACACGCACGTTCTATAGTATGCCATGGTGCACAGTATTCAAACGAATGTTCGAATGACGTTGTTTTATAAAACCAGACAAGTTTATTTGTCATTAACTTCGGTACTCAAGAGTGACATAACGTCGGTATATATATCCCGCGATTAAATAAGCAAAGCAATTGCTGGTCGCAGTCTTCATTTTAAGATCATTCAAGCCATTTTAATCGGTTTTGTTTTCTGTGTCTTTCTTCCATATTTTTGTTCTTGAAAATCGTCAACAAAATCGCAAATAAATGTATATAGGTAAATTCATTTCTTTGTTGTTATGGTAGTATTTTTTACCGTAAATGGGTTGTAAATTTACCTTTGTACGTATTTTAGGAATTAACTCATTCTAACAGCCAGTAGAGAAATAAAACTGCTGCTGGACGACTCAACGCTTTGCCGAGGTCGTTTTCCATTATGCACGAAAAATCTAAGATCAAAAAAACTCAATAGATATCGACATTACAGAAAAGTCAAAAATGTTTTGTGCATCGTCATGCTGTCAGTTTAGAAACATTTTTCATTTAATGCTAGCTATTGTGACCCACAATGAATATAAGGTAACTTGAAGACTTTTCGGCGTCAATGGAACCAGCTAACTTCATTGATTTATTGTTTTCAAAATTCCATTTTGACCTTAAATTTTCCGTGCAAAGAATGTGGAAAAAAAATCGTTATTGTGTTTTCTCCGTGAAGTTCGCTTTGCCGTCGACTGCTTACTTCGTAGAGAAGTCTTTTCGAAGATGAAAAACATGTCGCAGGTTGATTATGTTTGATTGTATTTATCTTCTGGCATCTTAAGGATCTGTTAACGCATTCTAAGTCACAAGCGGTGTTTTATTCCCACTTAACCTCATTGGCATTTTTCGTCTGTTTCTGCATTTATTTACAAAAAAAGTAGATTTAGTAGAATTCGAGTGAAATAAATGCAGAAAATGAATTTCAGAAATTGTTCAAAGAAAAAAAAATATATTAAAACCGCCCACCGCACTCCATCAGAAAATAATACGTCACATTATGGAGACCGTATCCATTGTGTAGCATACCCTTTCGATCACAACTACAAATTGACGGCCCGCCATATTTCTTCCGGCAAATCAGTTTGCGCAAGTGATGTGAAAAGTGGTTATAAGTTTTTTTAATTGCTTTAAAGTGCTAGATAGCCGAATATTGTTGAATAAATAAGGTAAGGATATTCACTCCCTATGTGTAAACCTAGCCGCTGGCCATGAAATTAACTGAAAATTGGTTTAATATTCTTTTCATACCGCCAGCGGATGCTAGGGCTTAGTGATTGTAGAAAATGTTGATATAAACATTTTGCTCTAAACCGGAACAGGCATTTTATATATATTTCTTGAAATCATCAACTGGTTTCATGGCCGTATCCAGACAAATATTTCGGTGGGGGATATGATATTTAAAAAATAATTTTAAAGATTGGAAGCGATTAAGGAAAATAAAATAATCTAAAATTTTAAATTTAATTTATTTTATTAACTAGTAATTTTAACAAAAGTTCAGGAACAGTTTAAAAAAAAGTATAGCGATATTCAACATAACAAAGTAAAGAAGTATTTTATAAAAATAATAAAAATTTATAAAATTAAAAAAAAAAGACAATAAACCCGATTAAAACAAGACACTTTTAAGTATAACTACTTTGCAGTCGGAAGCTGCGCATATTTTTGTCAAAAAAGTTTCTTTCTGTATACATGTCGATACTGGTATAAGGTTGCCAACATTTTTAAAAGTCGATGTATGTTGGGAAAAAAGTCTTTACTGCAGTCTCCTAAAGCTTTTATGGCGATTTCCGAACGCAGTGTCTGGGTGCGTTCATGACATTTTGTGTAGTAGAACCTCAGCCTTTAAGCTATCAGAATCCAAAAATCTTCTCAAGGGTGTTTTTTTTAGAGGTATAGAAATTTGAGATGGAACAAAACAAAGATTATTTTTTTAAATTGACATGAAATTTACTTTATTTGACAGATAATCTTCTGGCATTATAATTCAAATATGATTTCTGGCATATGACCGATGATGGCAATAACGCGGCGAATGTTGTCCTCCAAGTGGTCAATCGTTTCGGGCTTATCGGCGTAGGCAGACTAGCGACTTCCCAGATCCCCATAGAAAATAGTCAAGCAGCGTTGAATCGCACGATCTTGGTAGCCAATTTCCTTCAATAAATCAATTGTGGCACGAGCTGTGTGACATGTTTCGCCGTCTTTTTGAAACCGCAGCTCCTGCAAATCATGGTTGTTCAATTGATGAACGAAAAAGTCATTCTCGTTTTAAAAAAAGTGCACTTGTTAAGAATTTCGGGGAGGAACAAACCCCTGTGATCCCCCCCTGGTTACGGCCTTGACTGGTTTATAAAACTGAATTGGAAACTATTGAAAGTTGAACATTTTTGCCCACGAAATTGAAAGCATTTTTTGTACGGCGGATATGATGTGCTGACCGGATTTCCTACAATGGTGGAAGCGGATATTGTCATATTTTTATTTTCTTTCAGACTTGACGTTTGTTGCATCTTCCTTGTTGAAAATTTTGGTTGTTGTTTTTAAGATATGGGCCTTCATTTGATGACCTTCTACTAGTACACCCCGTACCTGTCATATTGGAAGCTGCTTCGTTTGTGTAAAGTTATCAGTCGGTACGTTTGGATTTGCCAAGTAAACAAGACACGCCAGTTGTGTTTCTCCCAGCTAGCGTTGATAACATTTTCCTTGTCTTACTGGTAAATTTCATTTGAGTTTCACCAACTTCTCGCGTCTTTGTTTTCTCGCTTATTCCCATGCATTTCCTCATCAATATGATCAGAAAAATAAATTAAATTCAGAGAGTAACCTTTTGTACCCTAAAAGTATATAATATATACCAACGTCGTCGTTACCAACGATGTAGATAAAAATAAGTACATAGGGAGTACACACATATTGCAATTTTTTCCACTAGAATGATTCCACAAACGATTTTCCATTTTATTTTACTTTTTCCCTAACGGAAGCTTGTTTCTGATGCTGAAATAGGGTTGGCTGTTTCCTTCCATCGGGACTCCGAGTGATGGGGATGGGAAGTAAATACTACCACCAAAGGACTTAACTGTGTGTTTTATACTTTTGTCGTCAATCCTTATATAAATTTGTGTGTAGAATAAACGTTGAACAAAACTATGTGTGTACGTACTTGAAATCGTGTCAAAATCACGCGTGTAACAAAAGCTATAAAACTATACACATGTACACATTAATAAAGTCCCACTTAATTACCCAGGCAATAGTGTAAAGCCATTTGTTAAACGATGTCACACAATGGGTGACTAACACTGTCATTAGGACACGATAAATATCATGTCCCCTTTGTGCGTAACAAACAACATCCATGTCAAGCGAGTATAGCAAAAGATCTAACAAAAGTGCAACCTACCGAGCATCTGCAGCGACAGCAGCAGCGGCCATACAAAAGCAGGTAAAAAGGACACGAGGGAAGTAAGCATCATCCGAGAATACAAATAGTTGTGTGTGTACACATCTATTCATTCATTCAAGGATTCGTTCAGAGACGATTGCTGGGTGTCATCGTGTTCTATTGTGGGCTTCTGTTTGTCAATTGATTTTGAGAACCAGATAAATCGTTTCGTAATATTTCATCGATCATAAATAACACCTCAAGTGGTTTTGATATGTGTATCGACAGGAGATCTCTTCGGCAACTTGCTGTGGGAAGGGGAACAGTCCTGCCTATAAGTGGATGTTTCGTGTGGCGCTGGCGACGAAGTCAGTTTTTAGCACTTGATTTTAATGGCCACTGGTCTTTTGCAGGCAGTTTCCGAAGTTGTTCGTGACTGTGACTGTGGAATTTTACAGAAATTTCGTAAAATTTCCCTGGCATTCTGCGAAATTTTGCACTTACTGTGTGAATACGGTTCTTGAGACACATTTCTAAAAAAGGGGGCACCGTGAACTGCAAAAAGAGAAAAAAAGCAAAAATGCAAAACTCACCCCTGATACTAACGATTCAAACCCAAATTGTCAAAACACACATCCAGAAGGGTGGTGGCAAATCTTGATCTAAATAAAAAAGGGAAATACTAATCACTATGTAATTACCATTTTATGCCGAGACACGTTATAAGACTGACAGTAGCTTGACAAGAAGAACACTATTACTTTATAACCCGATAACACAGACAACCACCCCCACTATAAAAGTAACTGACGACAGCCAGCCAACTATATCAAAAACTCATATAACTCGAAGACGATTGCTATCTCTCGTTGAGCTCATCAGTTGTATATGTATTAAACCAGATTTTTATTGCCGTCTCCCTTGGCGCAGGGATGAGATGATGATGAAGATGTCATGCCTGGCGAAGGGCGTGTGCATAACGTGTGTGCACTTTTAATTTGTTCTGCTGTCACACGAAACGATGTGCACTATCTTTAGATGGGATCAGAAATCTATGTGATAAAACAACCGAAGGGTAGAACTATTACTAAAAGCGAAAATAAAAAGCCGGAAGAATTAGTTTTTAAAATACTTTTTTGTTTAATTTATTTTTTTTTAAGTAGTGTTGATATTTTTTTTTTTGTTTTGTTTAGTTTGAGTGCTCTTACTTAGTTTCAATACACAATCATGTTTTATTAAATATTATTCATTAACTATTGAGTAAAATTAATTTTTATGGCATTTCATATATAGGTATTTTTTTTTTCTAAATTTTCTTTCTTAAAATCTAAAAAAAAAAGAAATTAAAAAACAAAAAGATTTTGATGTGTATTCTGTGATTGAAATATTTCGTTTAATTTAGTTTTTCTACAGTTTTATAGGTTTGTTCGAATTAGTTAGTTCACTTAAAGTTTATATATTAAATTTGGAGTGTTACTTTTTACAACAATTATATTGATATAAATATTAGTATGTAAATTTAACTCTAAAGTGGGGTACTTTTGTTTTACAAAATAATTTTTATTTTTTAAACACTGATCTTTAGCTTTCTATAAAAGTTGAGCTGGATTGATGTTTTTTCTTTTGTTCAATTAATTTACGCTTTGAGCATTAGTTTTTTTTTTTTTTTTAAGTTTTGAGAATAAATAAGTCGTCCGAGAAGGGAAAGGAAACCGTTTTTTTATGCATATTAATGGCTCTATATTAAGGTACAAATTAAATACGTCTTTTTTCTTACATGATTTCTTAATAATTTAAATTGAGGACATTTGTTGTTGTATTGGATAAAGTATTTTTACTCATTGTTTTTACATATTCTCTACAATCGATATGTACATCTCTCTTACGCGGTATTAAAATGAAACAGAAAATCTAAGCCCAATCCCTAAAACAATATTTATTTATTTTATCTTTTTTTTTTAATTATTGAGTTACAACAAATTTATATATATATATATGCTGTATATATTCATGGAAAATATATAGAGAAATAGGTAGACTATTGTATTTGTGCAATATTTTGTTAGCACCATTGTAACTAAGACTGCGTAGATTGGATGACATGGCTGCAGTTGTTAAAAATTAAACAAAAAAACTTACACCAGTAGATAAATCAAAAAAAAAACACAGAAAAAATTATAGACATGGCAGTAAATCGAATGACTGATACATTTTGGATATTGTGTTCATTTGTGCCTTGTGTAAAATCTTCTTTTTGCACAACCATACATACATTAGATACATTTTTAAATTCGTTAAAACTTATTGAATGCAATTAAGTTCTCCCTTTTCGACAAAAGAATCTTAAACCCATGGGGAATAGAAACATGAGGCAAAGAACTGCTTACCTGTGCTGCTGTTGTTGTTGTTGCCGCTGGACGGATAGCCACTGGCTTGTAAGCTGCCACCGCCAGCCATTTGATAGCCTTGATGTGGACTACATGGTGAGTGGCGAGAATCACTAGGTACTGTTGGTGGTGGCGGCGGTGGAGGACCATAGCCGCTTAGGCCGAGCGAATCGTAAGCTGCTGCAGCAGCAGCTGCCGCAGCGGCTGCTGGGTGTGGGTGTGTTGGCGTCGATGGGTGCGATAGAGGCGATGGTGGTATACCAGAACCAGGAGTAGATGAACCCCCACCCGAGACACCACCGCCGCCCCCACTGCCGACGCCTGCGGAGTGATGGGACGAAAATGAACCTCCAACAGGTGGTGGGATAGGTCCACGAAGCGACATGTGACACTGATACAGCGAGGGTGGAGTGAGATCACGTTGTTGTTGCTGCAAGCAACTAGTAGCTGATGCCGACGATATACCAGACGGAACTATACCGATGTTTGGCGATGACGGCATTGAAGTGATTGATGGATGCGTAAATGAGGCCATCGATGTCATTGGACTGAAAATGAAAAAAAAAGAAGCGACAAAACCCCCAAACAGACAATTAGCATAGAGTATATGGGCTGCCGTTCACACGGTGACGAAAATGCAGCTTACCTATATGAGTCACTCATCGGCATCGGAGGATGATGAACGGTCGAATACATAGCACCCATTGTACTGCTGAATCCACTATTCAGATTCAAACGTGGCGACAATGATGGCACTGATGAAAGGTGATGACTATTGCTAATACCGAGCAGACCTCTACTGCCCTGTGACTGGTGATCTGGCGGCGGAGTAAGGTCTGTCATTGTAGCTGTGTTACAGCAAAGAGCAGAGTAGAGTTGAAATGCTTGACTGCTATTAGTTGTAAACTTACCACCGGTAGGGGTGCCATTAGTTCCATTACTACCAGGTCCGTTGTTTGCTAACCCACTTGCACCACTCCCGCTGTCACCACTTGTGACACCAATCGAACCACCATTTCCACCGGACGATGTTGTATTCGGAGTACGGCGTTGATTTCGAAGCTTTTCCTCTCGCCGCCATTTCGCGCGGCGATTCGAAAACCAAACTTGTATACGCGCCTCGGGTAAACCGATCTTTGCTGCTAGACGTTCTCTGGCGAAGACATCTGGATAGTGCGTCCTTTCAAACTCTATATATTTGTGGAGAGATATATCGTTTCGTTTGCTTGATTCCTCAAATTCTCGCCCGACTTGCTTACCTTTCTCCAGACTGTCAATCTGGTCGTTAGTGAAGGATGTACGGTTGCGTTGCAGCTTTCGTTTGAGAATCAGTCGGGCTTGATCGTCATCGTTGGCGCCCAAATTTGAGCCAGCATTCGAATTGTCGCCTTCCCCAGAGCCGGTCTCGTCTGAATGGTGTCCATCGAGTTCTTTATAAATTAGAGGAAGAGCGGGAGTTAAAGTCGCTGGATGATTGGCTTTTTCAGACTTCAAATGACAATGCGCACTTCAAAATCTGGGACATAAACTGAGCCACCGGCGAAACTAAGTCTTCCCGGAAATTTTGAAAGTCTAATTTTATTACTCTGGCAAGTACCTCTGTCGAGTGGCTGTACATCAACCTCTCTTCGGAGAAGTTTAAACGACTATACCGATACAGACCAAATTCCACCAAAAAGGGGTTAAAAGTACACTCCACTAGCTATACACCAGAAAGTATCCAAATCCTCAAAACCCCACTACGTATGTGTGTGGGGGACGGGGAAAACTTTGCCTGTGTTTATGGCAAAAAATAAAATTATCTTTACCAGAAACGACTGCCCATCCCAATCGCTTACTATAAATATACAAAATACACTTTCAACATTCGAGGATGAAACGGTTTTTTTTTTAGGGGGGCACCGACGGCGGCAACAACCGATGAACTCAGGAGGCGGAAAAGTCGAAGTCATTCAAGCGGAAACTTGTGATAAGAAAATGATATAAAAGTTTGTGCTGCTGTTGGCCCCTTTCTGTATTATTATACTTTTTTTTTGCTCTGTTTGGTTCTGCTCCTATCTTTTGTGTCATATTTTGTGTTTGTAGTTCGTTTTCGTTTTCATTTTCGTTTTACGTTTTGTTTCCTCTGCAAAGGAGCATTTTATCTAGACGTTGTATTGTTCGTGCATACGAGCGTGTTTAGTATTTCGTATTTAAAGATAAACTGAGTAGATATTAAAGGGTTCCTCACCCAGGTCAGATGTAGCGAGAATGACTTTGCGACAGTAAGCGTCAACCTGAAGTAATGCCAACTATATTTTGATCTAGATTGAACCATCAGCACTTCGTTTGCCTTATTTGGCCTTCTTCCCTGTTCGGTATACCTATGAAGTTTATTTTATTTAGCTTTTCTATTCCAACCGCCGAACATACATTGAGTTGGCCTCGAAGCCTTTCCCGATCGGATCGCGGAAACTTTTAGCTGGTTATGGACTTTGGGTATAAAGCTTGCCGAAGTTCTACTTTCTTAATTTCATCTGTGAAAAGCCAGAGCGAAAGTGAGTTGCATATTTGATATTTGAAGAATATTGATTTTACCTTTGAATGTCTGCCGACTTTTAAAAACGCTTGCTAAATTTATTCCCAATTGAAATAATATTTCTCGACAGTTGACGTTGTTAAAAGCTTTGTTAGGAAGAAAGGGATACAAAAATTCCTATTTACCAGCAAAACTCGAACCCAAACTCAACCACCCGTAAACAATATCTGAAAGAAAGTTCCACACAATACAAAACAATTTCGTGCCATTCGTGTATGTCACGTTTCGGACCGGCATCATTGCTCGAAATCAATTCAGATTTAAAATTCCAAATTTCACTCCCCACACAAAGGACATTTTATTTCGTTCTATTCTTTCATTAAATTGTTTCTTTCTTTTCTTGCCGTAAAAATTGAAATTATTTATTCAGGATAAACATTTCTTTTTCTTATTCAAGTCAAATCAAATGGCGAGAGAAGTAGAAAATTGTGTATGGCACTGTTTTGACCGAGATTGTGGATTCGGGAGAGTCACAAGTGCGTGCGATTTATAGTCGCTGATTCGTACCAAATAAAGAAAAAACACACCTAGGGGTTGAAATCAAAGGAATGCAAAAAAGAGGCAAAATCTCTATCTATAGCGAGAGAGGGGTGGTGTAACGGAGATGATAATCGAGTATTACCTTATGATGTAATTGGACGCAGTGAGCAAATGAGCAGAAAGCAGTAGCTCTCTAGGGAGCCTTTTCACCATCAACCGGGTGTGTTTAACTTTACGCCTTGGATTTGTGGTTTTTGGGAAAAGTTTCACGGTAGGGGTGGATTTTCTATTTTATTCGCACGTAGGAGGAGGATATACCTATACTATTGTAAATTTGCCTAATCGTAAAATTGGGGATTGTGTGAAAACAATTCAACTACGACTCTGTGAAGGTGGTTGTTTTTGGGGTTTCGGTTTCATTGTCTAGGTGATTGAAGGCAATTTCGGTCGGGTTAAAGTAGTTTTGTCTGTTTTTGATCGGTGTTGCTCAATTTGTTGTATGCAAATTCACAATTATGTTGTTTCAGGTGGTTGCCGGTTGTTTGTTTGGCTGAGAGTCGTCTTCAAAACTTTAATTCCGACTTCAAATTTGTCTCAATCGCTGAATGAGGTTTTCGGTTTCCCGTTTCCGGTGTCCACCTCTAATGGGCGGCATTTAGGGCGATGATTTTTTAGTTATCATATGGATTCACCAGATTGGGCAAGTTTTAACAAATTCTTGGCCAAACATTTCATTTCAAATTAAGTCTCAGAGCAGAAAAAACAACCTGCCTACGCTACTGATATATAGAACACTAAGCTTGATATTATGTGTGGCAATTTAATTTCCTATCCAAACGGCTGAATAAATTGTACAGTAACAAAGAGTCAACCCTCCAAATAAAGCTCTCTTTGGAACAGTTGAGCAGAAGCGCGGCGCAGCCTTGGCAGACTGAGCAAAACCCACTTAACCTAACTACCTTAACCACGCTTTTCCGTTTACCATTACAATTCAAAACACAAATCATTAACATCCACCTCCAGACACTTTGCCTATGAGCCACAGATTTGTGCACTCTACCCCCCCTGTTTGCCGCAAAATTAACACAAAGTTAACAAAAACAGATTAAGTAAACTTAACCACATCCCAGAACATCAAACTTCAACTACCATGTCGTTATTACCCTCGAAATACCCTTAAGGTTATTTACACACGAAATTCCATTTAATCCTATCATCGTTTAAATTCGCTGTGAGTAAGAGCAGTGGTGACAGTAGCACACCAACAGCACAGGCACACTGTGAGCATCTTTAATTTCTATCCATGTCATTCTATTCCAGTTTAGATACCCATCGCTGACAGATAACTAATCCGATATTTTTTCGCTCTGTAGAATTCAAAGCAACACAATTTGATCGGGCGGTTTACGCCTGTGTTTATGTGTGCCGATGCTGGGGGTTGAAACCGTGCATTGGAAACTTTTGCTAACCCTTGGGTCAGAGAGGGATACATTTTGTATACAAGATTAATCTAACCTAAAACATTGTTGTAACCTGTAAAAATCTCATTTGTTAGATAAATACATACAATAACTGCACGGGAGGATATTTCAATGCGATTACAATCTATACGCAAGATGAGATGAGGTGTAGTTTTGCTTGAAGGGACAAGCCCCTGTTCTGCTCCTGTTTCTGAGTTGAAATGAGTCCGAAATGGAAGCTCGCTAATGGGTGTAAATTTGCTTAGGCCCAAGGCCATAAAAACTCTTTTTGGGCAGGAGGCATAAGGCAAATCTGTATATACATTTCACAAAAGGAGGTCTTGAATTGACGGACATTTTGCTTTGATATTTCAAATTCATTGCTGTTTCTGGTCCGTGAATATCAAGGAAAAGCGCTTCCAGACGATGTCAGATATATGCCAGTTCTGCACTTTGTTGCGAGTTATTGAAGTCCACTCATCCTCTTGTCCAGTTGAAGTTTCGGATTGTTCATGTAATTGTTGAAGTTACGATTTTCCTGGCTGATAATTCTTTTTAAAAAACGTCATGGCGGGTGGGCTTGCTCCAAAACAACCCCTGTAGTCACCTGATAGCTCACCTTCTACTACCGCTGACACTCGCAATCGTGGGTCAGAAAACTAATCACTTTAAATTGCATGAACCTTACAAAAAAAAAATTTACAAATCAAGACCGTAACGTGGCCGAGAGCCGCATATGCACATACATTACATAGTTGCTGCTTTTATTTTACTGCAGTAACATAATACGATAAGGTTTTTCACGCGCGCCATTCTAACCACAACCAGAATGAAATCAGAGTTCAATACGTATGTCTTTTGTGCGCGCACTGCTTCATGTTTCATCGTTCGCGTTTGCGGGATATCATTTACATCAAGAGGGAGTATACAAGTGAATGACGTAATGGTATAGATTTTCCTAAACTTACCCTTTTTTAAGTGTATATCTTCCGGTGTGATTGAACAGCTACCAACGCCCAGGACAGAGCCGACTGAGGTACCGCTCGGACTTAAAGGCTGCAGCGACGGGAAAGGTGAGCTTCCATTTAGTGGAGTCGAATACCAAGACGGCGGAGCCCGTGGCCAACATCCAGCTGCGGCTGCTGCAGCTGCAGCCGCTTGGGCGCTCTGATTGTGCGCATGCGTATGATGGTGATGGTGACCATTAAGTAAACGCAATTTGTCGTATACAGAATCACTACCCACATCAATGATGCCGCTGCCGGTGGCGACCGAACCTCCATTGCAGTTATTGCTGCCCACACTGCCGGCCGAATTTAATGGAGTTGATGTTTGTTGCTGTTGCCCGCCACTAGTGTTGTTGGCTCCTCCATTACCGCCCACGGATCCAGAGCCGCCTTGACTACTCGAAGGATGTTGCTGCTGTTGCTCCTTTTGCGCGGCTAAATTTCGTAAAACTCGGTTTATTGATGAAACCTAAATAGAAAGCAACGAAACAAATACAATGCATATTGATGAACAAATGAAGAGAGCTCTTTCCTAATGATTGCTTCCGTACAGGAAGACCATAAAATACACATGCCAATCGGGGGTGGTTTGGTTAGCCAACAATATCACCCAGACCAACTATCCAACACCCGCAAATGCGTAAATAATATTTTGTCGTCTTCGTGGTCTCTTTGAGTGTGACAAGAGTTTATACACTCAGTTAACGACGAGAACAAAAAAAAAAAATGGCCAAGAAACCCAACCCTCCCTGTGACTATTCATTCTGTTCCTTCACAAACATGTCCCGAGACGGCATTGGTGAGGCCGCCTTAAGGTGGCGTAATGAGGGTAAGTATAAATAATTGAAACTTTTTGTTGGGGTCCATCAGCCCATCCGTCATCATCACCCATTTACTTTATTTTGTGCTTCCTTTCCTTATTAAATTTTTTTCTTCTCTGATTTTTCTCGGAGTTGTTTCTTTTTTTTTCGCCCTTAAATGAAGGGTGAATATATTTAAAATGCGACACAAGACACAACCAACCAAAAAAAAAAGAAAAAAAAAAATAAGACTCCTTGCAGCAATGAGACACAAAAGCGAAAATCAAACAAAATGATAATTCGTTGCTCACCCTCATCGCCGCCGCACCATTGAGCGTTGAGTGGAGCATCCGCCCATCGAAAATGGTAGACACATTATTACGTAATGATCGCACGACTGAATTATATTATTCCGACTTTACACCCAACTCTATGCAATTCCCATAAAAAGGACAAAAAGGAAAGAGAAAAAAAAAAAAACAATTTCTTTTATTTTCGTATTTACTTTTCTTTTGTACACTCGGTATAGTCGGTGCCCGGCCAAAGACCGCTTTCCTTGTGGTAAGAGGGTGAACTTTTCTTTCCTCCCATTTTTTCTTCTTTTGCCACTGAATTTTCCAATTCATTTTTCTCAGTGTGCGACAAGAACGAGCGGAAAAAAAGAAAGCTTAAGCCAATAAACGGACAACAAAAATTTCACGAGTGAATAGCTCGTTTGCACTTTTTCTTCTTGCTGGTTGTAGTCCTTTTTGATTATACATACCCACACTCTGCTATAAATATTTTTTGATTTTAATTTTGATTTCTTTTCTCATTTTGCTTTGTCGGAACGTTTTTATAATATACCTAGAAATAAATACGGCTGAATGAAATTCGACCTGCGTGGGCTGGTTGGTACTGCCGCTGAGGGGGTTTGATTAAGAAATTTCTCGATTCTCCAAAATCGTTATAGCAAGTTGCCATTTATTTACCAAAAGAAGCTTTACATTGATCAGGCTCATGACTGCCACAAATATGCATTATGATAGTTATTAAGTTAAAGGTGGGCAAGGGTCGGTTAAACTTTACTGAGAGAGGTCGCTTTTGGAGTTACCAGCTTAGAGTATCCAAAATCTTTATAGCAAGTTGCCATTTATTTACCAAAAGAAGATTTAAACATTGATCAGGCTCATGACTGCCACAAATATGCATTATGATAGTTATTAAGTTAAAGGTGGGCAAGGGTCGGTTAAACTTTACTGAGAGAGGTCGCTTTTGGAGTTACCAGCTTAGAGTTTCCAAAACCGTTATAGCAAGTTGTCATTTATTTACCAAAAGAAGCTTTAAACATTGATCAGGCCCATGACTGCCACAAATATGCATTATGATAGTTATTAAGTTAAAGGTGGGCAAGGGTCGGCTAAACTTTACTGAGAGGTCGCTTTTGGAGTTATCAGCTTAGAGTTTCCAAAATCGTTATAGCAAGTTGCCATTTATTTACCAAAAGAAGCTTTAAACATTGATCAGGCTCATGACTGCCACAAATATGCATTATGATAGTTATTAAGTTAAAGGTGGGCAAGGGTCGGTTAAACTTTACTGAGAGGTAGCTTTTGGAGTTACCAGCTTAGAGTATCGACGTTTTTTTATAAGAAATTGAGCTTGTGAGCTATGAACACATTTCACGCTTAACAATTATAACCGTTTACAATTACATTTTTCATATTTCTTTAATGCTTTGTTTTTATTTTTTGTTGCAGGTTTCTGAAAGTGCAGTTCTCCAGTCGAAATCATTCAGCCCCGCGCTACTAAACCGAAGTGTGTCCACTATAAAGATCACGTTCGCTATATTCCATCGAATAAATTTCCGAAATAATATACCATCGCGAGTGTTAATTTTTTCAACGAAGTTCCAGCTCTGAGCTAAAAATCCCTCTCGAGTGTTAAAATATAAAAAAAAGAATCTGTTTTTATATAAAAATCCTGTCCTTCGGAATTCCATTTCTTTGTATAGCACCGTCAAAATATTTGCCCCTTTGCGAGTGTAAATTTTTCACCCCTTCTTTCCTTTAAGTCCCTCGCGAGTGTTAGTTTCTCAAGAAAAATCCCTTCTCTCAAAAATAAAAATCCCTCTCGAGTGTTTCAAACATCATAACAAAAACCCTGTGAAGCTGTACCATCGCTTTCAATGGTAAGTCAAATTTTTGGTCGCTCTACTATGTATGATTATTGTATTAGGTACTTCAAATACACCGAGCCCACCCAGCCCATCGTTGAAGTAAGTTGGGCTTGCTCATTTAGTCAATCTGGTCTTCTGTTCAAAGTAGCTTTGTGCATTTTATGAGTCCCCTGTTCAATGTTATATGCATATAAATCGGTTTATACTTACACTGGGAATATTATCGTTTGTACACACCCCATCCTGCAATAATCTATCCCGAATTTCCCACGCAAATATGCTGGGACACTCACGTTTGTACAGCGAAATTTTATTTACTACTTCAGCGGTAGCTACACGTGGCTTAGAGCCACCTATCGCTCTTGGTCTGATACTACCCGTTTCATAATATCTGAAAAGGAAGCAAATGTTTTGAATGAGTATGAGTACAGTGGAGGCAAAGTCTGCTTATTCCGAAGACGTTTCACTTTCGTGTTCTTCAGACAACACCACATATTTCTGAAATGTTTGCTAAATTTTTGATTTAAATACAAAATCCCTACGCGGAACGCACATCGGAATATAGAAACGACTATCTTTGTACTCACCTTCCAAGAATTTTACTAACGCATCCATTCGAAACTTGAAGAATGCGGGATATATCACAAGGACGTGCACCAGAATGTGCTAGTTCTACAATTTTTTGCCTAGTAGAGTCGGGCAGGGGTCTTCCACCAACAAAGACACCACCCAGTTGGTTGACTCCACTATGACCTGCAAAGGATAAAATCAGTGTTGTGCTTACAAGTAATACAATGCGAATATCTAAAAAAAAATATCTAAAAAATTAAATCAGTAAAAATCGCTGGCACAATCGAACACGCAAAAGTGGGAGTAAATCAAATACGGAGACGGAGACAAGATAAAAATGAAATTGATTCAGGAAATGGAATACAATCTATTGCAAGCATTGTGCTTCCTTCCTCGTACATGGCTTTGACAATAATTCTGAAATATACGTGACAGGCGTTCACAAAATATTTGTGTGTTTTAGTTTTCGCTGGTTGAGCGTTTTCTTCTCTATAGGTTGCTTTTTTTGTTGACTTGCGTTGGCAGATAATTTCGAAATTACAGACGGATATTGAGTCGGTACTGTCGTTCGTTCGGTTCGATTCAATTATCAAATAAATGGTGTAGTGTACATGTACAAGGAAAGTCCCCTTTTTGGGAGGTTTTGGTGATCTTCCTCAAATAAACTGATCGAAAAATGAAGTTTACTACAAAATTGAGAACTTTGAAGAGTGATTATAAAGTTAGCCACAAAATTTGGCCGAAGTCGGAGTTTGAGGTTGAAATTCGGGTCAGTATCTTATTCAATTTCTTTTTTCCCTCGAATTACTATGCGGATACCTGATAGTTCAAGAACTATTTTTCCCCACAAGACCAGAGGTAATAGGCAAATTTGCTGCGACCTACTAGCACTGCCTGGTCTTGTTGCGGGTTGCACAGACTATTGTTGTTGCAGTTGTTGATTCTCATTGTCTGATGTTTAGTCGGGGTGAACTGAGCCTTGTTTCTGACTGAGAGTATACTGTCAGAAAGAGGTTTAAAATTTTCACAATCGACATTTCAAAAAATACCCACTTACAAGAACCCATTTATCAAAGAAATACAAAACCAAATGTTGTGTTCTATTTAAATTCATCTGCATGGTTCATGGCGAACAACAAATCACATACACATTTAAAAAGTGATGTTTTTCGAATGGATCCTCTAGGTACTAGCCAAGGCCTTGTGCCCCACGCCACTGCAAATTTTTACCTAACAAGAGAAGTCCTACGAACTGTCACTACTGGATTGTTCTTTTAAGAAAGCTTCTGTTCAATATTTCCCGGCAAGAACAATTGAATCAAACAAGCACACGTTTTCACGCGGAAGGCTTTTCTAGGAGCAATTTCAACTAGAAGCATTTGCAACACGATGTCTTGTCGTGACAATATTACACCTATTTGTTATTTTATTTATTTATTTATTTATTTTATTTTTATTATAATCAGATATCTACTAACAGACGTTACAAATTAACATAATATACAAAATGGGAACAATGTTTTTTTTTTTCTTTAAAATATAAATATATATAACAATACAGATTTAAACTTGTCTCTAGATAAAGATACATCCATCTCGCTATAAGCGCTGTTGAAAGCTCGTATGCCTCTAGACATAGGTTCGTTTTGACCATATAATTAGTTATGTGGCTTTGCTGAAACAAAAGATGCCTTATTCTTAAGGGTCTAAATGGAGCATATATGGGTACCATCGACAGCAGAGTAGGGCATCTTATCTGGTAGCACAGTAAGTCCCTCACAAACATTACATCATGAATCTGTCTTGGGGATTTCAGGGATTTAATTCAAAGTAGAAGACATCTTGCTTTGTAATTTGGCGAACTGATCCAAAGAATAGTCAAAGTTCCGAATGCCATCGGCATATTCAAGAAGCGACCGAACTAACCCAGTGAAAAGTGATAGCGAAGCAAATGGATCTTTAAAGTCTACACCGTTTCGTTTTATAAATCCAACAACTGAATTAGCTTTTGCAACGACATTTATTCAATGTGGGCTAAGTCCTTGATTTTTTCTACTCTATTCAAACGAGTTGAGTCAATTGAATAGTTAAACTTATTTTAATTACAAATAAATACCCAGGACCTCTTGAACCGACACTTCTCAACATACAAGAGAGCACTATTAAGTTAAAAAAGAAATCTGCAGAAGGTAAATCAACGTGCAGGTAATTAGCGGTGTTATTATTGTACCAAGGTCAATGAGAGAAGATGCAAAAATCTCAGCAATCTCCTGTCTACGATCGGATTTATCTGTACGGCTGTGGCTTAACTTACCTTACGGATACAACACAATACCCGTTCGTATATCTATACATAAATTTCTAGACCAATACGTGGTGCAACCCGTCCATATGTGCTCATAAATAGACAGCCCAGGCAGAATGGAGAAGAAAGTTTTTGTATGAGATTCTTTGGTATAAAGCCGAGATATATTTCAACCGCTAACTAATCCGTGTTGACGTTTTTTGAAGAATGCCACACCGAATTATTCGGTTGATTGGAAATTACTCCAGTGAGTTACCGAGGGTGAGTGAGAGAGGGCAACCCGACAACAGTGAAGGCGAACCGACCGACAGACGGAATCAGCAAAGCGGACACTTCAACCAGAACCAATATGATGTCGTCGGTGAAGTCGGAATTTATGGGGCACGCGAAGTGCGACGCATGGGGTGGCTGGTCAGTCTTACAATTTGTATTTATTTATTTATTTTTATTTTGTTGTTTCCTTTTACGGAAAACGGGCAGTCGTCGGTCAAGTTTTATTTTTTTTTGTGTAAGGGCATATTCTTTTCTGCGGTCAGAATCATGATGCTCAACGCTCAAGTAAAATGAAACAACAGCAACAAAAATAAATAAATGCCTTTATTTTGGGCCGTTATCCTGCTTATCAACGTATGCCGTATGTAAACACCAATTACACGGTGGTCAGCACACAGACCTTCCATTTCTTTTTTGAATGAATAAAGTAACAACTGTCAGAGATAATAAGACTAATAATGATAATGACATGCAGCAAGCCAATAAATGTAAATACAACACCAGAAGTAAATATAATCCTCTCAGGTATATGCATTGCTGAGCGACCATCTGTCCATGATCATTGCCAAAATAATTTCGTCCAAAATGAGACATCTCACTCCGGGGATAGGAAGGACCATCGAAATGTGCACGCGTGTGTGTGTCGACCTTTTGAAAATTTACACCGCATCAATGTAGGAATTTGGGAAAACTCCCTGTTAACAAGTCGAAGATGCCGACAAACACAATTTTTTCAATGACGATTTCGCCTGGCAATACCACGGTAGACGGTACCATTGTGCGAAAATGTGGAAAAATGTCGGTTTTTCTTAATAAAATATAATCATAATACATAACAACAATAATTAATGACAAGGATAATCCATTTGTCGATGGTTATTGGTCCCTCTGTCACTTTGAATTTTTTTTTTATATGCGATGCGTTTTATGTGTGACTGTGAAGAATTTATTGTGTAGTCGGATGAAGAACATCCCCTTGGATATTGTTTTTTTGTCTGCTGGTTTGATCCTTTTTTGGCGAAAATGAATTGCAGCACGCACTACAGGGACCTCTTGTAACTATGACACAACATAGGAAACCCCTGTGTTATAGCGATTGAGCGGTTTGCTAAACGAAAGACATCTTCTTTGGCACTCAGTCGTTTACAATAGTGATGACTCTGTGAACTGGGAACAAGAAGTTACGCTTGTTTACGTATAACAAATAAGCTGTCGTCGACGCAGGGGGAGAGAGAATTGGCACTTGGGGCGATACGCATCATCAGCAGCATAGTAGTCTATTATTTGAGCATTAAATATTTTTGTGGAATCGGACCTATCAGGTGCAGTATAGTGGGAGGGCACCTACCTACTTTCTCAGAGCGGGCAGAGCATGTTTCTGTTTTGCATGTGAAGTGCATGTGGTCCCGAGATCCTATGAGCTGGGAGACATCCAAAGTTCGTGTCCTAGCCCTACTTATCAGCGCCAGAGAGAGGCCACTCTGGAGAACATATTCGCGCCCGCTGCAAAATTCTAAAAAGTCGCAAGAAAAAGGGCAAAGAGATAAAAAAGTGCCATTTCCGAAGCTATTCCGTAAATTTTTAATTTTGAAACGATATTTAACAACAATCACTATAATAGTGTTGTGAGCTGGGTAACATCTTAAATGTTTTTATTTCGAAATAAGGCCATTAAAACAAATTTTCAAGCTCCTTCTTCAACAAAAAAAAAACTGCCAAAATAACAAAAATTGAAACTTTAGTCGATGGCACACTGTTCGTATCTTTAAAATTATATTATAAATTTTGAGAGGCGTACACGCAATACAATTTTAAATTGAGGAAAACTACTGTTAGCCTGCACTTACACTTGGCGGTACAACGGCGTGCTAGTTACGCTCAGACTTTCGATTTTGTCAACAACGCTCGGTTGTATTTCTGCGAAAAATAAAACTGTCAACGGAGGGAATATCACAAATCGAGTTTTATATTTCCATTATATCCTTGAAACAAAGTATCAATATCAGCGATTCGAGAACAATATTAGTTTTCAATTTTTGAAAGCCGGTTTTCGGTGTAGAAAAAGTTTCTCAACTTTTTGTCGTTCTTTCGTTTGTTTGTTTATAGCGCATAAGAAGGCGACTTCCTCACGCACAATTATACTTATATAACGTATATGTGTATCATGTTGAATTAACAGAGGACCGTTCGATCACATGTAAGGCTTCGAGTTTTATTTTCTATTCCAAAGGAATTCAGTTCCAAAAAATACAGTGTGTGGCCAACAGAAAAAAAAAAGAAAAAAGTGTTGCTGCTTTCATATAAGGACATTTCACTTTCCCCGCACATACCTGGTTACCTATGCCATCGGGAGAATAAAAAGTATCAAGTTTCGTATGAGAAAAGCGGACATGTTCAGAAATGTGCCATCAGGTTGAAGAGGGTGTGCAGTTTTTATAAAGCTACACAGACTTTTTTTGTTTGGTTTTTACTTTCCATGGTTTAAGGACGGTCTATCTCTATACAGCTTGAAGAGCTTCTTATGAGGATGTCGTCTTCGGGTTTTAAGTTCAAGCTTACAAAAAAGGCAAGAACCAATAAAAACCGACCGCACTTACACGCAAGATCAAATTAGATATCCCTCTACAAAAGCCAATTGACACGCTAGTTCTGTTAACCGTAATCTATTTTATGGAACAAAAACAAAAAAAGGAAAAAAAAAAAAACCAACAAAAACCGGAGCACAATGAAGAAATAAAAGATAGTTTCACTTGACATCCCGACAACGTAAGATTATTGACAAGGAGTTGACAGGTATATTCCGAGTACTTGACGTATTTCTTTTTTACTTTTTGCCTTCTATCCATTCATTGGAAATATCAAAGGGACCTACTACATGCGACGGCACTGCTAACAATATGCGATAAGGTCAATTTCCCAATGGGATAGACAATCGGTGTCGTCAGCGTGTCGGATTAATTTTCTACTGGAATACAAGCCACAGAACAAAAACCCTTTTTTTACCTGTGAGCTGGAGAGATATGCTATATCTGCCATTTAACACACCTGGTTCGATAGAAATAGATATGTTTTCAATAGAAAATGATGGATGATATAATTAGTCGTTTGTTTTTTTATTTTATTTTTGTTTCGAGTCAACGAAAAACTTTGAATAGGCATGTTGTCTGTGGATGACCGAAAGAAGATTATGTCACACTCGATTTTGTGGTCTCGATATTCTACTGAAATTTGTCTAACGCCACACCGAATTGCGCTATACCTACTCCTATATGTCTGTACTGTGTATGAATTTTCTTAAAAATAGATATTTTATTTAAGAGAAAAAAATTTTAAATAAACATACATTCATCATCGGTTAAGTGATAGTAAGTTGTCGCCGCAAAATATGACGACGATGATGATGACGACGAGGAGTGCGTAGGAGTAGACGACGATTCCGCCGTTGTTGTATCCACAGCAGCTTTTCCTGTACCCATATATTGTAGATTTCTCATGGCAATGACATTGTCTATAAGTAAACAAATAAAAGAAATGAAACAAATGAACATGTGACAATAATTTTTATATTACATATTTAGTTTATTTTCGCTTAGTAAGGAGTGGAGTTAATTTGTTTGTTTTTTTGTTTCTAAGTTTTCTTATAGCATAATGCCATTGCCGAAAAAGAGGTTACATAAATATGCATTTTTGAAAGTTCAACTATCTGTCTACGAGTGTGTTTTTAAATCAATAAACGGTAGGGTTTGGTTCGATTTTTTTGAGAGTGGAACAATAATAATTTAGAGGGAATTTATTTTGTGAGGAAAGCCTTTTTCGTGAAACAAATTTCTTGGGTTCGATGGTCGGAACCAACGAAAATATAGATTCAAAAGAAAATGATGCAAAAATATGAAACCGAAATCGGCTTTGCTCAAATAAAAAATGTTTAGTTATACCGCGGAAAAGTTGCTAATTTTAGGGATTAACTATATACCGCGGAAAAGTTGCTAATTTTAGGGATTAACTATGTACCTACAATTAGCAACTTTTCCGCGGTATTACGACACTTGACTTTTTGCACTCAACATTTCTCTTGGGACATACGAAACTGCAACATTTTCTGGAAAAATAATTTCCGTGCCAAAACCAACTTCTGTTGGACTTCCAACCGAATAAAAAGTTTCTTCCCATATTGATAATTTTTGCAATATGAAACGGGAATACCAATCTAAGCTGGTTCAACTGATTCGACATTTGAATTGGCCTTACCAATTTGCAAATTACCGAAGTAGATGCTCGAGATAAGCAACACAATTTTCCGAGCCCCGTAGCTATACGATAACATCGAGATGGACAATTCATTCAAATTGTTAACTAGCGTCGCGCAACTGGTTATGATCAGCTCACTCAATCGTACACTAAGTTGATCACTTGATTTAATTGTTGTGAATAGGTGCGATTTTGGAACGATGAATTCGGTTATCCGTTCAGTTTTTACTGCGCCCGTAGGTGTTTTATCTCAACGGATACCAGGATAAGCGTTTTTGAAGTTTTTTTTGGGTGTATTTGTAAAGGTACGAAACTTGTAACTCAAAGCTGTTATTTTCGGCTACCACTAACGGAAGAAGTTGAAAAAGTTAATCCAAATCACGGGATATGCTTTCTAATGCTTATTCCACGCACTTCCAAAGAGGAGAGCTGAATCGTCGCATCTCACGGCGAGTTATGAAAGAGCTGACCTGCACTGCACCTTTTCGCACTTTTCACTTTAGAACTGACACTGTAGTTAAAACCGAGCAGAAAATTTCATCGAAGACAATTCGAGTCATTTGGGTTTACCCTGATATATAGAAAAATATAATACAGAAAACCATAATTTAGAAAAATATAAATCTCGAAAACAAAAATTTATAATGAAAAAAATCTTGAAACCAAAATCTCGAAAAAAAATCTCGGATAGCAAAAATCTAGAAAAAAAAATCTCGAAAGCTAAAATCTAGAATTAATATTAATTCAAGATTTACTCATATGGAAAACTATTTGAATTGCAACAACAATTTGATCCACTGTTCATGCAAACAAATGAGTCAGCTAAAAAACAACAGGTCTTCTTAAACCTTATTGAAATGTCAAAACACCGCGTGGCTTAATTCAGACACTAGCTGCCTATATATTTTTTCCGTGTACGTATACAGTCAAAGAGTGGGACAAATGAAAATTAATCAAAAAATTAAAACAAATAAGGGCTTAGTAAAAATAGAGATAAATGGTTGCATTTGTCATCACTTTTTTGTATAGGTACATTATTTGTTATTGAAAAATGAGTTTGGTTACGTTTAGATAATCAATGTTATAAGTAAATTTATTTTCTGTTGAATAGTTATAGTTTCAAAATATTGTATTTTGTTATGAGTAGGTATATGTTAAAAATTCATTATTTTCAATAAAAAAGCTATAGAATGTTCATTCTAGACCTGTTTTCATTACTTTCGGACTAAAATTTAAAAAATTATAAAAATCTCGAAAGCAGTTTTATTTTCTAGATTTTTTTCGAGATAGAGTCTTTCGAGATTTTTGTACTTTCTAGATTTTGACCCATTCGAGATTTTCTCATTCGAGATTTATCAAATTCATTTTCGAGATTTTAACCATTCTAGATTTTAGTCGTTCTAGGTACCTAACGTCATGATCCCGAGTCATTTTCCACGACTTCCCATCGTTGGGTTCTTGAAACAAACACACCTTTTGCATTATTCATTAAATTCAGCTGAATGGCTGACCGAAGAAATGTCACAACTCACAACTTAAAATCATTTTCCACTTTCCACAATTGATGGGCTAATATTATTTTTAAATGCTATGAATTAATTTTATTTGTTGAATAATGCTATATTAATTTGCAACAACTAGTTTTCGACGAAAACAGGGTTTTCGTGAAAAGGCTAGAAAGATGGTTAATCTAAAGTGTTGTGGGGTTTTTTGGACATAAAATGCGAAGGTTGTCAAGACCACCTTATTACAAGACAGTCTTTAGGCAGAACGAAATAGGCTTGAGCTTATGCCGAAAATATTCGATATTCACTTAAGGAAATCAAAATGCTTGTGGGTCAGTCCAGGTTACTATATTGTGAATGGTCCTGCCTTCGGCGTTTATCTCTACTTCGATAATTAAATTTCGACTTTGAGCGCTGAGGCCCCTTTACATTTCAGAAAAATAATCACAGCTTCCTCAGTTTTTCGGAAGAGTTAATTTTGGGATATGACACCATTGTTAGATCGGCTGATCGACTGAACGGACTTGATGAGCAAAAAATACTGTCAAAATTTCGAAAAAAAAGTCGTAAGTCTCACCTCATTCAACTTGAACCAAAACAGATTTAAATTAAATTAATACAGAAAAAATTGACTTCATCATAATCGTATTTGCAACAATAAAACAAATATTTCTCAAGTTTCAAGGAGCTAAGCAATTCTGCAGTGAAAATCATTGATGCTCTTTATTCTAATTAAATCTATCAAATGGCCAGGTTAGAGTAGCCAAACTTCTTTTGAGGAAGGCTTTTCATATAATGTAATACATTCATGTCAAATGTGGTCGCCAACAAACATTTAATAATAATTCGCTCTGACATTTTGATGCGTTCTGATAAGTTCGATTTTCAATATATAAGCAGATTTTTGCAATATTTATTTATTTTAAACCTTTATTAAAAAATGTTTCTCTGTAATTCGTGGCCCTCAAACACAAATGAATGTCATAATAATTACGGAAAAAAAAGAACCAACCCGCCACACGTGCTTGTGAACAAATTCCGGCAAACATAAAACTTTTGTTGCACATTATGCGTATGGCATAACTGACAAAATGTTCGTATAAAAACTATTCACATCCTTTCGTTCCTTTACCTTTATGCGGCATATCATCCAATGATGGTATCCTGTCGATCATTGAACCAGACCATGGAGCAACAACCGCTCCCATTGCAGGTGTTGGTTGTAATGCAAACATGATGGCGTTTCGCTTTTATATATTTTTTTAACTTTTAAAAACTTTGAACTTGGGTTTTTTTTAATTCGATTTGTTTATTTGTTTGCACTTTTTTCACATAATTTTAATTATATTTCCATTATATTTATGTACTTTTATTTTTTGTTTAACTTTACTGGGAAAATATTATAAAATTTTAACAGTAACATGGAATCTGAAAAATGTAATTTCAAAAACTTACAATCAAATTGTTCAATTAAATAAAAATTAACTACAAAGAACATGCAATTTTTTGGTAAATGTATACATATATTTGACTTGTTCCCTTTGAAATCTTATATATTACAAGTCAAGTTATGGTTAAAGCAAAATGAAACAATGTTCTTAGTTAGGAAAATCAAATTAAAAAAGCAACCGGAAAGGATTGGACTTTCGCAAAAATAATCAAGGCTCTGAACCGCATTAGAGAGTTTGCTGTACTAGTGTGTTTTGAAAAGCCTGTGGAAACGTGAAAGTGCCGCTATTTGGATTAGCCTAATTTATATATTCATATAATTGTTATCCATAAAAAAGAGATGAGAAAATAGGGAGAACAAGTATCCTTTTATAATTATCGGAGATTCACAGAACTGAAGATTTCGAAAGGAGCTCTACCACTTCAAGTGAGGTGTAGGAAAATTATCCGCTTAAATTGGTGACTGGCTAGGTATTTTCTGAATTTTCCTTACATGTGCTGTTTGAGAGAAAAACAGCTACTTCATTATTTCAGCAGGAGTCTGCCTGCAAGCGTTTGATAAGTCCGTTGATTTCTGAATGACTATTGATTTCTGTCAGTCTTGACAGTCAGCAATCAACGGACTAGACAAATAGCAATATGTTTCGGTTTTCCTGCCTGGAAACGCTTTGGTTTGCCGTCATTTGAGTTAGCGTAATAAGCTATCGGGAGAGGCGAACCTACAAAGTTTCGACAGCATGCCCTGAGATGCCTTCAGATAGGAGTTGTCCTTTGGAAAAATTTCCCAGAAAGCGAGTTCCTCAGTTTCTTCATCTTTTCGTATTGCCAAAGGAGTCTTGTCGGGCCTTCCTTTATCTCTCCTGCAAGCCGTAGTATTTTCCATCATAGAGCCGTTAGTTTTATTTTATTGCAACTGTCGTTTAATTGCTAATGACAATGAGACGTCAATGACTCTGAACTGTAACCATTTTTCTGCACAGCATATTACGACGGCAAGTCTTACTTTCAACATTATCAGATATGTATTCAAGCAGCCTACCTGATGAATTCTACATACTTTGGCAAGTAACACAATATGTTAAGTATGTACTGCATATTGTTGTTAATAAAGCTCGGGAAGGAGCGATTCCTAAAGAGGGACATGTAGCCTTATGCATATGCACCATATCATCCAGCAGCTGAAAGTTACAACTATAGCTTTGATAAAGATTGGGGAGGGTGATGTCCCCACTCACTTAGACCATCAGAAGCTCTTTTCTTTGCTCTTAGTCCAAGTCTCTTAAGGATTGGATATCTACATGGTCCCTAAATTTGTATTGCATTTGTGTTTTGTCAATAGTGTCTGACAAAAAGTTGTGTATCCGGTTAACAGATAGGTATCATAAAAAAATGGTTTCGGGTCTTCCTTCGAAATAACTGACATCAATCGGTAAAATCAGGATACAAACACACGACCATTTGCGATTTTGACCAAAATGTTCGTGCGTTCGCCATTTTTGTTGACACTTAAGACTGCAGCACAGATCTGCCGCGCGGGATGGCAAATTTGCATCTACTTCGATGCCGCAATTCTATGGTCACATTCATGGCTTCAAACGGAAATAACGAGTGACTTAAGTTAGTTACTATAGGTAATGACTAGGCATCCTTATGTTTCGTCTCACCACAACGTTTCGTAGCATTATTCATTTCCAAGGCTTTGAACTCATAATAGTTAGGGGTGCACCGATGAAATAGGACTTTCTCGAATTTGTAGGAAGGAAATATTGTCGGAAGGGTGCGATTAAGAGGAATGGATCCCTCAAATTGGTAACGAAATTATTTGGATGTCAGTTGGAGGGCATTTCACATTTTGTTACATTTTGGGGACCCCCATTCGACGTCGAAATGCAGCGCAGGCTAATGACTTAAGGTACATCTGCATTGCATTTCGAATACGGGAACTACCAAAGATGCTTTTGCTAGCACAATCATTGCAATAATAGCTTTTGACACGGTGATCACATTGATAAAGATCTGTACCTGGCGTCTCGCTAACACTTGAAATACCTATTCCAACAAGTGACACAGCCATACCTCTAACCTAATTGTGAGAATATCCGATAAGTTGCAACAGCGATCATCTCCAACACCCATCAATATATCGGATCTACAAGTACTATCAAATTACAGCTACAATAAGGTATCTACTTTGCGTTAAGCTACTTTCGAAAATCCAAGAGCCCTCCAGTTGGCCAATCAAGCAAATTATAAGGCAGCAAGTCCAATAGGAACATGAGCACTGAGTACACTGTATACAGATTAAACATATTTCAATTTCACTAACAGATATTTGGGGCACATGAACGCGTTTATTGACAGGCCGAGTCGACGGACCTGATCGACACCCAACCGAGCGCGTTAAATTCTCAGACACACTTCGGCACTGTGCGTCTTCGACGATGACAAATGGACGACGGGAGCACACTTATCTATACGCTACAGGTGTTTTCACAGTAGTTAGCCTCTTGAAGAGAATGCGGTGGCACTGTGCGCGTAGTACACTTCCATAAGTCAACTTAAACAAACACCAAACTAAACTTTTCAAGGAAACTGGGTTTTTAAAAATATATATTTTATTTTTTTTTTTGTGTTTGGGGTCAGACCGTCGCGCTTTTTCAAGTTAATCAATCTTAACGGAGTTCGCGACTATGAAGACGAGACACGGCAAAACGAAGCAAACGACCACAACGACAGCGACAGCAAAAACGACGTAAGTGACAACGAAAAACGAAGACGACGGCGGAGCTGCTATTTCTGAATTCCTGACTATTGTTTCTATTTGCACGACGTTATTGTGTGTTGCGTATGATTTTGCAACGGGAATACTGATATGATACTGTTGTGCCTGTTGTGCACCATACCTCCATGACATGAATGAGTGAAGTCTGCCAGCCGGGGTTCCGATTCGTTCCTTGGTGTATTCGCATTTAAATTCTCATTGGACATGTGGCAATGAGGGAGAGAGACACGCGATGGCGGCACTGCCAGTGAGTTAATGCGAGACGGTGTGCTGTGTTCGAACCAGGGATGTTTCCAAAGGGGGCTTGGTTCGTGAGCGCGCTCTATTTCTGTTTCGCACTGCCCTTTGGATGGCCAAAAGAGATGGATAGCGGTGACTTTTAAAACATGGTACTGTGTTTACTATTGTAGACCAGGTCATATTGCATGCACGAATGAGTCGTTTTACTTTCCACCATTGGTGGGAACTGTTGGTGTTTATTTGTTTTCAATTTTTGTCGGTTCGTTTGGCCGGCGAGTGCGACACACTGAGTGAGAGAGAAAGAGAGAGAGAGAGAGAGTGAGAGAGCGTGTGGATTTTTGTTGTGCCACCGGAATGAGGTGTGCTTGTGCTGCAGCAGAACAAGAGCCCAAGGAAGGGTGGCAAAGTAACGGGAAACATTTTAATTAGTGTTATTTTTTGGTCCCTGAATAAATTCAAAAGGAAAAACGAAATGAATGCCACGACAAGTATGGGAAAAGGCAAAAAAGGACATTAGACATGCAAAATAGTTACAGACGTGGATAGCTGAACTTTTTGCTTCATTTGTTTTTTTCTTTTCTTGTTTGTCCGCCATACATATTTGTGTTGCTGTGTTGTTGTAAAGGAGGCGCATACAGACGATGATTATATGGAACATTTGATTGCATCGCGAATAAATTGGGTTACATATAGATATAAAAAAGGTAGGCTGGAGTAATGAGGTGTTTTTGTTGCTTTTCATGTTAAGTGTGGCTTTAAGGGTCATCGACCATCGTCTTGCGATAATCTGCTGAGTTAGGCTATGGGTCAAGGTTGCTCTGTACCTACTATAGGTAATGATGATGAATTGAAGAAACTGTGGGACTGCGGTTTTTTTGTTGTTCTAAATTCGAATAGGTGTAGGTGGGTGGATGTCCTTGTCTACTGCTGGCATTTGCTTATACTAGGTACGTTTTCGGTCAAATGTGACTACTAACATTCGGTGGAACGGTGCTGAGAGTAGTAAAGGCTTCCTGAGTACCTACCTAGTAATTATAACAATTTGAATGTCCAAGTCAAAGTTCGCTGTCCCAAAATGCCTGCTTTTGACATAATGGCGTCCTTGATTGAGAGATAAATACCTATAATGAAAAACCCGCAATCTTGAATATTGCCATTGATACAAACTATTTGCAAAAGCCGCTTGCAATACTTCGGCTCGGTCTGTTTTAACAACAAAAATGGACGGTGCCGTGACATTATGCCAAGCGACATTACGCCAAATATAAAAATTTGATATAATGACGCTTTCGAAAGTGACACTAGGCCGAATTATTGCATTTGGCATAATGTCGCTTAGGTAAAGTGTCATAAAGCCAATTTGGAACTATGTCACTTTGGGTTTTGTGATTTTTCTTATCATCGTACCTACTATACAATTAATAAACAGTGGAAAATTTATGGGGGGGCATGTTGCCCCCCTGCAACCCCCCTGCTTGAATTCTCTGTTTAGGGGTGGGAGTAGTTGCGAGTTTGGGTGTATGCAAATAATTTGATTTTGTTTTCCAGTTAACATCAACAAATTCTCGAATTGTAGGTGGGAAATAATTTCATAAAATGTTGGTGATGCTATTACCCACTTCTAGTGGGCTGTTGTTGGTTCATTTGGCCTAATGTCACAAACTAGTTTGGCCTTATGACACTTTCTCAAAGTGTCATATTACCAAATGCTAGAATTTGGCTTTTTGTCACTTTCACAAAGGGACATAAGGCCAAATTTCGAGATTTGGCCTTATGACGCTTGGCCTTATGTCACGGCACCAAAATGGACACTTATAATGATGACGGGTCATATTTCCCATTTCCACAGAACCGGTGAGGTATGTGAGTCAAAATGTCAAAATTATTGAGAATTTCAGCAGGCGAATTGGCAATAAATCTAGTGGCTTCTCAAGAACCCCACTCAACCGTGGACCGCTAGTCGCCAAGTCCATCAAAGCATATAGACTATGATCGTCCTCTCATGGGATAAATTATCCTTTCTCTTGATTTTTTGGCATTTGACATTTTTTATTTTTTCTTTTTCTGTGTCCCAGTTTCAAGTAGTTCGGTATTCGGTACTTCGTAATGACAGCTAATGGGTGCGATACTTCAAGGGACGTCCTTCCTTCGCAGCTTTCAGCAGCTACTATAGGTAGGTAGGTACCTACTAACTGGCTTTATAAACCCAGCTGGACATAGGAACTTCAGTATCTACCTACCTTTTGTTGAAGCTCGCCGCCTAAGGTTAGACTCCATATTATTCTACTCTTCGCTCAATTAAATGTTTATGGGTTTAAATGGTGCAATGGGTATTTGGTTCTCGAATGGTGGCCTATAATTCCCAAGACGAATTAAAGCTGAACCCTTAAATAATAAACGACTTTTCCTAATTTTAGCTGGGATTTAAATATGCTCTCGATCAAATCACTCTGGTATTACTATAACTGTTCTCTGTCCTAGTTGACAATAGAATAAGATTTGAAAATTGTGATCTTTTGACGCAATAGATCCCAGAATGAGAAAAGCAACTACTGAAGCCGTTTTTTCTTCTCGGATGTTACGGATATTGTGGGTATAATAAATACCAACGTAGCTATTCGACGTCTGTAGAAAATTATTAAAATCGCGCAGTTTAAATGCCATTCAAAGTAAATTTGGAGAGCTCCTTATTTACTTACATTCGTTGCTTTGTTTAGCTAGGTACCTATATTATTTAAAAAAGTAGTAGGTACACACTCTCCTACTTCCGTACGATTCTTCTGCAACCTATTTACTATCAATTTTGTGGATGTTGGACGGCGTCTTCTCAGCTAAAACATCAATAGGTAGGCGAAGGTTCCAACTAGAAACTATACCATTGCAAAAGGCGGCAAACTCCTACCTATACCAATTTATTATTTCTGCGAATATGCATTGCTACCGATAGTCTACAAAAGGGAAATCCTCCTAGATCCTGATCGAATCTCGCTTTCATTTCATTCTTGAGTTCGGTACAAATTCAGGAGCTGATACACTCTCTAATTGAATGGTCGATTTAATGCACATTCTCGATTATTGGCAGATGCTTAACCCATTTTCCGTCGGCCTGACTTGGAAAAGTCTTCAAATATATTGCCCAAATTCCTCCACAAAAGAGATCCTTGGAATAAAAGTAATGAAACAACAACACCAACAAGGGCTTTTCCCGTTTAACAAAATAACAAATCGCAGTGAAATTCACAATACACCATCTGCTGACGACGAAAGAGACATCGTCTATCGTCGAAACGAAACGAGACAAAACACGAAGCAGGCGTGGCAATATTTCGAAAAGTACTTCCTTCCTCTTTCATTGAATGAAAAAGTGAAAAGAACACCACAAGCCCACTCGCATTCAAGTGGAAGTGGCTTCCTGCTCTCGTGCATCAGAACTCCGCCTCTCCATACCTTTAACAGCTGCTAAATAGATTCCCATCGGACGACGGCACGCACGTACGCACGCTTAAAAAACACCCTTCCCACCATCATCATCGGTTAGGCTTCCATTTACATAAAACAAGTTCGGATGTTCGAGCGAGCACAGTATTACTTCGGTTCGGTTGTTCCTCTTCGTCTTCTAGGTATACCTGTCGCCGCTGTTATGGTGGATGGTGGATGGGATGCTTGATGCTGGCGTTTAATACATTGCACGGTAGTACCTACTTACCATCGTCTGTAAACGATGTGTGTGATATGCCCTCTAGGTGAAGAGATAACGTTTAACGTGCATTTGTTTTCCAAAAACGACTGCGTACAGAAAATTAAATATTATATCACACACATTCATACAAAGAAGAAGAAGAAAAAAAAAAAAAAAATAACAAGAGATACTTACGTGTTATCTCGTTGTTATCCTTCGGCTTGGGATTGGGATCATGGAGAAAAAAAAGGAACGCCATCCAAAAATCTGTTACTGAAATGTTTGGCCAGCACAAGCTAGATGCCGTACACTCCTTTCAAGTTGGGTTCCTCCGCCCCCATTTGCCCCGGCTGCCTTTGCAATTGCTCCTTTGTTTTAGTTTCGGACGTCTTTTGTTCATGCAAAATTAAATTTCTCTAAATTCGTAAATGCGATACGAAAAGAAATCGTCTCTGATTTGAAATTGAAATAAAAGAATTCCCCACCGAAAGATGAAAGAAACTGGCAGCAATGTCCTCGCGAGGTTTTATTTTGCAAAATTTGATTTTGAAATTGAATTTTAACAAGGTAGGGTTCCTATTTTTCATTTTGGGGAGGCTTTAGCTCTGTTCAGAGAATTGTGGTTTCTCCACTGTTTGAAGTCGCTCTTGACAGACCTGCTAATAAATATTTTTCTCCCAATAGGATTAATGTTTGGTTGCTTTCGCGGGATCTTATGCGGACATGAGAACGTGCCATTGTTTTTACACCTACTACCACCGGCTTTTGAAGGTCAAGCTTAGTCTAAAGTTGTTTAATTTGAGGTGGCATGGGTTTTTTTCCAACCTATAAATATAGTTGCTTACTGGATACCTACCTATATAAGTAGACAATCGCTTCAAGGCGTACCTTATGCCAACGGACATTATAGCAAGCCTCCGCATAGCTATTGACGTAGTGTTTCGCTATAAGCAACTGAAAATTGTGGTTTTTGATTCCTCTTGGAATCAATGGGACAGCATATGCGGACCGGCGCCGAACCCTGTTGCACACCTTTAGTTTCTTGCAGAATATTCAAAGGAACTTGCAAAGTTATTATACCACAGATGGGGCTCTCACAAATCTCCGTCTGTGGACTAAGCCCTTTGCAGGGTTGAGGCAGACACAAATTCCTTTACTCATTGCGAACCTCTCCATACACCCAGAGAAAAACTTGTGTAAAATTGACCTAAATCGCGGTATAAGTTAGCTTAGTCCTAAGGCCGTTTTGAACTTGGTAAGTTCTAACGTAGCTTGCCTTAAATTCCTTAGGTAATCCAAATTCTTTAAGCATGTGTTAAATCAGCCTAGTTTAAGGTGAATTAACACTTAAAATACCTAAGGATAAGCAATTTAGCCCATTTCATTACCTAGGCCGTACATAAATTGCGCAAGTTCTCGGCAGAGCTCTGCCTGTCCAAAATGTTCCATACAAACATTTTTACCTAAGACGTTTAAGGCAGCTCAGCCTATTTTTTACTACACATGTCGTACATAAATTAGCATATTTCTTGTCAGAATTTTGCCTGTCCAAAAATTTCCATACAAAAATACTTACCTAAGGCGTTTAAGGCAATTTTACACAGTATTTTTCTCTGAGTGTATGCGACCTAATGAAACTCTATATCCACACTCGAATATCTTCGAATGTATAGGTTTACTCCGATAATTGAAAGTCGGACCGTTTTTTTTAGTTATTTAGACGAACCAGTCAGTTGAAGCGGCTTCCTGAAATTACGCCAAAAAATTTAAATGGAAAAAGAGCCAAAAAACCTCAAAACAAAGTTGAGGCCCAAATATATTCACACAAATGCCACGAGTTTTGGCATTTGTTCCAAAACATTTGTTTATGTTTTTTTTTTCCGTGGAAAGAAAAAGAGTTTCGGAAAGAGGACCAAACAACTTTTTTGATATTTTTTCCCAATTGAAATGAAAAAACTAAAAAAAAAGTTGTTGTTGTTTCTTCAATTGAAAAAAAGAGAAGAATTTCAAGAAAAAAAAATAGAAATTGAGGCAAAAAAAACTTTTTCTTTCGTAATTTCCATTTTGGCTAGTTTTCAAAAAAAAAAAAAAAAATAGGTCAATTTTCCCGGCATTCGGTGAATTTTATATTTTAATTTTTGGCTTTTTTGCCAAAATCAAAAAAAAAAACTTTTTTCTTTCGTAATTTCCATTTTGGCTAGTTTTTCAAAAAAAAAAAAAAAAAAAATAGGTCAATTTTCCCGGCATTCGGTGAATTTTATATTTTAATTTTTGGCTTTTTTTGCCAAAATTATTATGCCGCAATTATTTTGGTTTTTTTCCAAAATACTTTTAGGCGTAATTTCAGGGATCCAGTTGAAGCATCCTCTAATCCACCTATGGAGCTTATCCGTTCACCAGAAGTCAGCAAGTCTGACCTATAAAGAGACAGGCTCACAAGATTGCCAAACAACCAGCCCCTCGGCCAGCCTCATAAAACTTCATTAAATCGCATTTGTGCACAATCTCAAGAATATCAAACAAAGGTAGACACATTCGTCACACCTCCTGTTGAGCTGTTGTTTGCCTATAGGTATTCACTGCCATAAGAAACCAAATCAAAACAATGCTAAAGACTCTCAAATGCCCATGTACCTGGCATAAAACAACAAAACACGAAATTCTAATCAGTAAAGTTCAATCATTGAAATTTGATTTTAGCACAAATACCCATGTTCATTATTATTATTATTTGTTTGCTCTTAGAAGTTGTAATGTGTGTTTGATTTCTTGTCCTTACTTTCAAGTTTTTATTGTTTTTCTTTTTGCCTGCAGCTATATGAGAGGAACCCCCATGGGGCACGCAAGCGAGAGAAGTGCATTGTCGTTTGAAAAAATAAATAAAATAAAATAAAAAAATAAAGGAGTTTACGACATGCGATAAGACATCGCGAGAAGGGGTTCGATTGTGGGAATATCCCTTAACTTGTGCGAGGTTTGTGCATATAAATGTGCAATAAACAAAGGTTCATGTCTGGGGACATACTCGTAGCTGTACCTATCGCTTATGAGGACTTGCGTTATTTGTGAGCACTTTTAACAAATTCTTTCGAACGGCTTTTGTAGAGTTTTCTGAATCATTTTAAGTAACTCTGCATAAGTCGTCTTCCACCATCTGAAGTCAAACCTTTAACCTGCGCTCCTGAAAAGTGGCTAAAAATGAATTATGATGTTTTTCCTTGTTGCCACAGCTATGGAGTACATTTTATGTGGCAGCTCCATATGCTTTTACAGTTCCGTGACATTGTGCCAAATATAAACATAAATATTTGGCATAATGACGCTTTTCAAAGAGACACTAGGCCGAATAATACGATTTGGCATAATGTCGCTTAGGTAAAGTGTCATAAGGCCAAACTAGTTTGTGACATTAGGCCAAATGAACTAACAACTACCCACTTGAAGTGGGTAATAACATGACCAACAATTTTGTAAAATTACAATTTGAGAATGGAAAACAAAAAAAAAATATTTATAAGTAGTATCTATAGCTTATTTATTTAACTTTGCATACACCCAAACCCGCAACTACTCCCAGCTCCCACCTCTAAACAGAGACTCCAAGGCGGGGGTTTGCAGGGGGCAGCATGGCCCCCCATTTCCACTGTTTATGAATTGCAGAGGCTTACAAATGTCGTCGCATGTTAAGAGATATATTTCCCGCTCAAGGTGAAGTTATTTCCCATTTTGAAGTTATTTCCTATAATTTTCAAATTTATTTTCTTACTATTACCTTATCTTTTGTATAAAATTATGTACATAATTATGGTATTATAACATGTTTAAACAAACAGAAAGTTAAATTTCATTTAAATTGGAATAAAATTGCTAACTTTTTTGAGTCGGTATGTACAATGAGTGTCAATTGAATTTGCAATTAAGAGATGATCATTACGATATGATCTCTGATGCTTTGCATATCGGTGTCCTACAGTTTTCGGATGAAGATGTAATAAACGCGCTCGATAAACTTAATTTTAATAGCAACCCAGGCCCAGATGGAATTCCAGCGGTAATATTAAAGAAATGTTTGTCTTCCGTTTTTCTTCCTCTTAAAATTATTTTTACCAGTCTCTTGTTTCTGATGAATTCCTTAATGAATGGAAATATTCTTTTATAATTCCAATTTTTAAAACCGGTTTAAGGCAAAAGGTGGAAAACTATAGGCCTATATCTAAGCTTTCGGCAATACCTAAATTATTTGAAAGTATTGTTAAAGAAAAACTCTATTTCGCGGTAAAAGGAATTATTTCTAGTAGTCAACATGGCTTTGTTCGTGGTAGATCTTGTACTACTAACTTAGCTTCGTTAACTAATTACATTTTTAATAGTTTTGAGAAACGTGTACACTGTACAGGTTGATGTACTCTACACTGACTTCGCAAAAGCCTTTGATAGAGTGCATCACACCTTACTTTTGGCTAAGCTAAAATCGTTGGGTTTTCATTCCTCAATGCTAAAATAGTTCGTTAACTACCTAACCCATAGAAGGCAAATGGTAAAGGTCGATAATTTGACTTCTCGTGTAATTGAAGTTTGACTTCGCTGATGATTTGAAGTTGTTTTCTCGGGTTAATAATATTTCTGATTGTACTCGCTTTCAATCAGATATATTAATAAGTTATCGGAATGGTGTAATCACAATGCTCTAGAACTTAATATTTCTAAATGCAAGGTGTTTACGGCCTACCGTATTGCTGCACCCCTTTTTCATAATTGTTTTATAAATGATCTTAGACTTCAGCGTCTTGATGAGGTTAAAGATCTTGGTGTCATATTTGACTATAAATTAAATTTTAATTTGCATTACGATTACGCCATTGCTAAGTCTAACTCGTTGTTGGGCTTTCTTATGCGTAATAGTAACGACTTTCGAAATGTACATAGCCTTAAGGTTATTTACTGCTCATTAGTCAGGCCATACTTAGAATATTCATCAATTATTTGGGATTCACCATATGTCTTACACAAACTTAGACTCCAAAGAGTCCAGAAGAAATTCACGATATACGCGGTTCGTAAATTATATATGTTTGATGAGCTTCCTAATTATGACAGCAGATGCACATTAGTCGGCTTGCAAACCCTCAGTTTCAAACGCACTGTAACTTCTGTCATGTTTGTTCGCGATATTATTAATTATCATATTAAGTCACCAGAACTGCTTTATCTTTTAAATATATACGCCCCCCAGAGGTCTCTGCGGGTTAGAAGCTTATTTTATACAGAAAGGCATAAAACCAATTATGGTAACAACGAGCCTATTACAAGGTGCATAAGCACATTCAATGATCTCTGCAATGAAATTGATTTTTGCTTATCCAGATTAGATTTTAAAAGTTGCGTTTTTTCATTGGTTTTTGATTAAGTTAAATTAATATTTGAAGTAGTCTATAAGATTGAAAATCGGTAGATGAAGCTAAGTCGCGCAACAAACAACACTTGTGTAAAGCGTTACTGAGAGGTCACACTAAGAGAACGTAGTGTTTTGTGTGTCCTCGATGGTGGTAAAAAAAAAAATAATAATTTGCAAACATTAAATTTTTGTGTCATTTCTGTTTACTAACTTTCAGAAAGAATAAGAATCTTAAGTACTACGATGGTAAGAAAAATCACAAAACCCAAAGTGGCGTAGTGCCAAATTGGCTTTATGACACTTTACCTAAGCGGCATTATGCCAAATGTTATAATTCGGCCTAGTGTCACTTTCGAAAGCGTCATTATGCCAAATTTTTATATTTTTATATTTGGCATAATGTCGCTTGGCAAAATGTCACGGCACCGCTTTTACATGTACGGCGGAGGAAAACAATGCATTTTTGTAAAACTAAGAATGATATTATGTTGATTCGGCGGGCAGTTTGAAATCCGATCAGTGTTTGCTTTCGAAGCTGTATATTTTCTCTGATACGTATGCGCACTTGAGCACCAGGCGACGCCCTCACCAGCTTTCATTTTAAAAAATGTCTCGTCTGTCCTGCTCCATATGATGGTCGATCTCTCGCCATCGAATCTAAACCACCAGAGGCTGATAGTTTGTTTGTTTTGGAACAAATCTCATTCCCATCTCACTTAAACACCAGTTCGCGCGTCTACTCTTTTGATTTTGAATAGCAATAACTATTTAGTACGGCGCGGCGCCCAGCCCCGCGGACCGGCAGACTGATCCGCCCCATGTAGTTATATACGAACTCCTGCCATTACTCCATGTGCGGTCAGAACTCACATGGCTTAAGTGACCGACCCGATTTGTTTCCCATGTTAATTAGGCACACATAACATTTGTATATTGTGCAATGTGCATCTTATTTGAATAACAAAACGCACATTACCTTCTCGTGTAATGCCGACGTTGTAAGGGAAGACAAACATCAAGAATTGCAGAACTAAAAAAATCGTTAAACCCCACCAACTATATACATAAACTTGACGAGGAAACAAAAAGGTATACCCAAATCCTCGCAGTCGCAATCGCAATAGGGGCGAGGACCTCTTAAGTGATTTTCTGATTTTCTGATTTTCTGATTTGAAAGGAGCTGCTAGTAGACCGAATGAATCCACAGGACATCAACTACGGTAGGCGATGTAATGTCAATATATTGTATTATCCAGATATGTGCCGAAGTTGAGTTAAGAAGAAAAACCAAAATTCACATAACGTCACAACACACCAAACAATGGAGTACACACAGGCCCGGAACAAAGGCACACCGAGTGTGTGTAAAGGCATCTTGAAGAGCCTGTGAGCAAACCATTCAAGGTATGCAGGATCTGTGGAAATAAAACCATAATTGCATGTTTTCACACGAGAATAATGCTAAAGCGATATTTATACAATAATTTCGTTCAGTGTGTGCGCGGTTGTTGTACTATTGTGTACCGACTATTGTGTGACACTTTCTATTGAGGCAAATTTGACTTTTAAGAGTTGCAAAAGCGTTTGTTCAGATGCGGCGGCGTCCAACCGATAGAAATACAATGGGGTTAGGGAACTTGGAAGTCGGTCGCTCGTCTTAGAGGGAGAGGGGAAACCATTATATAGATGATAGTGGGTTTAGCTAGTTTTTTCAGTGTTTGGGAAGAGATTAATTGTTGCCATGAATCTAGGGGCACTTTGTTGTAGTACACATCGGTTGGCAAATAACATTTAAACTAATGTAGTGCACACTCCAAGACGATTTCTAAGTGTATTTCCTCCAGGAAGACATTCAGAGGTTCACTCTCCTATTGTTTCTTGTGATTTTCTCAAACGCCACAAACTAAGTCGAAACAAAACGATTGTCGCCCTTGCATTGAGTCTCCACAGCAATAGCCCAGTAGCTGCACCATAACCTAACTCCTTTCTTGTTGAAACGAATACAGGGAACTGTCGAACCCGATCGGTTCTGACATTAGCGAGTGTAATTTTTAATATTCGCGTCCTGTCCTCAACATGTGACTGTAAACGGACTCTCATCAGTAGAGGCATATGAAATGGGCCTTGAATGAAATTGTTTAATTTAACAAAACCGCATGTATTGGTTGGCCACCTTTTGTCACACATCTATTAACCCGCATTATTGCCGGAGGATTTGCGTAAATATGCTCCCCAATTCAGTTAACAAATTGCAGAGCAAACATTTCACCAAACAAAATTATAAAATCTGCCAATGTAATTTCACGCTTATTTTCACTCAAAGTCTCCCACCAAACCCGCACCGCAAAAGCCCTACATCTCCACTCAGTCAGATACCTACCACCAACAACCCTTGAAAAAGGGGTTTAGCGCAAATCAAATTTTATACGCGACGGTGCTTAAAACACGGAAACAACAGTGCGTGATGCCAAAAGAAGAAGTTTATAGATCCGTGAATCGTCACTGGATTATATTTAAATCCTATATGTATAAATGGGGAGACGACAGCGCACCCAATGTAGCAAAAATGTCGTGTTGTTTTTTCTCTTGCTTTTTTTTTCGTGCAAAAATTGCTGTGGCAACATTGATGAATAACATAAAAACGTTATATTCCCTGGTCGAGGTTGTTTTATCTTTTTTGTTTGCCGGGATTTGAACGGATTTTTTTTTCGTGTGATTTAAGGACGAGCATTGGTAAGTTCAAGTTTGGGTAGTAGGAGGTTTTGTTTTACCTACCGCACAGCAGAGTCGTGTAGGTTGTACCGGATGTGGGAAAAATTGTTGTTTTGACTGTGGTGTATATATACCGCATGTAAGGATGTTCTCATATGGGTAAATGGAGGCAGGGGGCGACTAAACGACTAAACGACTATACGAGCTTCGACAACGTTGGCGGTGGATTTGGCGAATCATTCACGTAGAACATCCTTGATAATATGCCAAAAAGAGCTTACACTGGTATCGCGTGTACATAGTAGAAAGGGAGAGCCCGAGCGTAGATTTGCTCCTATCTGGATTTTGGGGTAGACCACCATTTCTACGTAAAGACAGCCTACGTAGCATGAGCAATGTAGACAAATACACTCACATGCGAACTTCAATCGTCAGTTAGAGTTAATGGCATGAAATGTGTAAATGTGGACAGATGACATGACTACCACCTGCACTGGATTCTGTCATCCAACGCGCGTCGTTGCAATGCTAGAGATGCTGGCATGCACTTAATAGTTTCTGCTGCTGAAATGCCTCTTGACATTTGTATCGACATAAACTACATTATTGTACATACATATTACTCTTGGGGCTGAAGTTGAATGCGCTGCAGATAGCGTACGTGGTAATTTTGAATTTAATACAAAATGAAAGAGGCACTGGTGATGGGTAGGTGTGTTATTGACTGTTTGTCATAGGTAGTGAGGTGATGACATCCACCTATGACAGTCAATGTATAGGTAGGTATTCATGGCGCCCAATTTCTGGGAATCAGTCGGGTGAAGCTCCTAAAGAAATGTACTTCTCATATGAGTCTATAGAGTGAGCTGTAAAAGTGCCTGTTGAAGGAAAAAATTAAAAGAAGTTCTTATCTTCAATTAATTTACAACTAATAATCATTTCCAACCACGTTCCAGGTTAAGTTTCAATTCACACTGGTGAAATTGCCGGTATGAAGTTTCCTATTGCGACCTTTACAGCCTCTTCTCGTCTGCTGCAGAAGATAAATTCGCAACAATCGCAACACCAACTCTGTGCAGAAATCCATTAAATGAAAAAGAAACCATCCTTTCAAAATTCGCAAATACCAACTATATCCGAAAATACCACCCCATTGGCAAAGTCCTCTAACCACGTTTCCGATGCGGCCACCGAAAACTTCATCAAACTGAAAGTTTTGCGAAAACTTAACCATACACACAAGCATGTACCTGCTGTCACATTATTTGAAGTGGAGTCTTCCACCGAAGCCACAATCACCACTTTTGGTGAGACCATTTAAAGGTCTCCTCCCTCTTTTCGTTAACAGGTCACAGCGACAGAGCACACACATAATAAGTAACCACAATCAAGAGCACACACTCCGAGGCGAGGACAATGGGAAGTTTCCCTCTCAAACCATAACCGCACTGAATAGAGAACGTCTAGGAACTGTGCGAAATGACCCAAGGAAAAAGGACACTTTGTCATAGGAAATCAAAAGAAATGAAACTGAATTAAAATGTGTGAAAAATAACCTAATATCCTTGATTCAGCAATCAAACTTAAGAAATCGGAACCGTAACTAAATTATACACACACTCTGTGCCGTCTCTGTGCCCATTGTTAAGCAATTTTTTTTTATTAGCGTTAACATGGGGTGCTAAGTACAATATCCTTTATGGAATTGTTCGCTCTGTGCTCCTTGTGTATGACACAAACACTTAAAGCATTACAAATGAGTGAATGAAGTGGTCCTTGATGGGATTATTTGGCATTGTTGGTCGATGACACTTGGTGTAATTACATGTGCGTACTATTTTGACCGTGTCGATTAATTTGGCGACAAAAAAAAATGGCAAAAAATGGGTCCCGACAAGCGATATGGCCGATCTTCTTCAAACAGTGTCATTTGCGGTAGTAGTTCGTTCATCTGGGACGTGGGGAATTGGGTATCTGTTGCTGTGCGCTTTCCGATAAGACTTTCTTTTCGACTTTGGATCATCTTCCTTTGCCATATGTAAAGGGGGACACCACTTTAAATGAAAGAGGTTAGCAGAAGGATTTTTATAGATTCACGTCGCGAGCAATGACGGGTAGGAAAAATTAAACCGAAAGACAAATATTTCATACAAGTAACGTAGGTATATTCGCATCTCGTCTCTGACCCGTCATGGCGGCGCGGTGTTTCAAGAGCGTATAGCGGGAATGTGTGTGCAAATGATGACTTCTTGTTCATTCAGTTGGAAATAAAGATACTGGAGGAGAGTGTTCGCTTACTCCTTGTTATGATATTGAAAATGAAAAACGATAGGACACAGGGAAAACGCACAGACCTAACATATATAACAGAAAAAAAAAATAAGAGGGAACAAAACCATCAGACTAGAGGAGGAAAAAAATAAAATCAAAATATAAATACATCGTACATAAGTACATGTGCATATAATGTACAATGGAAATTACCTCAAACCCCTGTGCTTCACATGATGTATGTATGTTGTATCGAAAATACATTTTATGATTTAAGTGCAGCGTCAACGGCAATGGGATGCATGACAATACAGTTTTACATTTAGGGAAAGTATACGCTCTTAGTTGACAAGCGGCAAGCTGCTTGCCGAACTTTCTGAAGTGTAACTATTATAGTCAGCGAGTTCTGCGTGCCGTTGGCACTGGTGCCTGCAAAGGTGGGTCTATACACTTAGCTTTATTTAGACACATAATAAACATTTTTAGTTTCGACTCCGAATTTTAGTAGTTCATTATGAGCTTCCGCAAATTCAAAGTCGGCACCAAAAAGGGGTTCAATCAACCACGATTTTGTCTACCTATAGTTTGTCCTTATGCTTGTGGACGGCGCTCAAGACCTCCTTCTCTCCAGTCTACTTTCCACTGGGCATAACAACAAGCTGATAATTTTCGTATTCTTCAAATTTCGGAAACCAAAATTTCCATATGAAATTTTCTACTCGAATTTATAATATTATAACCTAGAGCTAGCTAACCATATATTTTTATATTTTGATTTTTGGTACCTAATGAAGGATAAAAAAAATACAAATAAAAAAAAAAATAAAAAAAAAAGGTGCAGTGAGTCTACAAGTGGTTTGAGCTCGTGATAGCTTCAGTCTTCTTCTGTTTCCATCGCCATCTACAGTTTCAACGCGGATCTAATTTCAGCGAAGGTATTGCAGTTTCCCTGTACAAGAACCGTACATCCAGCAACCACGTTCCAGGAGGCATCTGTGTATCGATTTATCGTGTCGTTTGTATTAATACGCCAGCTGATTTGTTTGATTCTTTTCCGTTTCGTAAAACACAATCCGCGCTACTAATAATCGGTTTAAGTGTCCCGACTCTAATAATAACAATTTTTTGTGTCTAGACTAGATTTTACTAACTCACAATGGGGAAATTTCGCAGGTAAAATTACCCATTGTGACCTACGAACTATTTAGTGCGAAGGCTAAAAATGAAAAAAAGGTTCACATTCATCCTTTTGTAAATCAAGAAATAAAAGGCTTTTTGAGCGATTGCAAATATTTTTTTTCACCAAATTACTAATTACCTACTCTAAAACTAATGTTCCGTTTTTTTCTCTTTGGGTACGGAACCTTAAAAAGAGGCATTGACGGAAAGGGTCAGTGTCCAGGGATGGAAAATGCCATTTTAGATTTGTACTCAAACTGTTGTAAGATTGTACTGAAATGGAGCCAATTGTATTGAAAACAATTTTGCGTATAAAAAAGTGAATTCAAAATATTTTATTAACAAAACTGTACACACCCAAAAAAATACATATTTCAAAAAAAAAATTGCATACCTAAGGCCGCTCAAAACTCGGGAACTGGTCGTCCGATTTGAGCTATTTTTGCTTTGATTAGACTGTATGCCAATTATGCATATAAATGTAAAAAGGCAAATTACCATCAGATAAGCTGTCAAATGAACATTTCGTTCACATTAATTTATCAATTATCAAAGCTGTATATGAGACCATAATGACCAAAATTATCAATATAGTCATATTTGCCTTGATGGTCATTTATGGCATGTTGTAGAAGGGTACCTAATGCTGTTAAGAAAACAAAGCAAAAAAGTTGATGTTGGAAATTTGCTGGTAGAAAAATAATAGATATTATTTTATTTTACTTGTTTATGGTGTTCACTGCTCGAAATTGATTGTGGTAAATTTTTTGTAGAGATAAATGAATAAAGAGGTTGCGCATTGGTTTTGACTTCATTAATTCATTAATAAGAAAAAAAGAGAAAGAAAATGAAAATTAATCCCAATTCTACGAACGCATCAAACTAGGATGACAACAAAATAAAGTGCATATGGGCACATAGGACTTTATGCTGGCATTCGTGCTTTTTTATCTGTCAAAATCAGCCTGATCAAATGTGACATTCAGGTCACTAGAGCATATATATATATATTTCGAGAGATATTCGAATCAGACCACCATTGACGGGTCTCTTTTCGTCTCTCTACCACTGTAAATCACCCAGCTAGACTCTCTGGATATCTCCAGAGTTTTTTCCTGGGTTCGATTCCTAGTGTTACCGCTAAGCATCTGTGAAAATTCTGTTTCATCGACTGGGTTTCCACACATTGAATGTCCCAAGATTTTCATTCTTCTGCCAGCCAATCCCAGCGCCAATGATGTTGTAATGTTTTTCATGCGTCTGATCACCGCCTGATTGTCCAGTGTCTCCACCTGACCCTCAAGCAAGTAGTCGAACGCATGCGGCACAATGCAATCATCTTCAGCCTGGTGTTACCGCTAGCATCAGTTGAAAAATCTGTTTCATCGACTGGGTCCCTCCACCCAATGATGTCCCAAGATTTTTCATTCTTCTGCCAGCCAATCCCAGCGCCAATGATGTTGTAATGTTTTGCTTGCGTCTGATCACCGCCTGATTGTCCAGTGTCTCCACCTGACCCTCAAGCAAGTAGTCGAACGCATGCGGCACAATGCAATCATCTTCAGCCTGGTGTACGCCAACGACCCGCGGTGTTCTCAAAGTGGTCCCCCATCTAAGTACTAACCGCACCCAACTCTGTTTGATTTCGGTGATCTGACGAGAACCGATTTTCCAGCGTGGTATGGTCGTTGGCCCGTCACTAGAGCATACATTGTATGAACATATTTTGACAGGAGAACTATCAGAAATTGGCATTTTATGACCACTTGGCATACAGTATAATCTTACCTTAAGGAAGGTTCATGCAGTGAGAAAATTGAAAAATTTTAAACAGGGATTGGGAAAATTCGTAGAAATTGATTTTCCCTAAGGGGATTTGTTAAAAAATTTAATATGGGTACAGTGCGATCGTGTTTGTCAAGAGTTTTGTCTGATTTTCATGATTTCGGAGATTTTCTTTACACAAATCATTTCTTGTGCTAATTTGCAATTGGATTTTCGGTAGTATGCAGCAACTATTAGCGGCAACTTCACATTGTTTCAATGTGGCAGCTAAGATTCTGCACTGTCAAAATAAGGGACCTTGCTAAGCAGGGCGGAAACAGTTAGTAGTTTACCTACATATTCATATTCAAAATATTGTCCTGAGCTTGAAACTCATAACGGGGTGAGTTTATAATGAAAAGTCGAATCCAGTCAATGCTTTGTGTGTAAAACTTAATACAAATAGTTCGTTTATTGATTTGATTTTCTATTTTAGGATCCACAAATTGCAAGAGAATTTGAAAGATAGGTACAGATAGATAAATTGTATCGAAATACGGCAAATTGTACTTTGTTACTAGAGCAATCTCATTTGCATCGAATTCGATATAATTGTATCGACTTTTCCATCCCTGTCAGTGTCCAGGTTGAAACATTTAGATTATAATGTCGTTTTCGATTTGGCTTTTCAGATTTTGACCTGATATTTCAGATTGGTGCAGGCACAAAACCCCCAGATCTCGATGAGGGATTGGGAAATTGTGTCCGAGAGCCAAAGGATGGTGCAAAAGGTTACATCATTATATTCGATGAACCACCTGCAGCTTTGAAAAAAGATATGCAGATGCCGCTCTCATTCGCAGCGAGTGGGGTTATTCTCAAGCTCCTAAAGCGGACTGTAGAGGACACCTGAGACTGTGAAGGAGGCGACTACATCAAAGAATGAAGGTAGTCCAAATCAACCTCCATCACAGTAAGGTATAGCCTCAGGCAACCTGAGGCTGTTTCTCGAGGAGGAACAGCTGGATCGGGCCTCTTTTCAAAAACTATGGATCAATAAAGATCAGGTGATGGGACTAGGGTCGAATAAATACGACATACTTTATGTCAAAAACAAAGGTAAAGTAAGATCGTGTATTATGTAAAAAAAAGAACTGCATGCTGTAATATTGCTTCATTTCAGCACAGGTGATATGATGGTGGTGGAGATCAGAGGCGAGGGTGATGGCTGTAGGCTGGCGTCAGTCTACATGCCAAATAATGACGACATATCAGTCCCCCCTGAACCGGTAAGGGCGCTAGTAGCGGCGTCAGAACAAGATAGGGAAAACTTAGTCTTAGGCTGTGATGCTAATGCCCATCATACTATTTGGGGTAGCTCAAACATTAATGCCAGAGGTGAGGCTTTGTTCGACTATCTTCTTTGCTCCAATCTGCTCATTTCTAATCGGGATAATGATCCCACTTTCGTATCGCCGAAATTATAGACGAGAAGAAAATAGCATGGGCCTATCAGAATCGCAGCATGCGTACAAGAAAAGCAGATCTGTTGACACGGCGCTACATAGTGTAATTTCGGTAGTGGAGGAATCTCTACACCATAAAGAATGCACACTGAGTTTTAAGCAGATTGCGTAGAGCCCACCTAAATAGCAGCCTATATGTGACTGGATTGGACTCATGCTAGGCACACGCAGGATCAAGTCACAGCTAGGGGACGTGAGCACTGGACGGAAGGTCAGTAGGGGAACACCTCAAGGTGGAGTCCTCTCGCCGCTTAAATGGCTCCTCGTAGTTGATGAACTGTTAAAAATACTGGAAGCGGAAGGGTTCATTGTGAGCGTATACGCAGACGATGGCGTTATTCTGACTCCAGGTAAATTCTCTCCAGTTCTCAGCGAAAGACTTAGTTACGCACTCCTGCTAGTCACTAACTGGGTCACGGGCCGCGTACTCGGAATGAGCCCATCAAAGACGCGAAATTCTTGTGTTCACGAGAAAAAGGGTAATCCCCGCCCTCAATACCCCAAGGATGGGCGGGATAGACCTGACAATCTCAAAAACAGCTAGGTATTTGGGAAAAATACTATAGATTCCGAGCTCAGCTGGAAGGAAAACATAGATGATCGCGTCAAAAAGCCATACGTGGCACTATATGCCTGCAAAGAGTATTCGGCAATACATGGGGATTCAGGCCGCACGTAGTGCACTGGCTTTACACAGCTATAATGAGGCCCATCCTTACATATGGTACAGCAGTGTGGTGGAAGGCTATTGAGAAGAAATACAATCTTTCAAGCCTAACCAAAATACAAAGGGCAGCATATGCATCGGTATAACGGGTTCCTTACGAACCACCCCCACCGCAGCTATGGAAGTAATGCTAAACCTTATCCCTCTGGATATTTACTGCAGCACGCATCCCTTGAATCCCAATGGAGCGCGGCGAAGGAGAAGGTGTCTACAGACTATCTACCTCCCACTTTCGTTTTTGACAGGAGATTCAAGCGAATGGGAGAACAAAGAGGTAACAGTAGAAGAGGAGCTAGCCCTATACACCGACGGTTCTAAGATGGACATCGGTACAGGCACGGGCATCTTCAGCGAAGCACTGGGCCTACGAGAATCATTCAGAATTAGCGATGATTGCAGTGTCGTTCAAGCAGAGGTAGCCCCTACCACCCAATTGGCCTTTACTAATAAACAATCTAAGTTTCTTCCATTTAAAATATATACCCATTGTGAACTAATTAAATTAAAAGTATAAACGTAAAATTTTTAAGGCTCAATGAGTAGACTTGGACTTGTCGTCCACTTGGTGCACACCTTCCCAACGTGAGATCTTGTGCATACGAGTTAAAAATAATAGTTGAATAAACTGCTGACGAAAACGATACGATAACCTGGCCAATTTCCCAACTAGTCAGGGTCTGGAAAGGTCAGCTTTCCAGATTAGCAGCCTTTTGTCAAACGACAACCGGCCGCAGCTGATTGAAAAAATTGCAGCTAGCCAAAGAGCTATATGCCAAAAGCTATTTCCAAACATTAAATTGCTGCCTAGCCCAACTTACCTTGGAGCCGTGTAGCCCATTAAGTAGAGCCCCACTAGGTATAGAATGGTCCGAATTTTGCGTAGAAATAAAACACATTTCTTGGTGGACAATTGCCAGATCCAAATACTAGGTGGGATATTTTTATTTTATTTATAGTTCCAACAGTTTCCCTTCGACAAATTTTTTGTTGTATTTTCTTTTTTATATAATTATGTAAATTTTTTATGATTATATAGTACATCAATAACTTTATGTAGGTAGGTATTTATTTTGATAGTAGGTATATATATTTTTGAATTGCATATGGATATATTGAGTTAATGAGATAAAACTTGTAACCACATCAAATTTCTATACGAGTATGCTTTATGTAGGTTATTTCTTTTGTATATCAACGAGTATTATTTATATATATTTTTTAAAGTGCCTCTATACATATATGAAGTTGAGAGCCGAATTAACAATTCTTGTTATTTGTCTACTAAGGGTTTGTGCCCCATATACATATATATCTATTGGAATGATTTCTTAAAAATAGTATGTATATATTTTTTAATTCATGTATACACTATATACAGGTTGTAATACTCATAAAAATTTAGTTGCGTGTGGTCTAAGTATCGGATAGTAGCCACCTTACCTAACCTATAGTTGGATATTTTAGTTGTTTACTGGATGAGTAATATAACACAAATAATAGATATGCTGTTTTTTTTTATTTTTAAATAACATGTATATATAATGCACTAATAGACGAGTAATTTTTACTATCATTTCTGTTTATGTATATGCCATTACTATAATATTCACTCTTGTGTCTGTGGGGTGTTTGCGTGTTTTTTTGCGCTACCTATGCCTAATGTATATATTTAAATGTTAAAATAGTTACTCATGTTATTAAGGAGACATAGTTTTTTCAAATACATATAGTTATGTCCCTACTATGTTATGTATACATGCTGTTTCAAATCTACCTCTACAGTACGTTAGTATAATTGATTTGGAATAGTTACTCACACACACGATAATACTTTTTGGTTTTGTTTACTGACAAATGCAATTGTTGGTGTAGTTTGGTTGTTAGTAGGTTTTCTGTTTAGCTGTGCATAAATATGAATCTTTAAGTATTAGTTTAGTTTAATACACACTTAATAAAGTATTACTTGTTAATGAATTATTAAAGTGAGTTCTGTTTTGTTCTTCTGACTAAACTAATGTGTTTCTAATAGATACATATGGACATTGAGGTGGTAATTCAATCAGTTATGTAATCTGTGGCTATTTTTTATATGTTTTTTGTTTGCAATATCAATACAATTGAATATATGATCTTATTGAAATGCTTATCTGTACTTGTTTTTTGGCTAGGAATACGTACCATAATACATGAAATAACTTTCGTAATTTTCGTCCCTCCCTTAGTCACGCTATCTCACTATAAACACACATAGCGGACAGTCCATGGAATCTAAACTACGTGGTAGTACTGAGATCTTAAACCATTTTCACTTCTGAATTATTTACACTTACTACAGTATTATCTTAACGATATGAATATTTCTGATTAGTTTAACTTTAACATTTTTAATTTTCAATAAAACTTGCTAAGATATTTTTTATTTTCGTTTTTTTTTTTCTGAAGGGTTTTCTGAATTCTGTGGTATGAGATGTTCGATGCAATTTTTGCAGATGTTATCCACTAGTATTTGAAAACAGCGCCATTTTTACTATTTTTTTTTTTTGTACATCAATATATTTTAAAGACCTTGATTTGGATAATAGTTTATGTTTTGACTACTGATGGGGGCTTAGCCACTGCATCATAATAATATATCTGTATTATATAATTTATATATTTTATATGTACATTTATAAGCTGTGTTTTTTTTCAACCAAGGGATGAGTGCATTACAAATAAAGGATGGGCCATTTTTTGGGGCTCAGGTTATGGCCCTACGTTCAGAGCAATACACTTCGCTTGAAAATACCAATGACATTACCCAGCCTGAACTTACACACTCCATCTACTGATTTATGAAGTAGATGTGCTTACAAAAATTTAGATTATATTTTTCAAGTGCTTTCGGTCCTCGGGCAAACTATGTGTCAGTGCAAATCCATTTTGTAAGTAATACTGCCAATATACTCTGCTTTTATCCACCTGATAAAACTCTGTGCCTGTTTGTGGGAGCTGTTGTTATGGTTCCATCAACAATAATCGACGTTATCGCAATTCTTTGATTCTCTTTCCTGAATCCCGCCGTGTTTCAAAAGCTAAGCTAGTTTTAATCAATGGACGAGTGTGTGTTTTCATAGCTAGGTATACAATGCTCTATGAGAGATGCCCATTCAAAAATATGTTTTACAAACATTCTTTTATGTATTTTTTGCATTTTTTTTTTATACTAAACTAACTTATAAATATAATAGAATTTTAAAAGAAACAACCTCGAGTATTTATGACACAAGAACTATTTCCTTCAAATCGATTTCGTTTTCGTTTCTTGTTTTATTCTTATTTTTAGTTTTTACTTGGTTGTTATTTTTCTTGTTATGGTTTTAGGCTGCTTAGCTTAGCTATGCACTGGGTGTTTTGACTTTGATGCACATTCATTCCACTTAAAGCAGTTGAATGTTACTTCTACTGCTACTATGCCAGGTATTGCACATTATATGACTATGTGTGCATAAAGGGAGAATGTAGGTACACATGACATGGCAGCTTATCTGGCACTATTTTAATCTACTGAAATTTCAATGAACATTTGTACAGAATTGAGTAAACTAATGTCGGGGAAAATTATCTAAATTTTGATATTTTTCAAATAAAGTTTTAAAACTTTTTCATCGGCAGCTAATTGTTTTTATTGCACAGGACCAACATATAATTTTAGTTATCTCGAAATCGACCTTAGTTCTAGTTCTGGACATATAACATTTCTCTAAGGTTTATTAATTACACTAATAAGAACACACAATTTTCGTTGAAGTGCATAGTTTAATAGCTTTTTTTACATTATTTTTTTTACATAAGTCGTTTTAATTTAAGTTGTTCCGTTGTTTATTTATGAGTGGATAAAATTTGCAAATGTTGTTTGTTTATGGTACGATTAAATAAATGTTTCTAAAAAGCAACAGATTTTGTTTACCACTTGTGCTCAGTTAGTTCCACAATTCATTCAACGGCACTCCTCCGCGTAGCATTCATTCTCACACTAATGTTAAATGAAGTTCTTCAAACAGTCGTGACATTCGGTCGTAATATCTCAGATTAACAATATTTAAAATAGATTAGTCAATGATGACAAAAAAAAAAGAATGGTTTCTCATCGTAGATTAGATCAACTAACGTGAAAATAATTTTCCTCTTCCGCTTACGCACTTTTTATAAAGGTGGCTTTGTTAAATTTAAATATCAACTCAAGATTATGAGCTTAAACAGTTTAAAATTAATGGAAGCTGCGACATTTTTCTCTATGTACAAATATATATTTTTTTATATTTTTTTTACTTACACAATAGGTTAAATTGTTGTCTAATATCATATGAGCAAGTTCAAATATAATATCTTTGGTTATAGGTTGGTTTTCTATTTTTAATTGACTGCTATAAGTATATAGTATTTACAAGTTTTGATTACATACTATGGAATATATTTACAATATTTTATTCAGCTCCATTTTACTCTCGGATTTACATGGCCCTTTCAGTTCAATTAATTTTCTATAAATATTTGTAACATTTCTGTTTGACCTACAAAACCTACTTCGCATAGAAGTGAAATATTATAAAAGTGTATAAAAATAAGTAGGAAAGAAATCCAGGCATATTTCAACTAAAATTCTTTTTCATATAGGTACTCAATATATGTTAACAAAACTAGTTTTGTAATTGTACAATCTCTATATCTGTATATAAATAAATATACTCTAAAACCGTGTGTATATAAATAATTTGCCTTCTGAGAATGTTTGTTTGTTTGAGAATTTAATTTGGATAATAAATGCTTCTCATGCGCTGGGCGCTGCATATGACATTATTAACTGACATGCATAACTGACAATGTCGGTTCTCTTTTTTGCATAGCCTGTACCAAAATACTTTTTATTTTATTTCTTGTTTTCAACAAAAGCTGTAGCACTTTTATTTTGGAATGGTATCGAAGCGGTGGTATTGTGGGGTGGGGTTAAGTTAGTATGGTGGGACACTTGAAAAGGCATATAGAATACAAATTGACAAAGTTATTTGTTTCTGAATAGTAGAAAATGCAAGCAAATAATTTCGCGGGACTAAGCAATGTTCGCATTTGCAGCGAGAAATGTTTCAGTAAACAGTATGGGAAGGGAAGTCTCTTTGTTTTTTTTTATCTTGAAAGCACAAGTTTGTTAAAAAATCTTGAAAAAAAAATGTAGAAAAAGTAGGCTGTTGTGTGCGGATGAAAAAGTATGTGTTGCTAGAAAGCACGCTGGCATTTCTATTCTATAATAACCTCAAGTTAGTAATGCGACAAGATAGTTCTCTTTGTTTAGGGCACACTCGAATACCATTCCAAATTACATTCTTTCCAGACAATCGGAATTCAATAAAAAATTGGAAACATATTGCAACTACCCGTAGCTGGCTTTCTATGTTACACATAAAATTAAACAGTGTACAATGTACATGTTCCAACTACGGGCTTTTAGAATAGACGCTTCTCATACACAGAATTTTTAAGGAACTATTTCTAAAATAGAAAGAATGAAACTTAAACGAAAACTAAATGTTGATTTATTGCATTTAAAGGAGTAAGGGTTTTCTATTTTCATTAAAAAATTAATGTTTAGTCTAAAAGCAGAAACCAAAAAATGCTGCGCCTTATGTGAGTGTTAACACAAAAGAAGCAAGCCCAAATAGTGCTCATCACAGGCGTTTGTCTTGGACCATGTTTGCCAAAATGGAAGCAAATGTGCACTTTTCTAATCCCTTAAATCACACTTTATGATGTCCATTTGGAGGTATATGTCTAAGCTCACTGGTGAGCGCATCTATGCCATGAACTTAGAGAAAAGTTGATGAAGCAACCCGAGTAGGCCTTGCTGACTCACGTGAAGTGCTTTCCTATATCGAAGCAAATCTCGACAAGGTCCATGGAGGTTCGAAGATGGCAATGTTATTCAAACTTTACTGTCTTCTCAGTAGTAAGAGAGTTAGTGTATAAAATGCAACCTAAGAACACAGCAGATGAGAGGAGTAGCGATCAGGATGGTTGGCGGGGACAGCGTTATAAAAGCATCAATTTCGACTATTGTTATCAAAGTAAAGAGCTTTAGCAACAACACGTAAAAGCTGATTACAAATACAAGATTCTTTACGACAATAATTGTTATATTCTATATTACAAAAAATAAAGCTGATGCGCTAAGCCACCTGCAGCCTCACGCACTGTATTATATCGCTTACAATTCTGAAGTAATTTATTGCAAATGTTGTAAGAAATATCTTCAGCCGTTGCCAAATAATCTCACACTGTTGAAAATGCGAATCATATGTCGAAGAAATTTCCTCCCTGTGTAAATAATCCTACCATGAAAAATAGAGTCTAATGTGGTTCAGTTTAAAGATGTCGGTGGATGAAATCTGATGTTGGAAATCAATTGAAGTTCTTAAAAAAAAAACACGACTTCGTCGTAAATGCAAACAAATCTACGAAAACTTGATAAGTCCAAGCATTGTCTAGTACTCACCCGTTGGTCCACTGTACCCGGATTTATTTTTAATTTCTGCTTCTAGACTACAGGATAAAACAAGTTCAACAACATAAAAACTTAGCTGCTCTAAATGAATGTCTAAAACCGAATGGTTAATTATGGATTGATTCATGCTATTATAAAAAAAAAAACTCATCATAACGTCTGTACAGGGCGAAATGTTCCTCTTCTGTGCGATAATGGATTAAATTATAAAAATACAACCCAAATTGTTTAACTCCTAGACAAACATGTATGCTATATATATATTTATATACTTTTTGTTTTAATAGTTCCGACTTGATTATTTACGTGTGATTATTACTATAAATGTTTGCTCGAAGCTCATTGCTCATCGTCTTTATCTGGTTGCAAATTATAAACTTGTGTACATGTATATGACTGGCTTCTGTGCAATAACAAAAAACATAAACGCCATACAACTTAGACTGTTAAAACTTAACTTTTTGTACTCCACTGGTTGTTTTACTTTGCACTTTCTTTATTCATATTAATGCACTATTTCAGGTACCTACATAAATTTTCACAATGGTTATTATTTTTTTTTTTAGATGTACATTTTCTGACAGTAATATTTTGGTTCTGTTTTTCTTTTCTATGTTTCGTTATTAAAATTTTGGACAAGCTAGAAATTAGTTTTATTTTCAGGGTTGTTGTTGTTTTCGCCGTGGCTGGTGTGTTTTCCTTTTTCCACGATCGGCTCTGCTATGTTCAATATTGATAAATGTTTGTTTTGTTGTTGTCGCCAGCAAGCAGCCGCTACTTAGTCATATAGATGACTGTTTTTCCTTCGTCGGTAAGACTGGGAGCGTAGCTTTAATCTTGAAATAGACAAACGAAACCTTCTCCGTCTCCTGAGTCTCCTTGCAATTGCAGAAGTGAGAACTCTCGGAGGCGGCAAAGGTACGGGGACTGCTTGCATGAGTGGATCTTGTAAATTAAATGGAAACATTGGAACTAATGGTATTGGTCGAAAAATATGTCTCATAGGAGCACGAACTGTAAATTAAAAAAAAAATACATACATATGCATTTTTTCTATTGACTATATACCAATTGAGAAGTAAGTACAACATTTAGACAATCAAGCTAAAAACACTTACTGTCGTTAAGATTGAGATTTGTATTCTTATTCATTCTTATTTTTATTTAATTTTTTTTATTGGTTGCAGAGACCTGGTGGTGGTTTTTTGTTCGCTTTTGCATGACTTCCAATTATTATTGCCAATTGAACTGAATAAAATAAATTTAATTTTTGAATTTAGCTTAACAAACCACCTACGAAAAGAAATTTTTGTTTCCACATGAATTAAAAATAGAAAATAATTGATTTGAAATTTTTTTTAACACAAACATTGAACTAAATTACAACATAGAAAGTGTAGATTGTGGCTGAAGGAGTTTTGAGCTGAGCTGAGCTGTTTAATTTTGATTTGTTTATCTAGCATCCTCCTATATGTGGTATCACAAGGGACTTTATAATGGTCTAAGGCCCATTTTATTCACTCGAAGTTGAACACAACTTGGGAAGTTTCCCATATAAAAATACCCAAGTTGTGTTCAACTTCGAGTGAATAAAATGGGCCTAAGTGTGTCGGCACACAGCCGACAGCCACTTCTTCCTAACCTAACCTATCCTCCTAAGCAGAGTTGGGCAGATTTGAGTTGATTTTAAATGCCACGGCAACCGTGGGTATTTTTCTTTTTATTATAATAAGTAATGGTGACCATTCGTACTTGTTTTGTATTTAAACATGACAAATGGTTGTTTGTTCCAAGGAAACAGGTGTGTCATTAGTCAAACTGAATGTAGTAACCTTGTAAATAGCATAGAAAAATATTGAAATGGGTTTAATTGCTTTTCAGATAAGGATTTGACGGTACGTACTTCGCGTTCAATTATATCTAATAACTACAAAATAGTTTTGAACCATTGAAAATTTATTTCAAGTCCAAGTAAAAGTGCAAAATTAAATTAGTGCATGCAGGTAATCGTGGTGCAATGGAAAATAAATTTAACAATCCAAAACTACATGTAACCCAAATAAGGTATCATTTTCTAATTTCAACTGTAAAAAAGTACATAACTTAATTGTATAATGCTATTAAAACTGAATAATATATTAACTGTCTACTTTACTAACCGATCATGCCGAACTCTGCTATGGAATGACATGATTCATGACCTGTGTTTTATTTTTTTTTTTTTTAATATTTTCACTATCCGATTTTTATTAAACTGTTGTGCAGGGTGCGCCTAATTTATTCACATTAAAAAATCGTATTTGTCGCGGACTAACTATAAACTATAATATGTGCCCCAAAATAAAAAAAGAGCCTTGGTGGTCACACTAAGTCAAAATTACAAAACAGTTTCTAAGATTCAAGCAGAGCTTTTCGAAGCTAGAAGATGAATTTTAAAATAATTTTCTCGTACAGGGTGGGTTTTGAAAATTAAAAAGAAAAAGTTATTCAAGCTTAGTCGCTTATTATTTTTGAGGCATTCCTGTAGAAATGAACTTTCAAAGTCCTGAGCTTTTCGGAGTAAGAGCTTTTACGTAGTCCACGAACCGCTGAAAACTTTACTGCTGTTATATTGACTGAAACCTTCAACCTAAAAATACCTTTTGCTATGCTCGTTTTGTTATACTGAAACTGATATGAAACGATAGACGCTTTTGCCATCCATAGCTTTTGCTATCCCAAAAATTGAAATAAAAGCAAAACCGTTAAAAAACTGCCTGTGGGAAAACGAATCTTTCAAATATGGCGCATGGACACAAAAAAGGATGCATTTTTTTTTTTGTTCTGCATTTGTCATTCTGATTTTAAAGGAAACATTGTGAACATTAAAAGAAGCTTGCTGAATTGTATTGTAGTGGACGCGAAACTTTAGAAAACGCAGGAAACGAAGCATTTTCCCAGCATTTGCAAAAACGTCGAATTCCAACGGCTAAAGCTTAACGAAGGTAGCTTTTATTAAATAAAACTTATAAAGTAAAACAAGCAAGCGAGATAAATGCTCAAGAGATTATAACCTTACCTTTGATTTTTGTCTGACGAAAATGGAGCTGTCTATATAATGGATTAGAATAATTATTAATTAATTAATACTATAATATACTATAAGGTAAAAAATTGACTCGTCTGGATTTGTTTCAACTCCTATATACAAAATTGAGCTACACTAACCGCGATTAGTTACCCTTCATCTAGTTTTAAAAATAGTATCGCTAATTGTATGCCAACTGACAACTGACACGCTTTCTAATGTGCTCAGGAATACGCAGCCCGGACCTACACCTAATGCCATTGCTCAGAAAGGACAGTTGCCTCACTCTCTATCAGTATAAGGAACTTCTACAAAAAAAAAAAAATTCATACACACACATACAGTAGTTTATACATTAGTTATAGAGAGCATGCAAATAGGACAGAGCTTTTCATTGTAAAGACCATGGATTTATTCCGTCTCGGTGGGAAGGTTACACTTAATTAAGCTGTGTAGTTAAGATTGTTTGTGTTGGCACAAAACTAGGATTAAAAGTAAAAACTTAACGAATTTTGTAAAATGATTGTAAAAAAAATAAACTTACTTATAGATGTGATTTTTGTTTGTCGGCTTTTAGCTTTGTAGTATAGAGAGCACAGCAAATTCTTTAAAGCAACAATAAATATGAGTATCTATATACAAAATTATTATACATTGTTTATACATAAGAAAGCCAATTGGTTTGAATAATAAATTTCTTTGTATTTATAAATATTTAAAATTAAAGTTTGACAATTATTGTCATTACCAATTTAATACTTTAATACTGTATATTCGAGTGTGAGGTGTTTGCAGTTGTAGAGGCATTAGCAACAGAATGTTTTTTTTTTTTTTTTTTTTGCGTAAAAAACACATACATATATAACACTTAAATTTATATAATTTGTTATTTTTTTAAATTTCTTTAGAGACATTTATACATTTATAAAAGACATATTAAAATAAGTGTCATTTAATTTTAACACTTACCGCAGTCATGGTTTTCATTGTATCTGTTTGGACAGTTGCAACGTCGACCCAGGCCGCTAGGTCCCGGCCGGTTCTCTAGGGGTACAAGTTCATTGACCACGTGCATCTCGATTTCAATTCCTTGGGCAACACCAGCGCCTGCCTCACCAAACGCTTGTTGCAAGCAAGCGACGGCCGGAGATGGTGGTGGACTTGCACCCTCTATGGCGGCAACTGCAGCTACTGGATTGCCTACTGATGTACTTCCAACTGGAGCGGCGGATTTTCTGTAAACCGTGCTGTTCATGGTCAACTTGCGGACATTTTTGTCAGGCTGAAAGACGAGAATGTATGCCTTTGGCGAGTATAGACAGATGAGGGCCACAGATGCACTTAGACTGATCGATATGCACAGGGTGGTGATTTGAATCTGAAGAGACATTGCAAGAGAAGAATTCAAGGCAGCGACGGTAATTCGGTTTGGAAAACACCCAACAATACAAAACCAAAAACAATGGCTTTTCAATTGCCAGACTCACCTCATAGGAGTTGCCAGTGCCGAAGTAGATAGGGACGAATGCTAACCAAATGATGCAGGTTGTGTACATCGTAAATCCAATGAATTTGGACTCGTTGAAATTTTCTGGAATTTTTCGCGTCTTTATAGCATACACAGTGCAGATGGTGATCAAGAGCATATTGTACAGCTGCGAGAACAAGAAGGACATGTCCTGTATTTTGCACTTGAGAATGACTTCGGAGCGGTCTGGATAATAGAATCTGGTTCCTGGCGGCTCAACAATCATCCACACCATGTTTATTATGATCTGAATAGCTATAGACGAAAAAGAGAAACAAATAAACCGCCAGTACGATGAGGCGGCTGCTAAAAGACTTACCAATTAAAGTACAAGTAATAACAACTTGTGATTGTGGACTTATGTACTTCAAACGCTGTGCAGATTTGGACGCCGAATGGAATATCCTCGAAATGCGGTTGGTTTTGGTCAGCAGTGCACTGTAGATAATCGAGAAACCAACTCCGATGCCGAATCGTTGCACAATGCAGGAGCCAATCGTGGGCTTTGCAATCAGTGCGAACGTGTTCGAGTAACAAACGAGAATGCCAAACAGAAGGGTGTAGCTAAGTTCACGTCCCGATGCTCGCACCAACGGAGTGTCATGGTTGATGGCAAACAACACAATCACCATGAGTGTCATAATGATGCCGAAAATTGCAATTGCCATTGGAACGATGGCGAAGAGCGATTGCAATCGCATATACTGAATATCGAGTGCATAGCAAGACAGCTTGTCCGGGTATGGCCAGAAGCCTGGTCCGCAGTCCTTGCAAGTGAATTCGTCGTGTACGAATTCGTATGGCTCGCAGTTGTCACAAATCCAGCAGCATGTGTCGCCCTGCACAAGCAAAACATGCGGGGATGAAGACATTTATTTAATTCACTGTTCAATGCTGGTGGTGGTGGGTCGAGGACATTGTGTTTGCTTTCAAGTGTATATAGAGTGCCACAGGCAACCAAATTTGCTTCCAGCAATGGGCGAAGTGTCGCTAAATAAACGGATTACGTTGACCACATTAAGTTCAATTGTGTGCACAAATGTTTTTATTGCACACGAATTCTTAATGCTGTCCAATTTGAAGCATATTCATGAAATTAACATTTTTTCTTCAAAAATATTTACAAGAACTAACTAAAGTTAGACAAACTACTGATACGAATGTCAGTTAAAGCAGAAAAACAATTTAAATAAAATTTCCCCACCTGAACTATGAATCTCTGAGAAGATGGCAAGTGCAGCCTCCTCAAATGAAAATTCCCACACAGATGGCTAATATATCCACCTTTGTTTAGATGCCGATGACATTGATAAATCTGGCTGCCTACAAACGAAAGCTTGGCATGATTTTTCTCTTCAATGCCGATCACCCACCACCAATTCTTATGAATGCCGTCAGCTTGACAGCATTGGTCTAATTTATTCATACCTGCTGCTTCTTAATCATGCCCACTTCGCATGGAAGCGAGCATGCCGAAGTTGGCATCTCGGCTTCTTTATTCCAGACGACATCATGCATATTTAATTCCAATTGATTGAACCACTTGCCCACCACCTGCAAATAAAAGCAAAGCGAAAAGGACTCGCAAAAGGCTTTCGCATAACCCCTACATCGTCACACATACCTTGTAGTGGTAACCTGTAGAGTTATCGAGCTTCTGATAGTTGAGTATGTCGTAGCGAGCAAGGCCGTCACCCTGCCTATCGAATTTAACTTCGCTCCCAGCCAAGTCTGTTAAAAAGAAAGCAAATCAACAGAAAGGAAAAAAAAAAACAAAAACAAAAACAAAATGTTCAACATTCATTCAGAGAGTATTGTTGGGTGCGACAACACGAACCGATAAATGACACATTCAATAGATAATAATCATAGAATTGCTTCCCATCGTAATTAGCCATTTCAGGGCAGGCGTTCGAGTGTTGACCGGTCGCTGGTTTGTGGTACCAGACAGACTCACTATGATGGTGTCTATGCGTTTGGCTCGAAGCACCTGGATCCAACAAGCCACCCAGCGAACAAACGTCCTGGTGGAGTCTGTGGAGAGCGTGAGCAAACGCATAGACAGCATCAACGACGAACTGGGTCTTTGATTCCTGCTCGTAGCTGTGGAGGAGAAAAGTGGCACAGATTATTTGAATGAGTGGACTGGAACGACTCATAAATCAAAGCAAATGCCTACAATGGCACAAATGAAAGTGAAAGCTAAGAGGTGCTAGCTTGATGGATGAATAAATTAAAAAAAATGCTCTGACAGAAAGCGAATGACATATGACTGCGTGGATGGTCTTTTGTGTTTGCCCTAGAGTTGGCTGTAGTATGTCTGTATATGTATTCAGGTGGGTGGGCTTTTCTTAGGTTAAAGCTGTTTTGAGGTGATTCCGATTGAACAAGTTGATGAGCGCAGAATTTTGCCGGCTTCGAATTTGGGACTTACTGTGAACCGATTTTATACAATATGTTCGCACGATATGTTTATGAGTACAATTTGCGAGTGGTCTCAGGCACATGTCGAAACCGGCTGTTTCGATAGAGGTCAGTCCGGAATGTTTAACCGAGCATTTGCCCGCTTGATGAATGTAGTCGAAAGATTGATATTTTTAATGACAAATCCAAAGATAGATCATGTATTGTTTTTGTTCGTGCAGGAAAACGTTGTGTTTGTCTATTGATCCGGGAGGATGACAATGAATGTAAAAGAAAACGCATATGAAAACTGAGAAAACTGGATGGATGACAAGAACTGTAAGGAAATTATCGTTTGACACTGAAACAAAGACCTACCCGACTTTCTCGGACAGCCTGAAGCTCTTGTCGCACACACGGATTCCAAGGCGGTCCTTCATCAGTACTGGCAAATTCTTTGGCAAGGTACAATCGAAGGTATCCTCCCAGTATTCGTCGAACCATGGATTTCTGGTGTTGGTCTCGGGTGTCAGAGACATCATGTAGTCGTCAAAATCTTGAATCAATTCCGATTGCAGCTCAACGGTGATGGCACCCTCAGCAATGTCTTCCAAACCGTCCAATAGCTTTTGTTGTTTACCCCAACCGTCACTGGCAATCCAGTGGAATGGTTGGGCCAAGTTAGCCCGTTTTGCAGCTTGCAGCAGGCGACGGGCATCTTCAGCTCTGACGAAGAGTACAACACCTCTGGCATTGGGCTTCTTCTGCAACTTGCTTATGATGCCATCAAAGACTTTGTCATCAGCAGCCGACGGCACTTTCTCTGCTGCTGCGATACATACATTCCTTTCCGTGGCTTCCTTGTGAAAAGCCTCAATGCCATACTCGCCGTACGAGCCCTCGGAGTGAATAGTCGACACGTACGACCAGTTGAAGCATTTGATGATGTCAACCATGGCAACTGATTGAAACGTGTCTGGGGGTACTGTCCGTGCAAATAAGTCAAATCTGGTTTTGTCGCTTAGTGTCTTAGCGGTCGAGGCTGGTGAGATTTGCGGAATATGAAAAAGCCGCAAAAGATTGGCCACCTGCAATGAAACCGAGCTGTATGATCCGCCAATCACACCGAACACGGGTCCAGTGGTGTTTCGTCGCAGCTGTGGCGTTGATAAATCCTGACATTCAAATGCCGAAGTGTCCAAGTTGTTCAGTGAGCTTCGCACAAATTGAAGGGATTGATTGAGGGCGTACGTATCCCTAGAGCAAGTATCCAGGATATGCACCCCAATGGTAATCCCGGGTAGTAGTGTCGAGTCATTGTTTAAACGGTCTACGGCGTAGAGCATCGCCTCAAGTCGGTGAACACCACGGTTATAGACCTTGGGTCCACATGGTGTGTTCTCACCTTTTTCATGGACCGGAAAAAGCCCTCCGAGGATAATGTCCCCGGGAAGATTCACCGATACCAATTCCTGGCTAGCTTTGCCCCCCTTGTATTGAATTTCACACACATGAGGGTTTGCGTAGAACAGTAACAATATTATGTACACAATTGACTGGATCTTTTTAGTCCTGTCTGTCGTCATTGTTTGGTAGTTTATTCGAGGATGAGCAAAGAGTGAGCGTGTCTTATGCTAAGGAGAAGGTGTCCTGAAATGAAAAAATAAAAAATAAAAATTAAATTTATAAATAAAATGAAATTATTTCTAAGACTGCCTAAGACGCCTTTCTATTAGGACTGGTAAAGAATTTCAAACGCGAGACTTAAGACAACACCACACAACACACGGGGACGTGAACGGGAGTGGGATCTTTTATTCCTTGGAAGCAAAAGATACCAATCTCCCAGAAAACTTCTTTATTAATTACGATATTATAAATAATCACCCACCTGTGAATTAAGATAGCAGTGACAGATGCCACGCATGTCAAGTGTGCGTTACACGATTTCATACCCTTAATAAGAACAAATGGGTGATTGCCTACACTCATAAACATGAAGGAGATGTAACTTCATTAAACGTCTTCCTCTTGTCTGGATACGTAGAAGATTGCGCCTTGTTAAAAATTCATATCATCACAGGATGGGATTAGGTTAAACAGAAGTAATTTTATAATTTCATTTTTTCATTTCATTTCATTTTATTCATTCCAACTTTAAGTTAAAGCTTAACAATTTAATATTAGTAATAAATAATTGAGTTCATTGAGTGGAAGAAATAATCATTCAGTAACTATTTAAAGTTAGTGTTGAATGATTCATAAAGTTTACAATTTTAAGAATTCACGGGACTGTAGTGGGGTAGAAAAATTTATATAGAAAAGAAATAAGAGAGAAAAAGCAATTAGAAAAAGATTACATCATTTAGAATAAGAATAAGAAGCTACTCGAGAAAATAATTTTAAGACACACATCGAAAAATTGATTCAATACTTATATAGTCGATATTAAATAACCATTGTCTGACCTTATTGAGAAATGAATGCAAATTGGAAGTTTGTCTTACAGCAATCGGTAGTTTATTAAAACATTTAGGACCAGTGATGGTAAAAAAACGACAAAATTTGGTTTTATGAGCAACTGGGACATTAACTAACGCTTGATTATTTACACGTAAGTTATAACAAACGGAGTTCCTATTTATAGTGTTTCCACTTTGTTTGAAGAATTCTCTAAGAACTTTAAAAATATAGAGATGCCTTAATGGAAGAATTCTCAATTCTCTAAAAAGCGGCCAACAGTGTGCAAGGCGATTTCTACCACAAATGATTCTTATTAAAAATTTTTGAGCTTTGAATAAGGAATCAAAAGTATTCTCATAAGAACCTCCCCAAGCAGTTATTCCATACTGCAGCTTGGAGTTAGCAAGTGCGTAGTAAAACATAGATAGTACCTTACGAGAACAATACAGTCTGAGAAGGAACATTTTTCTTGCGACCAGTAACAGACCAGATTTAATTGTTTGTACATGAGAGATCCAATTCAAATTAAAATCAATTGTTACCCCCAAATATTTAAATTCCTTTACTGAATCAATATTAAAACATTTATTCGAGCATTGATAATTATCATCAAAGTTTTTGATTCCACAGGTATGTACAGGTAAACAAAATCTATCACAGTCGTGAGAATGAAAAATTATGTTAAAATCAATTAGATCACTTCCCTTCATTTTGAAAGCCATTAATTTAGTTTTCTCACTAATAATCAGCTTGTGAAAGGCAAACCATTGCCTTAGTTTCTGCAGATCTTCCTCGATTTTAACTTTGCAGTCTACCAAAGTTTTTTCATTATATGCAAAAGCTATATCATCCGCAAATGCTGTGGGTAGTCCATTGAAGGTTTGATCAAAGAGTGAGTTAATATAAATTAAAAACAAAAGTGGACCAAGGACAGAACCTTGTGGAACACCATTCAATATTGTCAGTGAACTGCTAAAATTTCCGTTGATTTTAACAATTTGCTTCCTACCTTTGAGATAAGAGCAGAACCATTTATGAACATCACCTCTGAAGCCAGAGTTATACAGTTTATCTAGTAGCAAATTGTGATCTACTAAATCAAATGCTTTTGACATATCTATGAAAAGCGCCATGGTAGATTTTGAGTTATTAAACCCTTCATATAATGTGGTACATAACTTAAGTATAGCATCTTCTGTAGACTTACCAGATCGAAAGCCAAACTGATTGTTGGAGAAAAAATTCTGACCATCCAAAAACGAAATCATTCGACATTTCACAAGTTTTTCAAAAAGTTTCGAAAAAGTCGGAAGTAGAGAAATAGGTCTATAGTTTTGAACATCTTTACGATTTCCTTTTTTATATAGCGGTATAACTTCTGCACATTTTAATGCCTGTGGAAAGCATCCCTTGCTTATACAATTGTTATACAAGTAACACAGAATGTCACTTATATTGAAAGCAATTTTTTTTAAAAGCATATTTGTAACTTCATCGCTAGTACACGAACTTTTATTTTTTAAGTACATTATAAGTTTAAATATTTCTTCCGAAGTGATTGTATTAAAAACAAAACTGTTCATTGACCTGCTATCTACATTGATTGGTGAAATATTGTTGCACTGGCAAGAGTAATTAGACTCAGTAGAGGGCTTGAGGCTCTCTGAAACTTCAATGAAGTATTCGTTAAATTTTTTTGCTATGCTGCCTGAATCAGATAAAATAACTTCATCTACTTCCAAAGCATCAATTGGTTTTGGCTGTCGATTTTTTCCTAAAATATTGTCAACAATTCTCCATTCTTCCTTACTATTACCTTTGGCACAATTCATCTTATTGATATAAAAACAATCGCGTGTATCAATGATTTCTTTGTTTAAGGCCTTACACATTTTTTTATAGTATTCCTTTAGTCTCAAGTTTGAAGATTGCTTAGCGCACTGAATTCCTATTTTCTTTTTCTTTTCTATTTTTTTTAATAAAACTGTTGTCATCCATGGTTTAATTTTTTTGAAATTTTTACCATTTGTATCAGGCATGGAAACAGAAGTGCAGTCATCGACGTGTTTCCTTAAAATAGATAAAAAAATGTCATATGCAACCGAAGGATCGTCTTCAGAGAAGACTGGTTCCCAAAACTCATATTTTAAACACTCATTTAACATGCTATAATTTATACGAAGTCTGTCACCTAAGGATGGGGAAATATTAGCAGGTATTACTGTGCTTTCAATGTTTAGAGTAACCATATGATGATCAGTCAGTCTATAGTCATAAACATTTCCATGAAAACAAACTTGATTATTTTTATGTATTCGCATGAAAATATGATCAATGCAGGTCGTCGTTGAACTAGTTACCCGAGTTGGTTCATTGATAATACTTTTGAGACCATATGAAGCCATTAATAACAAATAGCTCTCAGTGTCTCTATCAGACTCATTTAAAATGTCAATATTAATATCACCTAGCACAATTAAGTTTTTTGCTTTTGTTTCACACAAAATTGAATTGAGTTCTTCGATGAAGACACTTTTACAATATTCATGCAATCTGTAAATGCAAAGTAACACATAGGTTTCATTAGCATATGCAATAGACAACTTCACTATATCGGCACTGGGAATGTTGATCAATGAACAATCACACTTAAAACCAAACTTGACATAAACTGCTACACCACCGGCTGCATAAGAATCATTACATTTTCCATAAAGTATATAACCCGGAATATTATAGAAATCTAACTCATTTTGGTAAATCCAAATCTCACTTAAAACAATTATAGTAGGTAGATTCACGAAACTTTCGATGTGTGCTAACAGTGTTTGAAAATTTTTTCTTAGACTACGAATATTCTGATGTAAACAAAAGGTTTCAAAATTATTTAGAGAAGAGGAAAGAGAGGGGATGATTTGTGTTATGTTGGGACAGATGATAGAACTATTCAAGCTAGCAGAATTCATAGCTTATCAAGGTCAGCAATATTGTTTATTTTTATTGAAATATCACCTTCCTTCATTCGCATAAACACCGTACCATTCCTCGTCCACACATATTTGTATCCCTTTGTAATTTTCATCGATGCTGCAGCCTTAAACAATTGACGAGTGTGGTATGATCTGCTTTCATTTACATACATATTTTGTGGAACAGCATTCTTGTTGATCATCGTTGTCATCAGCTTGGGTTTGTGCTCGTTTTTCGCCTTTAATATCTTCTCTTTGCAAAAGCGCGAGAGAAGTCTTACTTGCAGTATGTTAATTTTTTTTGGAGAGTCATTAAACGGTTTTGTTGTTATTTTTTTCATCTGACAGTAATCAATGTCTTTCTCGCTCACATCCAAGTTCATACCTTCGCGGAACACTTTCATGGCAATTGCGGTATCGGAGATGTTGTTTGTGTTGGGAACATTGAAAATTTCGATGTTGTTAGCAAGCAGTTGCTGCTCTAAGCGATTGACTTCGGTCTCCAGTGATGCAATTTTTTGTGCAAATTCTTTGTTTTTTATTTGCAGAGCATCAATTTGTTCTTTTTGATTTTTTTTAATTGATAAAATCTCTTCATAAATCATTTCCAAAGTAATTGGTTTTTTAGATACCTTTTCGTGAATTGCCTCCATTAAAGTGCCAACTGTAGCTGTGAAGTTTGGTGGTGTTTCAAGAGTCGAAGCAGAAGAACCATCCACGGGCAAAGTATTTTTTGTTGATGAGGAAGCAGATAAATGCGCCGTTGAGGTTCCCGAAAGAGAACCACGGCGGCTTATCGTACAGCTAGAGCAGCGATATGTTTTGTTATTTTCCTTCATGAACTCCAAATCGCTAGGCCCCAATTTAGCACAGGAAGCGTGTGTATAAAAGTGACAATCAGAACATTTAACCTTTGTCTCCGATCTCTCTACTTTTTTTTTGCAAATTTTACACGACATTATAAAATTAAGGAAGTTTTAGCTCCCGATGTTTGTGTACCCCACAACAGACGAACGAAAGAGCTACTTCCTATGGTGAATTGCGAATTGCGATCTACCACCCGAAAGGATGTGTATTACACTTTGTGGGTGATTCCTTCCCGAGTGGCGTGGGGCGCCTGATGCTTTCTACAGCCATGCCCAAAAGAAGATTGTCTTAGTGAGGTTCGCAAGTTACCACAAATGTGAAAAAGGATATTATATTTCCTACCCAGAATACCGGATAACAATATAACAATCCTTAGGTTGGCGATTAAAAAGAGCAGGAGATTTCCATAAGTTGGATCTCTTATGATGATGTTCCCGATGTTCTAACAACAGTAACCAGGCAAAACCAACTGCCTTTTGTTTAAATTTCAAGGGACTGCACTTCATTTACATATAGTACTCCTTGCTGGTATGTGATGAAAGTGGACTTATCACCGCATCATCTCCACACGAACATTAACATGTACTCATAGGGTGTTGGTTCATTGCCCAACACCTACTGAAATCGATTTACCCGAGGAACAAAAGGCATGCCGTCCTGTTCAATGAATCCTCACCAGATGAATTGAAATTTAGCAAAATTCGCGGAGCATTTGTCTCTTTGTTTTGCAGCTGGAATGAGAGATAAGCACATTGCGGACACTGGGAAGGGAACAACTCTGTGATGGCATGGGAGTACATCGCTGCAACCCTGCACTCCTGTCGTGTATTGGTTTTACAATTGCTAATCTTGTGCCACAAATCCCAGCCATGTTTTAATGCTATCTGTTGATTTCTATCGTCGCATCGGCGTCGCGTCGGTCGGCAGTGGCATGTCGGTGTGTTACATAGCTTAGTGTTTTCGCTGCAAATGGAGGACCCATCCGATTTAGTCGAAGACACAGTCGGATTCATATGGGTGGGGGGAATTGGTACAACGTCGGGGATCAGGCTACAGACAAGGGCACTTCTTCTATGCGAAAGTCTTTTTTTTTCTTTTAAAGGTAACCACCACTGAATAGTCTGAAGTAATTGTAATTGAGTTGAAACTGGAGGCAGATCGTTACTCTTTACGCCACTAATAAATATGGATGATAACTTTTACTTCATTTCATGGGGGAAACGGTTCTACAAGCTTCTTTAGTTATCCCGGCATTAGAGCAGCTGGCGGCCTTATACTTTTAACAAAGCTCCAAGGGCCTCCCCTTAAGCTGTCGTAAAGGTCTTAGCTATTTCCAATCCATGTATGAAATTGTTTGTCCTGATGGGAGTCCTCTGAAAAAAAAAAACTGTTTAACTAGAAGAAATTGAAACGATTCCATCTCCTATGGAGTCAGTGCCAAATTAATTCATTTATTTAAATTCGCAAACTTTAAAAACAGAATCCCCGATCACATTTTTACCATGCAAAAATAAATACAAACTGTATGGAAAATTATTCGTAAAATACCAGTCGACCAGGAAATGCAGTAGGTACACGCAGAAATCCAAGCCAAACAAATAAATTTGCCCCCAAGAGCATGTTTACTCCTTTGCATTGCAGTGGTAGTTGGTACATTAGGGTTAGAATTCGCATCAGAAAGCGTCATTGCATACACTAAGGAGTTTGTTATTCAGCACCTTTGATTCAGAAACTGTCGTTGCATACTGTTGGGACTAGTGTTCCCAATGAGGTTGAAATATGTTTTGTATGGGTTGGAGAAATCGGTACCTCTGCTATATTTTCTGGACGACTGGTATTTTACGAATAATTTTCCATCAATTTTAAAAGTTTTTGAGAAATCTCCATCCATTTACATCATTTATTTACACTGTAAAGTGGAAATTTTAAAGTGTAATGAGTTGTTGGTATGTAGCTGGATCGCGAGGTAGACAATCACTGCCAAATGAAGGCTTGCATTTAATTTTAGCCTCGATGTTTATGTTTCTGCTATTTGATTAGAGCTATTGAAGCTTACACCGCTGTCGATTCAAATTTGATTAAAACATTCAATTATTGTTTAAATGAAAATAAAAGTGGACACGGTTTTGAACATAGCATTTCGTGACTAGCTTTATTCGTTCTGATAAGCTTTTCAAATTGCATTGATGGAAACATTTCGTTGGAAACCTTTAATATGTATATATATTTTTTTGCTATAAAAACACATCAAACCATCCTTGATATTCCCACGAAAGTCATTCAGATTTTAATGAAACAAATCCAGCTCCGTACACTGACGGACGACCGCACACAACTCTCAACATGAACACACATCGCCTGCCCTCTCGCAACATCAAACGAAATCCAATTGAACAAATTACCCCACAAATATTATTAGAACCATTGACCATAAAATGAAACAACGAAAGGAAAATTTCCTCTTTGACACAAACTCACACGATAAATTGTGATGTGTGCAGAAAGAGCAGTCGCAGCGGCAAAAATGAACAAAACCCGTGTCGTTGGCAGGGATAAAATGTCATCAGACTATACACATATTTTGTAGGCAGCCCAAAAGGAAGCTGCTCGCAAGCAATAAACCAAGAAAAATAACCTAAAATAAAAGGAAAATCATTTCTCTCTATATATACGAGTACGGGTGCGAGTTACCTTAGAACCCCTTAGGGTCCCGATTGATTCTTTCTTACAAACTGGGACCCCCTTTACGATAATTCAGGACACTTTTTAACGCTTTTTAAATATGGTTATTTATTTATATTATAATAGTTTACAAATAATAAATTTATGAATTATTTGGTTGAAGACATGTGGGCATCTTCAACGGCTTCTTTCATATGTTTTAAAGTTACAACATTTAGTTATTTATAGGTCGCAAAACATTATATTCACATTCGATGTGAAAGCGACATAAATCTATGGCTTTCACGTTACCTGAAGCCTGAAGCAGACTTTAGGTATCCATCATTTTCCTTGGAAACACATACAGTCTCATAGTTTGTGTATTCTGTTTCGCATGGAATGCCGGAAGTTCAGGTTTCATTTTCAAATTAAAGTTTTTTTTGTATAATTATAATTAAAGCAAAATATTTGTTTGGCTTTTATTAAATATATTTTTCAATGTACAGTATTCTGTTCGAGTGAAGTGAAAATTAATTTTCACTCCTACTCATACTCCTGCTGTGAAATAGAAAGCGAAATATTTTTTTGGAGATTTTTCGTAGAGAAATTTATGCAGGGCGACTGAGCTCATAAGTTTTTTTTCTTCAATGTTTAACTTTCGCACTTTTATTCAACTAAACAAAAAAACAGCTGGAGTGAACAAATTAGAAGCTTCACTTTTTGTGAATCATGTGACATATAGTAAATTATTGCTTAATTTTGAGGCGGATTGAACCTCTTCATCTATAAAAATCGATAGCTAAGTCAAAGAAAGTACGTAATATTTTCTAACAAAAAAGTTCAGAGATTTGACATGGGATTTTATGTTTAAGATTTTTATAATAATTAATAAATAAATTGCCGATTAATCGAACGGCTAGGTGCCATCCCATTCGTTACAACAAAAGTCAGAGCCCTTGGGATGTGTTTTAGATCGGTTTAAAGTCCCTCCCTATCGCCGAAACATCTCTCACGTGCCGACTAGCTCTGGAATGCCTTTTGTTAATGACAATTTATTTAGTTTTCAATTTGCAAATAATGTCTGATTTGTAATATTATAACGACAGCCGTCAAATTTAAACAACAGTGCATGGAAATTATACATATTTCAAAAATCCGCTCGCTTTTTTTGAGCAAAGCTGGGTAGAAAAATATTTTTGAGGCACCCTGCTTATGGAAATGTAGGTACACCTAATACTGTCGCACTATATGAATGAAAAAAACTATTATTTAAGTACGAAAAACATTGTATTCGGAAAGTTCATTTTGACATTTCGCAGTGACAAAATTTTTATGAAGAACTGGATTTCACGTGAACTGCGTACCACCCTTAATGTATGTACATAATATAACTAAATTTTTTTGAATTAGAACAACATTTGGGATACTGTTTCGATGCCGTTGTTTTTCTTTAATTTCATACGGGACACTCTTTGAAAGCCAGGGACACCTTTTCGGACCCTTTCCGAAAATTTTCGAAGAGAACACTGGCACGAGTACAAGTATGAGTATAGACGAGATTTTGTGTGCTGAAGACATAAATCATTTGCACGAGAATGAGCAAAACTGTTCCGACTCCCTGAACATCTACTACATCTACACTACTGTTTTCTAATCCTAAATCTACTGGTGAAGTGGTGTGGGGCCACGCTACTGGGTCGGTGGCAAGAAAAATCACAGCAGACACACGCACGCATCAACAGATTTTTAAAAGTATGCGCCGTTTGTTGTTAGTTGGTCTGGAGTTAGCTTTGGATGGACTATGGCAGGCTAAGTGTACCGTTTGCCACCCTTAGGTAAGTCGATGCAATCAGTATATTTTACCCATCAAGGTCTCGATGGATGCGGAAACAATCATGAATTATATTCCACAGCAAACTCATTCTTTCATGCAAGCGGCGCTCCAAGGATCTGGAAATTGTTTACCTATGGCAGGGAAAAGGGGTAACGCCGCGTTAATACGAGCTTATGATCACAGCAACACCCTACCTCCTAAAGGTATGGGCTCAAACAAAGTAAGTGTGGGATTTTCCTCTCCAAAAGTATATAGCTACTCCTGTATTAGAAAGTGAAATGAGGAGGGGAACTTCAATTTATTATATGGATCCATTCAGCATTTTCATAGCCAGCAGTGGCCTATTTTATGACAACAACGACGACGACGACAACACCAATAACAAGGACGACGACAACGACGACGACGCTAAATACTGTTCGCAAGCAAACGAAACTGTTCCTCTTAAGGGCTGTTGTTAGCTGCAGAATTTATATGTTCATCTCCTTGTTGTTTTTACGATTATTTTTTCTCCGCACACCTACCTACACTCGGTGGCAAGTTGCGATACCCTGCCGGTATGGGTATGGGCATGGGTATCTAAGGATCGACGTTTAAAATATTGTGAATTTGCTTCATCGTCGTATCCCTTCAAATCTAAATAAGAATAAGATTAAATTCTTGGCCGTGTTAGCAATGGTAAGAGTTGCAATTTTAATTTTTCATTACCTCTACCTTACGCGAAGCAGCGCCGCCGACTCTCTGCCGTCTCTATGTTATCGTCATCTGTGCAATGACTTTACACCGGGACAGACAGGAATGTCTAAAATTAAATTGTTTCCCCACTCGTTCGGAAAAAATAAATTGAATGACGCTTGACGAAAAGATATTATGAAGACAGAAAAAAATATTTAAAATAGGTGTTCCATCAAGGTATTTGGGGATGTGACTGTTTGTGTGTGTGTTTCTTCTTTTCTATCGATTAGAAATGGGTGTAACTTATCGCAGATGGTGGCGGCCAGTCAGTGAAATGAGAAATAATCATGCATTGCAATACAATGCGCAGTGCCAATCCGAAACGAATGCCGAGCTAATTACCTAATTAGTTATTTCCCAGTAAGCCGACCATTTGCCAATGGCATGGCAGCATTGCATTGTAGCGAAATTGTTTGCAATGAACTAATCTCTATATTGGGCAGGCAACAAATGTAGACCTGTACCAACTTCTAAGCTAACGCTAGAACCTCGTCAACACTTTCATAAGAATGAGTGTCCCTTTCTATAAACCAACAAGGCATTGTGCATTTTATGGGTGAAGAAGAAATGTCCAGTGTGGTGATCTTAAAATATATTTAGCTCTACACTGTATATCACAAGGATTCTTTCGCGGATATACAAGTAGGTATACCTATAATACTCAGAGCTAAAAATAAAATGTTTGGTATCATCGGGCAGACCTCCCTCTTAAATCTAATTTCAGCATTTAAATTAAATCTTAAAGAAATGGAAAAGAGAGCGAGAAGGACAGCGAGGAAAAAAATCTGCAAAGCCAATCGCACGAAAGGTTTCACTACCTACTAGACTACTACCTAGCACTGCAAAAATAAAAATAAAGGACAACGCTAGGGTTTGTTCGTCGGTTCGTAGGTTTGCCAATACTTTACGGAAAGGACAACAAACACCAGCGGAAAAAATATAAATGTTTTCTGAGTGATTTTCATTTGCAAAAGAGTGAAACTAAATAAAGCAGCACGAAAAATAAGATATCCTCCATCAGCCACCTACCACTAGCCGGCAATTCAATTCCAATCACGTAATATTGAATCCTTTGTCCTATTTTCTCAGAGTAATTGTGTCAAATAGAAAACGTAAATACAACAAGATTTCTGATGTGTGCTTTAAAGAGCACAGGATTAGTTGCTCCTTTGTGACTTGATTTGCTTAAGAACCACTTTCAGATAAGATCTCGTCGCGCGCAAATGTGTCCCATAATATACAGCGAAATGGGATGAAAAACAATATTCGTCGAGAAAGATCAAACACTCATTGAGTATGGAGACTGATGGTAGAATATTTGTGGGCATCCATTACGTTGCGGTTGCAACTAGCACCAACATTTGCCAACCATCCGTCACATGCAGAGCGACCCATAACGAGGATGGGATTCTCATATATGCCAAGCGATATAAACCCACACAACTCTCTAGCGGTGGTGGTAGCTGCTGAATGGGGGTAATGATACAAGAAATAGGTTTTCGAAAACAAAGTAAATACCTCAAGAAGGCAGATTTTTACACTGGGTCCTGTGAGCTGTGAGTACATCAACACTGTGCGGATTTATCATTGAGTAATGGGTTAAAATTCTGGGTGAGTGTAGTACATCAGGAGTGAGGTATGCCGCAGGGATTTCGAATATCCTCATCCATTTAGTTTTGGTTTTGCGGTAACTGCCGCTAAAGAGAAGCTTTTATTTGTCTCTATTTTATTCAATAATGTCCTTTTGAGCCCGAACCCATATCCTGGATGCTCGTTTTACGTTTTTTTTTTTTTTTGTTTGTTCTTCGTAGCATATATTATGCTGGTAAGGGTTAGACTAGGATACACTCCACCAGGAGCCCTCTCCATGGCAGTTCCTTAATTAAGAGAACAGAATAAATGTAAATAGAGCGAATTGTAGTGCACATTCTGTGGTCATTTTCCCGGCTGAATTGATAGCAAGTTTTACAGGACTTTCACTCGATTTGATCCAACTATATACACAAACACAATGTGAGATTTCGATGAAGCTTGGCTGTCGAATAACACAGAACTGAATATTAGTCCTTAACTAACAATTAAAACCCACTTCTGCAGAGTTGATATAGAGTATACACAACCACTATGGCATCTCCCTTTAGCTTGTGTGTAGATTTTAGGGAATAGTTCCACTTTCGGCCTAAAACGTTAGCAACGCTTTATTTTAAAAACTTATAAAAAATAATGCTCAGCTGCAATTGATCCAATTGCATCATTTTAGTATAATTTGATCCGAAATTGAATTAAAAACAACTTTTAGTTGAAAACTTTGCTTTGTTAACCTTTTTTTTTCTTCTTCTTTCAGGTTAGTTGTTGAACTAAAAATATAACCACCCTCAATAATATGTAAGTGCTTGAATACTGTTTTAATCTAAAGAAGGGGAAGTTCTAAATAATATGGAATTCATTCAATTCATTTACAAACTATAACCACTCTTTGGTAACAAAATTCACACAGCATTGGCTGTGCTCTTTATAACTTTACAGTTGACACACTTGACACTGATACGATTTTTTTCATTGCTTTTCTGAACAATTTCACTGACAAACATTTTCCACGTCTTGGACAGTTTATCTTAGTAGGTATTTAATTAAATAAATGTACAAGTCTATTGGGAAATGGTCTAAAAATTGCCAATGATTCGGAATGGTAATTTTCTTAACACGGGCAATTAAAAATTGTTACTATCGTGTATTTTACTCTGACTCACTTGGCGGGTATCTCCGTCTCTTGCGGTATAATCAAATGTGCATCAACAGAAATAATTGGCATGACACATTAAATGTCAATAAATTGTCCTAGTTGACACGCACAAATTTTCACATTTCCACACTTTGCTCTCTGATATGAGTGACAGTTAACACAAGCAGCATTGCAGACACTCTGAATGCCATCGGAGGGATTTTTATAACACTTTTCCTCCTCTCGATGTCGATTGAAAGCGCTTCATCACCTCTGCTCCGAAGGCACTTGCTAGACCGCCGATTCCTTTGGAAGCGAAAAATATGAAAGACTATGATGTGAAATTGTTTTTGTTTCTTTTTTGTATTTTCGGTTATCAGTCAGAACGTCTGCTCTCGATGGTAGGTCGAACGGTTTTCCCTCACCTAATCTCAATTCTTGCAGAAATAACGATTTTTTTTGAACCATTTTGAGATCTAGCTCGTCTGCAAGATTCGTATAGGATTTCCCCTTTGACCTACTCTCGGAGAGCTGTGTGTCGACTGCCACGAGAAAGGATACAGTCATACAGAATACAGTTGTCACTTGTCATTATCACGTTAAAAAGCAGGTCTCTTCTGGGGGCAATCGTTCCAAAAGAGACATTCTTTTCATAAGAGAGTTCCATGGTCGTGGTGAAATGTACGAGTAAAATGTCTTGCAAAGAGAATAGAGGACACCATTGGTAACTCTAACTGGTAAGGAGGCCTTCCTCGCTATCCATCCCCTTTAAACCGTTGCTGAATGCTGATGTCGCTGATGTAAATACACTCGTCAGTCGTCACACTCACAATCTGTAACCTAATGCTCTGAGAACGCTGAGAGCCGGTAGAGAAACCGAGGCTGCTGTTTCATGGCATTAACTCATCTAAACTCGGCCAAAGCAAGGAATACTTCCCCCTTTTTGTGATTTGATTATATCACCTTATCAACGAATTTAAGCTCTGAATTTAAGAGAAACGTCTGGGTTTGCTTAATACTTCGTAGTTACCCCCGTCAAGGTTATTTGTTTGATGACGACTACAACGACGACAATGGCGATGATGATGGTGATGATGTTGAGGATGATGGCGATGGCGATGGTGGTGATGGTGAGGAAAAACGCTTGAAACCTGCTCTCATCCAACATTTTTGCAGAGAGCTATACCTAATACCAATTCAATACAAATTTTACGAAGCGGAAATTTTACGTTATCGCGACCTCTTCTTATTGTAGCTTTGCCCGCATTCATGTCCAACTGTACGTTTTAGGGGTAGAAAAATTGTGCAAAATGAAAACATATAATAGGGAAGGACTGGCATTCTTGCAATCCATCAATTTTTCCGCTTAACGTCCTACTCGCCGTTTAGTTTTTGTTTTCGTTTCCCTATTTTTGTTCTCGTCCCGTTTCCCTTATTAAGCCCATATTCGAATGATAAAAGGCAGAGATGTGCCGGAAAGAAGCAAAGTGTCACCAAATGCATTTCAATTTACATTTACGACCTTTCGCTTAACATTTAAGGCTGATTCGCCTTTCTTCACAGTGTATTATCTACCGCCATATTCCGATTCATTAAACGCAAAGCACAGACTCTAATAAATCGAATTTCCATTGCAATTTTCTTCTGAGCCGTGTCGTTTAACAGAGTATCCTCTGCGTTGGGGCGTCCTTTTGCGATTGCCATCAATTTGGAATTACACTAATGGGTTGAGAAACACCGTACTTTATCGGCAAGAGAGTAGGAAAGCATCCATAACGACGAGATGTGCGGTCTGCGGTGCAGCTTTGAATTCGATAGAAGAAATATGAATGTGGGTTCTTGGAATGGCTGGTCCCTATGGTCCTCTTAAGTTATTATAGATACTTGTGCTCAGGAATCATTGGAAGTGAATAAATCACTAATTTGCGTCTCTGTTGGGCACGTTGGCACTGTAACTACAAAATCATACTGAAATGGCTGTAGTGTAAGCGGCTTTTGCAATTTCGAAAAGTAGTGCTCAACGAAAGTTCCTATACACATTCCTTATGCTAAGAGCCAAATTGGAATTTTCTGTCTGCAGAAAATACTTGTGTTGCCATTGCCGTAGATTCTCTATACTATGAGGACATTTAAGAGGATTTCACATTAAGTGGTAGGATTTATTGAATATGCTGACTAGTAAGTGAAGAGAGTCAAGGGAATGACTTTTCTTCTTGTGAATGGGGCTGTTATTACAGTAAAATGGCAGCGCCACTTCTTTTGTGCCACAACAGTTGAAGAGGATTTTTTTCATCATTATTGAATGTTGATTAATCTTCGAGTTTTCGAGCTGGAAATATTTTCCTTATTAAAAAAGCTCCTTAAATTCGGACTTGAAAAATATTGCTCTCAGTTGAGTGAGAACCATGATTTTTGCTCATACACCTTTGGCACATCTTTGGCTCGCATTGTCCCTTCGAAGGCAGTTGCTTACTTGTACTTTGTACCAGTGGCTGTCTCAGCCTTGCTCGTGTCACCAAGGATACAAGCAGCTTACGCAGTGGTTGAATGGCAATTTTAACACAATTAGGTATATGACAAAGCCGTCCAACAGAAATAAATTAAAATCTAAAAACAACAACAACCAACAAAACAAATAATGTCCTTATACCTACCTACAATTGCAGGCTGTAGCACACCCGCCCACTTTCTCATTCTTGAGGCATAGCCGCGCGACTTAATTAAATTTTAATTTTTACTTGCATCTAACATCTTGAGTAGTCGCCACAGGTGTACAATGGAAGAATTTGCCATTCAGTTTGTATTTCGACACCATCGCACCCATATAGCGTAAGTAAAATAAAAACAAACAGTTGCCCCTACAGAGGAAAAAATAAATAAATACAAAATAATAACACAAATAGAAAACACGTTCAAGTGGGCAGGAGAAGCTTTAAATGAAAATATCCACTGTGATTTTACTGTTTGCAGAGGATCCTTTATGGAAGTAACAAATACAAATGATTGATAGTGTTCTCAATAAGGACTATAAATGAAGACACTTTGTTTCAGTCAATCGATTTTACTGTTGTAGTACCAACAAAGCTGTGTACACAGTGCCTCTTTTGCAATGCGAAGGGCGATATAGAGGAAGACGTGCGGCCTGTGTAAATAAAATTAAAGTATAAGTGTCGGTTCACATTGTTTTGTTTGTTTGTTTGTATATATACATTTTCTTATCTTTTTTTGTGTTTATGCACTAATTTCGATTTAGTATATTTATGCTGGGTGTATTGAATCTAGGGGAGATATCAGATATGTTTGTTGCGAGTAGAAAGCCGAGGTGTGAGAGGGAGGATTATTTTGATGAACTTTCTTTCAAATTTATTGCAGGCAACTGAACGCATTGGACTCAAATTGATTTGTACTGACAAGTACCTGTTGAAGCAAATAAATCTATACTTATATGGATATACTCCAAATTATCAACAATGAAGCGAATCGAGATGCGTGTTGACAAAAGCAGTCATTATTGGTTGAGCGTTGGAATTTCAGAATTTATTCGCGGTGCCTACGCTAGAATAAAGAAAAAGAAAAAAATGCGTCCAGTTCCAGTTCATTTAATTAATGACGGATGACTTTGCATCTCTATTTTCGTTTTGCATTTTCCCCGAAGGGAGTTGTCATTTGACTAGTTTTGCGAGGGACCTCATAATTCCGATCGATATTTTTTCGCCAGAGTTCCATCATCATGAACCATTTTATTACTAAAATTGGCTAAGTGTCTTGCACTTCTATTTTCCTACCATGCAATGGAAATAAATTAATAATAAAAAGTAAATGGAGTTCATTATTCAAAACCTGATGTACATGTGACCATCTGGGTTGAGTTTGATTATATCAGCTTAATCAGTTAGATCACAGAGCATTATGCAGTATTAGTGGATGCAAACTCGAATCTTGCTCCACCTTAAAAAACTGCTTAGCATGCACTTTTGCTTCAGCCGCCTTCTATACATGTAGCAATCAAACCTGACTACGAGTATAGTAGAAAATTAGTTCTGGTAAGAGGCAGTGCAAGCAGCAACCACTCTCACCGACTCCATTACTCTTTTGTGAAAACAGATTACGAAGCAATTGTGAGTACTCGGAATACAAAAGGAAGACGGCCGCAAAGTAATAAGATTCGAGGCAAAGTTGTTAGAAAACCGTGGGTGTACCACCACCTCACCCCAACCTCTCGGTCTTCAACATGATTCGAAAATATTTTAATTGGGACACCTTTTCGAGTGAGTTTGCATGAAATTGTATTATTTTGCGGGCGTCTATAGGATGTAGTTGCACTCCAAATATTCGAAATTGTTTCATAATCCGTTCGGTAAGATTATTACGCCTTGGATGATAACGTCGAGTGATTGTGCTACGCAGGAATTACAGTAGACACAGGGTTAAATTTGAAACAGTGCCGAAGAAACAAAATGAAACGCATTGAACTAGATATTTCTTCCTTATCACGGTCGGTATTGTTTAAAAATACTTTGCACTATAGTTTGAGTTTTGTTGAGCACATATAGTTGGCGGCATTTCTACTTTTTTTTTCAACTTTATTCAAATAAACCTTCGCTTTGCTACACTCTTGCAGAGCCATCCACGGATATGCGTATAGAAGCGGATTGGATGGAATGCAACAGAGTCCGAATTTTGGCATTTGTCGAGTTTTGTGGCTTCTGAAACGTAACAATTTCGTAAATATTCTTTGTTTCTATAATTTTAAATTAAATTAGATTTGCAACATTCCATCTGAGCATTCCACAATTGGTCTAATTGAGTTAAATACCAGAATAAAATAATAGAATAGAAATAGAAGACTTTTCTTCTACATATTATGTACTTGTATATCTGGTAGCAGAAATAAACTCGTCCCCCCTCAGTGCCGGCGTCGCGTCGTCGGTCTATTCACTTCCCATTGAATGTATTAATAGCGCTCATAAATTACAAGCTCCCACCTTCGTCTCTGTCAGCAGTTATACGAGTAGATGTGGCACACAGAATCTGTAGAATGTAGGTAAACGCAACTCAAGGATATAGCGCAGGCGGTTAGTTTGGATCATTATTATGAAATCCGTCTCTCGCAAAGAGCAGCACTAAGCGGAGTATTTAGAAGTTTCCGAGAAATTAATATAAACATAAACAAGTTCGACAACAGGAGGACCTTAAAAGTTTACCCATTGCGCTGACAAGGAGCTAGGAAGGATTTCTTCTTCTTTTTTTCTCGACCGTTTTTATTCGTTTACTTTCCTGTGTTCGTGATCATCATCGTCTTTATTCTGAAGAGAGCATGTAGCCACCACCAACCCAACCCACCCACACCGCCACATTGACTAAGGACAGACGATAAAAAGTTGCCTGGATTCGGCAAAATGTGTGTGCACATGGCTATGTAAAATTTAAATTATAACTCGCTGAGGATTTATGCAGATATACCGTAATAGCGAGGGCAACGGCTCTAGGGCAAATAAACCCAGGTACGAAGGAAATAAAAATTTCCTTTCGCTGGCATTATATCTGTTTTTGCTGTTTTTTTTTTTTTGTTGTTTTGGTTTTAATTTTTCTTTTTTTTTTTATGACCATGTAAACAATAATCGCCAAATTGCTTGAACTTTAAGTACTCGCGGTACTTAGGGATAAAACAGGAGTCCCCTGGATAATCACATTTAAATAATTTACCTTAATGGTTTGCATAAATACGCGTCTGTGCGAAACCCTAATGCACGCACAACGTAAGGGCTACACGTGTTGAGAGCATCAATATCGGATTGTTGACTCATCGTAGTCATGGCCGACAGGTAATTTGAGCTCTCATTTATTTTTGCAATTAACTCAACACTTAGGGGATTTACACAACGTCTTTGCAGGGACAAGCTATTTGATCCGCACACCGCAAGTCATAATCATTCCCTCTTGAGCATGATTATAATCGGCAATTTCTCACTCAGGTGCTCTTCAAAGTTGTCTGTATCTCTCTGTTGGCATTGGGTCCATAACACTTGTGGGAAAGTTTACTTTAAAATCAATATGTTGAAGAAGGACATGGGTACAGCCGAGCGCTTTACTTTTTCATGTGATTGCTGTCCCATTGGGTACATTCACTCCAATACTGTTCTCACTTTTAAGTGCGGTTGGAGTCTGTTTGGTTCCTTTCCTGGGAGTATTTCGGCTATTCGACGCACGTGGGGTAAAGTCTGCCTTTCAGTTTCCCTTGAAAGTTTTGAAAAAAGAAATTACACTTCTCACTTACGCTATGGATTGTCTATCACATAATGGACTTTGGGAGCGCTCATTTTTGAAAAGAAACAACCCTTTCAGTTGATTGAAAGGCAGCAAGGTGAAAATGCAACAAAGTTTTCAAGTTATCCTAGGCAATTAATTACGGAACCAATTACCAGAGGGCTGCAATTAATTATAACTGATTTATTAATTAAAGCCGATAGTGGGTTAGGGTTGAAAAGTTTTCGAACAAACATTTGTATCGAAATTGAAAGGCCATCAAAGGTCAATCAACTGGTACTCCATTCAAATTTTAAATTTCAGAAACCTCTCACCTGTACAGCTTATTAATTGGCCGCAGTCTATGCAATTTAGAACCAAAAAAAGGTGCCGTGAAATAACGCCGAGCGAAATAACACCGAATTTAAATGTTCGGTCTTATTTCACTTTGCTAAAGCGAAATAAAGCCGAGTCGGCCTTATTTCACTTTGCATTTATAAATACATTCTTAAATTAATATTTATTTTTGAGACAATAGTAATTTGCGCAAATTATGAAATGTGTATGGGGGGGCATGCTGCCCCCCTGCAACCCCCCTGCTTGGGTTTACTGTTGGATTACGGGGTGGGTGCGAGGTTTTCTACTTATGTTTTTTGTTGAATTTTCAAATTGAGATTTTTAGACTTCGAGATTTTTGTCATTCGAGATTACGTCATGATACCCATTTGCTTCGGCTTTATTTCACAAACAATGTTCGGCGTTATTTCACTTTGTTAATGTGTTAATGAATTCTGAAATTCGGCATTATTTCACTTTGTGAAAGCGCAATAACGCCGAATTTTAGAATTCGGCGTTATTTCACGGCACCCAAAAAAAGAAGAAGGGAAAAATCATCCCGCTACTGCTTTAACTGAACTCCGACTCGTATCAATAAGTTGCTAGTTTGTCTCCCTCAGCGACTGTCACAATAATTGCCCTTCGCATCATATATACCGATACTGATAGCTGCCAACATACCATTGCACAGCTTATGGCCTTCATTAAAGGACATCAAATTTCACATCAGATACAGAATGCTTCAACTTAACAGACAGACACCCACAAAAGAATGTCCAAAACGAAACTTATTCGAGTTCCTTGACACTTTGCAAGCACCACCACATAACGCGGCGCAACAAAAAATCAACCTCGAGTTGGGAATACCTTACGTAAGCAATACTTTCTCCTTGAACGACCAAAAAAATGGAGCAATGAGTTTGCATCGGCGAGTACCGAAATTTATTGATTTTCTCCCCACATCTGTATTTGTGTCATCCCTGCTGAGTCATCTCTCTCCCAAACGTATATACGTACACTTTTTTTTTCGTTTTTCTTGGATAAGTTCTTTAACCGCATATCCAGCTTATACGTGTATTTATACGCTCTAGCAGTTCTGGGGGTTTTCACTTCTTTATTTCTTCATTCTTTCGGCCAAAGAAGAGAAAAAAGTATTAAACAATTCACCCAGGCAGCTCTATTGTGCTATGCTGTATAATGATGGCCGATTAAAACGACGATAGCCGTCGAAGACTGCCAAAGGAACACAGCCTATGTGAGGATGAAAACGCAATTTGTATGGATATAACGAAAATCAAATGAATTTAAATTAGACCAACTTATCGGGCCTTCGATGTAATCGACTTCAATTGAATGGGATTCGCTAATGAGGTAATTAAAAGACCGGCCTACCGAAATCAAGTCCTTGGACTTCAAGAATACGAGCAAGTGGTGAAAGTGTCTTTTTTTGTCCATGTTTTCGGACCCTTTGATAGTGCTCTTCATCTGCAGGACGGTCAAAAGTGCCATCTAAATGGTATTTGCCCCTCAAGTCCTTTGAGTGATGCTGTGATATTGCGTCGATAGGAATTCTGAAGCAATATTTGGTTTTTCCATGTTGGTATGAAGAGTTCCGAGGGATACTCCACAGAAGAGTCACTGCAATACAACCAATGTTGCCTTTGTGGAAACACGAACCAGCACTTTGGTGTGCACCTACATATACGTGACAGGATATTGCAACAGCAAAAAATGCGTGCTTGCTACCATGCTTCTGCGATTGAATTGATGCAATATGTCCTTTGGATACCGTCAAATACAAGGATGAACGTGGATATCCCAAGATGTGTAAAGTATTCCCTATTGGTCCCGGCTTGCACAGCTTGAAAGAATCAATTTGTGCTACAAGGACGGCAATGCAAGATATGGCAGTTTTTGTGAACATTGTTTGCACCACAAGAATGAAGGGGTGAGAAGGAATCTCAGCATTGTACAATTTGCCTGGCAAAAAGCTCCCGCTTACCGAAGTGTTTCCACTCTGTGTCCACAGGGCAAATATGCTGCACACACTGAGGTCTGGTCGTTTGGGGTCGTGTAAGCAAATCAAATGGCTAAAAGATGCCAAGTGATTTTATCCTCGTATGCTGTTGGAAATTATGTAATGTGGTCACTGCGCAGTGTAGGTCAAAGAGGTTTTCATTCTCGGTTATTATTCGGAAATGCGTCTGTATATTTGAAGAAATGGTTGAAGATGTGGTTAAGAAGGTTGCTCGGAGGCATAGAAGTCGGCTTCTCAACCACGTAAACACAGAAATAACAGAACTTTTAAATAATGACAATGTAATCAGGAGATTGAGACGGATAAAACCTCTTGATCTGTAAGATTTGGCTAGGGCTAAGAAATTAGGTATATTGATTTCAAACAAAACAAGTTTAAAAATCCGACAAACGGCGGATTTATCTCTTTAAATTCATTAAATAATTCAAAAATAAATTTCTGATTATTCGTACGACTTGGTGCAATCGTATTCGGGATGGCGAATGCCAGTCCCCCGGGAGTTTTTTTTAGATGAGTTAAAGTCCATCACTATTGCAGAAGCATCCCTCGCGTACTAGCTCTGCAATGTCTTTCGATGATTTTTTACTTCCAGCGAATTTCCAACACAAACAAAAAAAAATATATATATATTTGAAGGATTTCATATATACCCGATAAAACCCTCACCCAAATGGCATGTGTTTAATACCTCCTAGTCTGTTGAAAACCTATTTCAACTTAATTAAAATCATACCGCAAACACAACGCGCAGCAACTGTTCAAGAACTTGGCACGGGTGTATGTTATCGGATGTGGCGACGACGTTAGCGCTCTGCCCCCAAGTGCAGCTTTCGGTTCACGGCGCCGACATGTGTAATCCGATTTGATAAAGAATTTAATGCTTAAAGCCAAACCCTTTGGACCCTCAGCGGTTTTTTTTTTGTTTTATCTTTCATTTGCATGAAGAGTGGCTCGTCTGTCCTTCATGCCCATGTGTACCATAAAGCGAGCATAACCAACTATTTCCATTTTTACCATAAGAATTTTTAGGTTTTTTGTCGTTTCGGTTTTGTACGCTTTGCGGGGACATGCTGTTGGCCAGCACATGTATACAATCGTTATAAATGAAGGTAGGTATGGATATCAGACGAAATGTCTCGATTGCTTTTTTTTTTAAATAATATCAAGTGAGACATATGGTTTCATTTACATTTGGGTCATTTCGTAGGCCCCTGACCCTCTTTCCCCAGATGTAAGGTGCAAATTGGATCCCCTTATAGTCCGAGTCCTCCCCTATTCGGCTGTGAATTTTATTTATTTTTCCTCCCCCGTTAAGGATAATGCTTTGCTAAGATGACGACTTAATTTGTTATTGCCCTAGAAGTCCACTTTCCCTCAACCGATGATTCATTTATTACACCAGTTCAATGACAATATCCGGTAGAAAAGAAACCAATGCACAAGAGAGAGTGAGAGGAAATTTTCTAAAACGCCAGCCACAACATTTTTATTGAATTGCTTTTTGTTGGTCAGCAGTTGGTATAGGCTAGGCTACGAGATAAAAGTAAGACCCCAATGAAGTACGAGGGGGCAGAACATCATACATCTAGCCCAAGTATTTCTAATTTCCGTCCTGTTGGTCCAACTAATTTCAAACCACTTTCGGCAAGGAAATTACCTATACCTCTATGCATAAGCATATGACCCGGCCCAAGTGAATCACATTCAATTCAATTCCATTCGTCTCTTGATATTCTCTCATCAATGCCTGAATATATACGGCATTCTACGTCTATGCAAATGAAAGTAATCAGAGTTCACAATTTTCTTTACAAATACTAGTACCTTCGAAAAGGTAAAGAGCCGGAAAAATATTCAAATGAAAAGTGTAGTCAAAAACCCGCCCAAATGGGACTTTATTCTGTGAATAGAAATCGGCGATACGCCTGCGATGGTTCGTGACGAAGCAAAACCGACAGCAAAATATCCTTGTTACGAAAGATTTTTCAATATACATTCACGAAACGATTTAGATTGTATGCAAAACCGAACTGTTTGTGTGTGAGGGATGCAATCAATTCATAAAAATAAAAGGACAAACAAAATTCCCGCGGCTACCCGTTCCGACAGTAACATAACCCGCCCCTTACTCGTTTCGTATTGGTTTGTGTTTCCTCCGCCAGCAAAGGATATACTGATGCACGTAGGTACACAATGCAATACCAGTCAAAGTTAAATAAGTTAAATATAGCTGGTAAGAAAAAGAGCAAACAACAAAAACATACAAATTCCAATTACCTTTCACTTGCCCATCAACTGGAGTAAGTTGGAAAAATGGACACCAGTTCAGCCATAAAAAGAAAATCTTTTTATCTCTATTTTTATAATTCATCTTACGCAGAGTGCACTTGCTCAGAAAAAAAGGGTAACCATAATCCCTCGACTATTGGTTTAATTATGAAAATGCCCTTCAAAGAGGGGATTTCCAAATCACACGCATCAATGGTGGGGAAAAGCAACCCCCCAACCCGCAACCTATTCGGCCTAAACCAAGGTGATTCGCATTGATAAGAATAATTTTTTGTAAACTTACTTCAAAACCTGATTCGAAATAATTTCATTTTGTACTCGGGCCATTCGTCAAGGGGGAAGAGGAAATGTGGAAATTTACAAAGGCAAACCGTTCTCGTCCGTCTGTATACTCTTTTTCTATCTGTTTTACGACATTTCTTGCGTCTACCATCATCGTATTTCTTTTGCGTTATCTTAGCGTTCGAATTTGAAGAGGTGTTGGTTTTATTTCAGCCCTCTCTTGAAAAATGATTTCAAAGTTGGTCAACTTTATTTTATCGCAATTCGTTGAGTTATCTTTGCCTTTCCATTGGCATTGGATCCTTCCAGTTTTTAGGGGAGGGATATCTGCAATTCTCATATACACATCTTCAATTGTTTTGCGAGGTTAATCATCTAACTACTGAGAGGTTTTTTCATAAATCATCAGCAGATACAGGTTGGCTGTCAATTTGGGTATTTGTAGTACCACATTTCGCAGTGGCGCAGTGACTTATTGGTTAGTGTGTTGGACTACTAAGCGAGGGGTCCCAGGTTCGAATCACCCAAATTCCATGTCAGGGTTTTTCACTACGCCACCTCCGCGAACGCCTGACAAACATCCGAGAGTATCAATTGTAGATCCCTTCAATTCGTTCCAAAAATTAAAAAAGAAAAACTCACACAAGAACGAATGGTTGCGAGAAGCTAGGCCCAGGGTCCCTAAAGACCTGTTGCGCCAACTATTATTATTATTATTATACTACCACATTTCAAAGATATCGGTTAAAACTCAAATAAATAGAAAAAAATGAATTGCACCGTATAAAGCAGTTGACAAAAGTGTTCCAAAATTCCACAAGAAAAGTGTGTTCGGTTAATCTACCTTCTAACATCCTGCAACTTATTGATACGGAACACTTACCGAAGATATTGGCAAGGATATCGTTTTTCAAATATCAAGGTTGCTATATCTGAACCAATCAATATCAAAGCATAGATATCCTTAAACATTGAAACAATCCGCGGTAGGTACTAATAATCATTTTTAGTGTCCAGGCTAAATTTTTTGAGCTCACAATGGCGAAAATTTCCATACAAAATTGCATATTGTGACCTAGCAAATATTTAGTGTGAAGGTTAAAAATGATTATTAGTAAGGCCCAATGAGTGAAATGCAAAACTAAATTCTCTTCCTCAAAGATTCAACAATAACATTTTGCACGGACGTAGAAAAAGCAAATGCACTTTAAAATTTAAAAATAACCATATAGCTGCATCTAATTTAGAAGATAGTGCTATACTGATCATTTAGTCCAAAATTTGTTAGATAATAATACGAGTCCGCAAGTATTTACATTTCAATAGAAGACACTGAATTCATAGTTAATGACCTGCGAATACGAAAACCTGGAGGTACTGACTAAATAAAAAATAGCAAATTTGGTATTAGGTTCTTAACATTTATTTTCAGCGCTTGTTTCAAAATGGAATATTTCACCGATGAATGGAAAATTGCTAAGGTTGTACCAATAATAAAAGCGGGTAAGCCCACTGAAAATACTGACAGTTATAGACCAATGAGTTTACTAAGCAACGTCAGTAAAGAAAAGTTTATACAAGAATAAATTTCAAAGCACATTTCCGAAAACCATCTGTATCCTGAGGAACAATGTAGGTTTAATGGCTTCCACAGTACATGCCATCAAGTGCTTAGAATTTTCAATCACGTTAAAACACATCGTTCAATAGGCAAATCAACTGGTATGATCCACCTTCACATAGAGAAAACCTACGATACCGTTTGGCATGACGGGCTTATATTTCAAATGATAAATTTTAATTTTCCCCCACATATTTGTAAAATTGTCCGATTTGAAAATCGTCGTTTTAAAGTGCACGTTAATAGTGGTGTCTCCAATGTGGTGTGTTTTCACTCAAGTGTCCCCCACGGCTCAGTTCTTGGGCCCGCTTTATATCTTGTATACTCATTGCGAGGCAGCCGACGATGATATTTTCATCGCATGAACTCTGGAATGCATATACCAAACACTCTTACAAAACTTACAATTGCCATTATGATGCTGTTTTCTTTAAAATGAAAATAAAAACCCTTGATACTAACGATAAAGCGGGTGTTGAGTTGATCTTTCAAATAATTCAAAAATTAAAGCAACGTTTACTAGAACGCTGTGATTTTGCTGAAAATCCTCAAGTAAATCTTTTAAATATGAATTATATCTCACTCGATAGTTGATATCAGAGACAAACAATATTGAGACCAAAAACGCCATTTTGTTGTCCTCGTGGGGGAGTTCAGGAATACCACATATTTACCTTACTCAATGCTATTGGTTGGTTATTAAATATTTTTAAAAGGAGAATAATATAATTTGTTGGGTTAACAAAACTATCTAAATAACATGTTTTACATATTAGAAACATATCATTTTCCCCTTGTGAATATCAGTAGCTTTGATTTCATGAGTAAGTTTTCTTAAATAACTAAAGAAAAATTGTTCAAAATGTTTTTATTTGCCCTCAACCTAATCTGGTAGTTTTAGTGTTTTTAGTATTTAGTATTTATTTATTTTACAATTATTAGGAAACATTTTTTTCATTATAACAATGATTCAAAAAATGTATCATAAAAGCTTTAAAGTGAAATAGCTAAGAACATTCTGTTGTCAGATACTGACAAGAGGCGTACATCGATCATTTTTCGTAAATATTTTAAGCAAGAGTACACTTAGATTTAAATGGACAAAATTCTATGAACGCTGCCAGCAACTTTGCCCAGAACGATAGTGGTTTAAATTTTTTAGAGTTGTTGTTGAGCCGTAATTTTAAGGTTTCGTGACATTTTTTTGTCAATACGAATTTCTATGTATCAATAATAGCGCACCAAATCAAGGCAATTCCGTAAAAATATAGCTTGTCACGGGAAATTGGCCGAAGTTGGTGGTCTCAGCATTGCCCCTCGTTTTATTATTGTTGTTATTTACTCTTGCTATTAATGTTAATATTTATTTATTCATTCGTCTATTTATTTGTTGATTAACTAATTAATTTATGTATTTTTTTACTTATTACTTATATGAATTCCAAATATTTCCTTGAAGTTCAATATAAAAAGAGTAAAGGTCGTGAACCACAACCATTAAAATAAAATGCCTCATTTCATTGTCACAGTGCAGTTGCAGGATCCTTCCCATTTTTTGGCAAATCGTGTCACCTTTACACGAAAATAATACAGTCAATGAAGATGCACAATCAAACCCTTGCAACCACAGAATTCACTGGAATTCAACTGGACGCATTGCTGGCACATCAGTTTCATTGGCACCGCATGGTGTATAGCACCAACCGCACTGGTTGCATTGACAAATCTATGGAGAACGTAATTGACTGTGCAAAGGATATATGCTTGCGGTAAAAGGATCTAATTGTTGGAGAACTCAGCCAGAGCACTGCATGCCCGCCCTCTTCAATCGGCAACGCTGCGGGGGACATTTTAATAACCGATGCGAACAAATGTGTCCTGGAAATTTTCATAATCGAATTGGGGGTACCTATATATCGTTTCTGTACTTGCACTCTGTTTTGTCAATCGCACAAACAATCCACTCAAACTGAATATCAAAGTCTCTGATGCATTTCAGAGAAAGCAGCTGTCGTCTTGCATTGTCTGGACAAATTTATCAGACTTTGTAAATTCCCGCTCGTTGTGAAGATATTGCGGGACAATTCGTCGCATTGGCGTCGTATTCCTTTATCACCCTTCAGCATTGTGGCTTCCAATGCCATACGCATTGGGACTTGCATACTCGTATTGCAATTCGAACAATTTACAAGGGGCCTTTGGTGATGAAAGCCGACTTGAAACTTGCCACCTCCTAAGCAAAGGTGGTCTTTAATGATGCTCAGTTTATGCGTCTGAATACCTCCTTCGTGCACAGTCATCGTCATCGGCAATTCACGCAGATGAGCAACTCAATGAGAGCGTATCTGGGTTTGATGAATGCTTTAGAGATGGATGCTCTTTCCGCCACAAACCCATTATCTACTGAAATGCAATCAGCCCAGTGTCAATTTTCAACAACCTTTCAGTAAAGCTCCGACTTGGAGTGAACGAAAGATCACTTATAACGTTTATTTTGTTACACTCTCTGTATGTCCCAGTGCTCCATCCGCATCCTATCGTTCGTGGACCTGGTCACTTTTAATTTATTCCACAGCTCTGCGTCTGCACATATACGTTGAAAAGTCAGAGTCCCCTCCTTGCATTTTTAAACCACTCACTAATGAAGCCTGATGCGAAGAAATTGAGTTTGACAATCAGTAGCACTTCTTTCGCAACCAAAAAATAAAATAAAAAAATAAAACAACTTACACAAACATCATTCACTCGGGGCTAAGAACCGCCACCACCACATGTATTTACCATGGCCACCTACACGACATGCTTTTAACTGGGACATGTACCTAGTTAGTCCTCTTCTTGCGTCCCTTATTCTATCACCGAAAAATGAAAATCACGGCTCCATCAAATTGAATGAATGCAGATTACAGCACATCCATCCTTTGAAGAAGTATAGGGGTCAGAGAAGAAACAGCGGCTAGGCAGGCAACCACTAGATACCCACTACCACCATCAGGACTTCAGATTCACAGTATAGACAGGGATTATTTGCTTTCGAAATCCACCCAAGGGAGGGAGTTGGAGATACGTCATGTTTATTGTTCGTTTGGTTGCCATGTTTGATTGACTCACCATACAACTGACATACGTTCTGGGATATTTTTTGTTTTATTTTGTTGGAGGGACTTTGTTTATGCACGTTTATATATGAAAACACTTGCGAGACGAAGCAGCAGATATCCTATTTAGTCCGCATTGTTACCGATGACATATTTCTGCTATTGCATGATTCTGTTTCCTTTCCGTCATCGTCATCACCACCAACACCGACACCAGCATCACCATCGGCAGTGGCGACCGGCGACTGCGACGACGACGAGCAACCATATCAAAACCTCACAATGGGACTTTGCATCATCCTTTTACGTTGAAATGTTTGCTCTCTTGCACCACTTTGGTTTCGTTCGCCTTTTCATGCATTTGCATGTGTCATTAAAATGCAAGCAGGAATAAAGCAGCGTTGAAAAGTTGAATTTTCTTCAGCTACTACAAAAAGGGAAGACTGACTATAGCACAGAAAAAAGAACTGATTTTGTTTCTAGCTCTGATTTCGCACGATGAATGCATAAAGCGAGGTGGCAGTATTTCTTTATTCATACGCTATCCAGGGGCGAACTCTCAATCATTGGCGCCCTCGAAGGTGGAACGGATATATTTTTTTTTTGTTTGCCATGATACTCGAATCACATGACGGAAAAAATAATTACCGATGCTTTCAAATTCAAATAGATCGAGTTATTTCGAGTCTATTCATTTGGAGGAACCGCATTCATGTTGTGTGCTATGAACTGTATGTACGATGATTTGGCACAAGGAAATCCGGCACTGCGTGGCCAACTCGCTTCGAAGGTGGTGCCAAGAACATGAATTGCATTTAAATGCCGCCGCATAAATAATCTCCGATGAAATATGCTCTATAAAACCAGAGCAGGGTATGAGACATATACCGCTGCTTGGTAAAGCTTCTGTTTTCTAAGCCAGTCTGCCTTAAAGTTCTTACCAGTGAGCAAGAATTTAAGAGGACTTTTAAGTCATCAAGCCTCAGATAAATGGGGTGGGGGTGATTGAAGTTGAAATTTGCCAAAGGAGTGCTCTTTGAGGTGGATAATGGAATGCAACGCACCCAGAGATAGATATCAATTATATAATGGACTTTGAAGTTAATTAGAATCGATAATACATTCTGCTGTTGTAGCAGAAGGCCGAGTTCAATGAAAATGCGTTAATGGTTGACTGCAGTCAGTATTATCCGGGGAAGTTGATTCAAATTCGAATTGGAAAGCCTCACAGTGCCAGCGACAAAGGACGATAAGCTAAATCTCGATATGATTCAACAAAATATATGGTAAAGGGTCTTAACTAATTAACTCTGAGTATCCATTTCATGAAATTAATTAAATTCACACACGAAGTTACATCAGCCATTGTGAAATGCGCTGAATATACCTTCAACCACAGATTATCTTACATGCCATCCGATATATACGCAACAATGCTAAAGGGAGTTTCACAAAGTAGCATGGTGACGATATTCAAGTGGTTTGTCTGTCAATAACGATACCTGGTAGAACATTGCCACGAACTGTTGCTCCGTAATTAGTTGCTATATGCAAACTGCAGCACACATGGGTGAAGGCATACTCATGTTAATGTCTGGCGGGAATATCACAGCACAATCTAACCAAGCACCCTAAGCAAGTTGATATGAGTTCCGAAATTCACCGAAGCATGGACCAGGATCCGGGACCCCCTAGGAGTTGCCTCCCGGAATGGGCTATTTTCACCAAACTTCGCTATAAAAGGCCCACATATCTATGAAAATATGCGAGAACAATGTGTTTGTACATGCTTAAAGCACATCGTTCTGCAACTCTGATAGTTTTCACCTACTCTATACCAACATGCGAAGCTGGCAATGGTGCGTGAGGTAGGGCTTATGTGTTGTAGATGTTTTTCCTTGAATTTATTTCTTCGCTCAGCTCTCGTGACACATTGCAGCTCACATTCTAGCGCGTAAAGCTGCTTGTTGAACCTCAGTTCAATGGAAATCACTAAACATACTTGAAGAACACAGCGATTTGTTCAGTTCACAAGTGCATCGGCGATACGGGTCACACACACACGGATGATGGATGCCCCAATTTGGGTTAAACATCACTGAATGAACCGATTTTCATCTCAGCGAAATACGAATGCCCACTCTACAGAACGCTGATGTCAGCTTCTGATGACCATTGCAAGTTAAAACTCAATTCCATCATGACATAGAGGTTTTCGTTACTGCAATGTTTGGCGCTGCCTGGTTAATGTAGAAAAAAAAACATCTGTTGAACATCGCACACATTTTTTTTTTGGATAAAACTTCATCCACCTTACTTGTTACCTACAACTTACAAGGGCCCTCTGGTGATATTTTTCATTTCGTGTGTGACACGTCACGTAAATTTATAATCACCATGGGCCTTACTAATAATTATTTTTTTCCTGAAGGCTTAAAATTTTGTAGGTCACAATATGCAATTTTGTATGAAAAATTTCGCCATTGTTAGTTCGAAGAATTTAGCCAGGACAATAAAAATGATTCTTAGTATCGCGGCATACATATACGGCCTTAATAATCAACTTTAGTCTGGCAGCTTACGCAAAGACTCCACACTTTCCAAAATCCCTTTACCAATAAACAAATATATAGTTGTTAAATGTTAGGCGCAGGGTCATAAGTCCACAGGCCAAAAGTCCACAATGGACTTTTTACCCACTTAGGTGGGTTATAAGTCCACAATTTGTGGGTTATAAGTTCACACAAAATTCTTGTGAATTTTTGACTCACTGATTGTGGTCTTTTGGCTCACCTGGGTGGGTTATAAGTCCACAATTGATTTGTTGAGAAAGCCATATTTATCTCGGGAATTAGCTAAATAAATCCTCCCTTAATATCATTTTGAGGAGGAGTGGTTGGTTGTAATTCTAATAGTTTGAAAGCAACGAATGGATGCTTACTAAAAAGTAATTTATAAGTTTGGGATATTTCCTAGCCAAGTCGTCACAAACAAAATTAAGTTTCGACGGCTCATGTATAAATAAAATATACCTACCTTTTCCGAAAATTCTCAGTATCTACGGTTGAGTATCAGTATATTTGGCTGCAACTATCCCCCTGTCAAACTCTTTAAAAAAGGATTTTGTTCATCGAGAATGAGAATATCCAATGAAACAACGGTTGGGATGAGAAGGTCGACTTCATAAGAATAGAATTATCACCACACAGCTAAATGCACATTAAATAACAAATTTAGGATCTTCTGAAGGAATATGTGTGAAGAGGAAATATGACAGCATAAATGGGCGCCATGGCTTTATATTTTTCTGCAAGAATTCAAGCGGTTTCTAAGTTTCCCGAATTAAGTAATGTATAAGCCATACAATTTGTAATAGATCAAATTACATTTATTTTCAAAACCGGAAGCTGTAAGTTCTTAACACGCGTCCTAGCCTCCTACATGAGATTTTAATTTATTATGAAATGAATTAACAGGCTTTTAGTTCTATATTCAAAAATAATTCACTAACGATTCAAGTGCGATCTTTAGTCCACCAATAAGTTCTGAATTATAAGCCTACGAATAAATCAAGATATTCTAATACATTGTATTTCGCATATTAAATAATTTGAAAGGGATTTTATTACGACATAAATGCACTAATAAATCAATCGTGAAGTAGTATTAGAAAACAATGGAAGGTGTACTATTAAAAGTACCGAAAGTTATTTCCAATCGAACGATAAGGCTTTACTGATTTTCCATATGATATTATTTTTCAGTTAGATATTTTGTGTTTGATTGGAATAATTTAATTGCAATTTATTTATTCCGTTTTTTAGAATCAAATACTCGATGTGAAAGAAACCCTGACCTTGTTTTTCACGAAAAAAAATTATGAAATTTGAATTCTGCGATGATAGAAAATGTAATAGATTCTATGAAAGTTGTTGGACTATGAAAAGTGGAGGTCTTATTTTTTATTGGTACCGTTTCACAAATGCCTTACATTTTAATTAAAGCTGGCAGCCCAGCTTATTGTCGACATTGGTGTTTGATTATTAGTAAGGCCGATAGACATGTATTCCGCTTCGAGGACTGCCAATAAAAATCAATATTAACACTGCCAGTCAAAACAACGATTCTACAAATCAAGTTCACATAATCTCTTACAGTTATGTGTCTTAAATTACAACGTCCTCAAGCGATATATAGATTGGCAGTATCTTAGCGATAATCCCTTATTAGCACATTAATCACGTTTAACAATACGCAATCGGTATGCAAATTCCCTTCGAGGTACATCTTCAAAACCATTTATGGCCGTTTTTGCACCCCCACACGAATAGAAAAATAAAAGAGAAAAAAAAATTCATACTCGCAGGCGACGAGGAAATATCTTTCGCTGTCTCCTGGTCCATCAAGCAGGAAAAGTTACACACACAAGAGAGAAGATAAATAGCCTCGTCCTGAGAGAATTTATCGCTAAATTGATGTTATTCTAGAAATGTAGGCAAAAGGTATAACAGTAGGTACGTAGTAGAAGAAGAAGAATCATACATAATAAATTGTATTCCTATCCCCTATGACGAACTTCGAGTGATTGATAAATTGTGCGCACGTATAGAGATGAGTAAGGTATATCGTACTCGTATGTCGGTGGTAACCCCTAACCCTTTGCGTGCTTACTTTTGTTTTATTTACTGAAGGGAGGCATATTAAAGTTTCTCGCTTTCGAGGTGCTTTCCAGTGCGATGACGCCAAGCCACGATGTTTGTTTTTCTAAACAACACAAACACAACAAACTCTTGTAGTCAAAGTGAAGGAAGGCAAACTTTTATTTTACATTCTCTCTTTGTAATTACAGTTAATGTCAGTTGCACCGACTTTCCTTATAATGACCAGTCGCCTTTGACGAGCATTTCTACTTCGCTTGCGGTTGCTTTCATTATGCCCTGCACTAGCCGCCCTCCGGATGTTTATTTATAAGGTCGCCTCTTGATGTAAAAACGCATAAAAGTGAAAAAGAAAAACTAAAACTTTGAATTGAAAACTTACCAAAATAGGTTGTTTCGAAAGTTTGCTTCTGTTTGTTTGTTTCCGTCACAATAATGTTATGCGGAAGTACGTCTTCCTTTTTCCTTGTATAAATAGGCTACGCGTTCTCGTCGATTTTCATGAAAAATGGAATACCCCTTTCCCGCCTTGTCACAAACGATAGAAACTTACTAAAACAGTAGGGTTTTTGCCGCGGAGCTTATAAAGGCTACCAAAAAATATCTACCCAGTCGGTCGGTTGACGAACCCATCTACCGCCAGGCCACTTCCAGTGTTCAATTATGGGTAATTTATAATTTTTTCTTACAGGATGACTTTGACTTAAGATAAAATTAATATTCCTGCAGGAAAAAAAGAGAACAAACCCGAGATGAGTATCATGAAAAGCGTAGACCATAAATCAGCCGCAGGTCTCCCTGAATTTATATACAAGTATATAATATAAACGTATCTACGGGCGAAAAGCCGAAAAATTTATATACAAAATTCCCTATTTAGGGCCACTTCGTTCTGTGCTTTACTCTGAGGCCGTCCTCAGTGTGTATACCGCTCATTTCTTAATGATACTAAAATCAATTTTTATCTCTTCTCTTGTGGTGTGGCTCGGGTGGCCGGCATACACTTGCACGAAATTAGCATTTGCCCACAGGATTAGCCAAGTAAAGTGGATGGGTTTAATAATCGAAAATTTTCCCAGTTGACTTTGCTAACACGTACGAGTATTTGCAGTCAACACTCATTCGAAAGGTGAAATCGAATGTTAAACTGTTAAGAGTCGAAATATTTTTCAACATCAATGGGACACAGACACACTCTGTCCTCACAATCGCTGCGGGATGCCTTGTGTCGGGGTAAGAGCCATAGTCGTCGTCGGATATATTTTGTTGGTTGCATAATACAGCAGTTCTGCTGGTTTAGGGGATGAAATCTTCTATTTGGGGTAAATTATGGTGTTACCAGTGAATGTGTTCCGGCCAGTGGAAACGATAAAATTTCTCTAGCGACGAGATTTTGACTTCTTCGTCCTTTTTGGCATTTCGTTCATGTCCAGCTGAGACTAATACTTGCTCCGCGTTCATAGTCAGGTTGGTTTTTTTTTTTTTTTTTTTTTTTTTTTTCTTCCTTTTTCTGTCGTATTGTGTTTGGAAAACTAGGACTTTAGTAGCAAATGAATTTCTATTGTTATTTATCCCAAGGAATTCCTCGATATTTTTTTTACTTTTCTTTAGTTTTTCGTGTTTGGTTTCGGTTTTGGCAGCCGTTAGATGTGTTTGTAATGCAGAGCGAGTGGTATAGGATTTATTGTAAGTCTCTATACAGATTCCGTCAGGAAGCTGAACTTGTAATAAATTTTTGTTCGCATGTTTTGTTTTTAAATCACTTAGGACTGGTGTATCCTTTAAAGTTTTCGCAGCCCCATCGGTGATGGAGAGTGAAACGAAGAGTTAAGAACTTAACATTGATGGAAAGTGGGTTTGTTTAGAAACTGATAGCGTAATGCTTTCCATTTGCCTTGAGTGAGAGCCGAAAGATGGCCTTTGATTTTTATTTATTTATTTATAGAGAGGGACTACTGACAGGATCAAATTTAGTCTGTTAATGTACATATACTGTAGTGAATAAGATTGTTGTGGGTTTGTTAAGTTTCGAATGACCGCTGGCTGCATTTTTGCGGGTAGGGGTTTTATTTCTCTATTTCGGGGAACTACCCACTCATGGACTGTTGAAGATACTCTTAACGCCTCTGAGCATTTTTTTCTTTTCATATTTAAATGAAAATTGGTAATAACACACTACGGAAGTGCAAAGAGGACTGCTTACTTTGGCGTATGAGCAGCGCATTGCTATACGAACTGGCTTTTATTCAATTTCCATTCATGGAAATTACTGCGAGGCACCACCGTCTGTAGAAAGATGAACCGACCAGCCAGCCCTTGGCAGCACCCCTCAACTGACTATGCACTGTATACCGACAAGCCCGTACCTAAGTAGTTAAAAGGCCGAAAATTTGATATGCAGTTTCATGATAGAGCAGCTATGTCTTCTCCACCAGCACAGCCAGTTATGTGCTTGCTCACTCTTGTCAGTAACTTTATTTTTTTAATTAAATCTCTCCTAGTTAAGCACACGGCTTCATATTTTAAGCAACTGGAAAGCTGTCGGAAAATCTCGTAAATCTTAAATCAATAGAGGGTTGCTTTCCACTGTATGTGTGCTATGAAAATATTATGATACATCTACCTCTTGCCTATATATTTCCAGCCAGAGGAGCAACTATAATTGAAATTTTGAAAATAATCCCCCGACAGAAATTGCCTAACTACTGCCCCTGCCCACGCTCTACGCAGTGGCGAAATTTTCCATGCGAAATTGCATATTGTGACCTGCAAAATATATAAGCTGAAGGTTACAAATGATTATTAGTAAACCCCACTGTTTGCAATTTGTCGGATTTATCAGCACAACTATCAGCCAGTATATAAAATGAAAATTTAGATTTTAGCGGTTCGCTAACCAATATTATTTATTTGTTGTGAGAGTATTGCCGATTGCTGTCGCGTTACAGTTGGCTATACACAGCGTACTGCTTGTAAATGCAATTGCCAGCATCAGTCCCACTTTGTTCACTTTAAATGGGAAAAGGAGGAAAAGCTTTTGCACAAGTACAATAAAAATACCCCCAACAGTTACGAGCTCTGCAATTCTCATCCTATTAAAACAAGCAATCACTTATTTAGTACAAGTCGCCTATTATTTATGGAAAAACGTTAAACTCAACTGAAATTAAATTGAGGAAATTTCACTTACCGCTACTGTTGGAAGCGCAATATTTGTTTTCCCCTGCTTTGGTATATCTTCTTACTTGTGTAATAGTTTTTTGGCTATAAATATATGTACAATGGGGTGGAGTGTTTTATTTGTACCCCTAGATAAAAGAAATGAGAACAAGAGAAAAAAAAAAGGAGTAAGTTTCACATCAACACAAACGAAAGTAAAAGTACAAAATGTTACAAATGGAAATCGCTAGAGCTAGGCAGTGGCCCGACTCGACATAGACAACTACCCATTATTAGCATGGGTGGGTAAGGAGACTCAAGTGTTATCCACTTATGGTAATAAACAGCACTCTTTCTCTCTTTTGATTTTTATTCTATTGTGGCTGGGTACACCTTCTGTTTGAAGTGAGTTGTGGAGGGTAGGGTATGTTTACACATCAAGAGGCACAGCTTCAGACACAAATCGAATTAACAACGTTGAAGGAAATCTTGACTGTCACAAATGACGACGCTAACGTTGGTTGTCAATTAAATTTGATAACCATACACAGCCGTTATTAACAGGAGCAACATAATTGACTGTGATACGTGAGTAAGCCTGGATGTGGGATATATGAGAATCTGTACTTTGGTTGTACCTTTTCGCTGAAGAACTTCAGAATATCTGGTAAGAGGTTTATGTAATTTGGTATCCTGTTGTGCGCTACCTCGAAAAAAATTCACGTAATATTCCTCACAAAAGAATTGTGCTCTCAGCCGAAATTGGAAGTATATAATGGCGTAGAAAATGCATCAATTTATGAAGGATTGGGAACGTATTTGTACGCTGAATGTGAAATTGCTGTCGAAATGGGGTAAACTAGTGAATATCAAGAAGCGTCGCGAGCACTTCCTTTGCGGATCTAAGAGGTTTTTGTTAAGCTAGTGGACTTGACGTTTTGCTTTATGTTTACAGGGCCCTCAGACTCAATTCAAATGCGGTCTAGGATCTTTTGCACTGTTGTTGTTTTGCACTGTTGTTGTTGCCGGTTCAATGCCAATTTCATTTGCCGTCTTTGCTGTGTCCCGGACTATGTTTCGAACACATTTTTCGATGTCTTTACATGGGAACCTGGATAGTTCGCAGCTCTTCACTTATGCTCGCCAACCTGCTATCTGGACATGCACCTCTCTTTCTGTTGCCTGTTGCAACTGTAAGAGTGTTAGGTAATAACAGATTGAGATGTCCTGTGAATTGGAAAACGATTTAACACGGTTTCCATCCCAGGCGTGTTGTCCCACAGAAGTATGCTGGGCCAACCATTTATTTATGTTATATTTATTTATGTCAGCCATCTGACTGCAGTTCTAAGAAGAAGTCGACAAGCTCGTGCTCGCCAGAGTCTTTCGGTTTCTCATCAATCTCCCAACTTTGATTGATTAATTTTATCATAGAGACAAAATTGGCATACCAATCAATCCCAAAAAAAAATACCCCGTCCCATACGCACATCCACACAAAAGGATTCATTGCCTTCCACTCTTTCAGTGAGATTGTCCGACTATGTACCTGTATATACATAGGACTTTGCACAATCTTAAAATATCCGGTCGCATTAAGGAAATACCTATTTCCTTGCGGAAGGGACAAAGCACACCAATTGTATAAAATTTATAAACTCAGAGCGCGATATTCGAATGCAAATACACAACACAATTTCACAACTCTACAACTTTAAATGTAACAATTGTGTTTACACTGGGTTAAAATCTGTAAACAGCGACATGCCTTCGCTGGCGATTGAGTATGAGACAAATCTGTTCCCGCAATACTCTTGTCAGTCACAATTAAATTCCTTAACTATTGCAAGGAGTGAAGTGGAGAAAAGCATTTATCCCTATATCGTGCCGACTTCTCATGCCCGCACCGTGTGCGTGAGCATCAACGAAATGAAAATGAGTATCCCTTAAGTAAGTAAGGCAATCTCTCAACTCTCAAGCATTTCAAAGTTTCCAACTTCTACACGATATTTGTTTTGTGCGACCATAAAAGCCAGAACGTACTCGACACATACAGTCGTATACAACGCACATTTCTGTTTTTCCAGATGTATTTCGGTATTAAATCGTTTATAGCTTTATTCACTTTATATTCGCACTTAAAGTGCTATCGGGACGACGTATGTCAATGCCACTGCCACTCACTGCTGTCTATAATCCCTTTTATTATCTCAAGCGCACAAACACTACACGTTTCGTTTTACCCCTCGAGGGAACGAGGGATGCGATAAAAAAAGGGTTCATTGTCGCTATAGTGAAGAATGTCATAATTAGTGATGACCATAGGATATAATCGCACTCGCATATACATCCATGGAAGGAAAACAATCGCTAATCTAAGCCCAGTTATTAATTCTGTTGAAAACAACACAATAAGGTGGCAAGGATGCTAATTTGAATAAATTAACCAACTGGCCATCGTACCCTATGTACAGAGTAAAGTTGTTTACTTGCATATCTGCTAAAGCCGGCACTCTATAGCGGAACGCATAAAAAATAGCAGCTCTTCCAACTTCCACTTGAGCCATGCCCCATGCTTGCCGTACAAAGTCCACTAATTAATGAACTTTGTGATGATCACGTGGTAATGTCCGTACACTTTGCAGTCTGTTTTTGTATTTTTTTTTTCACAGTATTTATTGTTTGTCCTTTTTAATTGTGTTTATGTGGGTAATAATTTTCGTCTTGCTTACTTTCCCAACTATGCGGATGGTCTCTTGCGAGTTGAATGTCGACCACAGTGGGTCTGCAGTAATGAGAGAGAGACAATTCGTTTTTAATGGGCAGAGAGCATTTGGTTGGTTTTAATAGCCACTATCCCTACTGCAGCGATGGTAGACGTAGAGTGGTTATTTGGACTCTGAAATGTTATGTCTCACCTCTGAGAGGGAGGCAGCCGCAGCGCCTACCCACAGAGGCTGGGTAAAGTGCGTGCTGTTGTCCGAAAGTTTTGTTGTTCCAAAGTGTTGACATATTGAATATTTGTTGGTCTCATCTATCTGAATAGAAACTTAGTTTTTAATAAACAAAAAATTACTGTGTATCGCTGGGCATAATTTTGCCGCTGTCAGTTCGTACAAACGAAGAGGGAAAAACAGTCCAATAAACTTGTGTAAGAATCTTCGTAACCGCTCCAATGCTCTTAAAGATTCTGCAATCTTAAATGTTAAACGTCGTACACGCAGTTTGTGTGATTGACCGGTTTAATGAGATGCCTTCAAGTTACACATTCGACTTTAATGCGTGTATAAATGGACTAGGAGCACAAACAAAACGTACATTTAGTATAATAAACTGGAAGCAATACTCCGAAAATGGCCATTAAAGATGTGCGTTAACAAGAATTTAAGCTCGCGGAACTGATTTCCATGTATACCTATACCAACGTAAGGGAAATTCCACCTGAGGCATATTATGTCATTGGAAGCGTCAGCGGGTTGAGTTTGAGTTTGAGTGAAAACAAGAAATAAACAACACATCTCAGTCACGCTCAAACAGCATCCATAATGAATTACAGCACCTGGCAAAGGACGCAAACACAACAGAGCCCAAATGTCTACAAATAACCCTTCCAACTATGTTTACCTGAAACTCAAAAACACAATCGGGCCAAGAATGTAACAAAACAGAAATCTATGGACCCAAAGCAACCTTTTCGATAAAGGCTGCTAAAGAGAAATAACACGTGCGCCTTTGGGAATCTTCGACTTGTCAATATATGTCCAGGGTTGACTATATTTCTTTCCTTTCTACCGACACACACACAATGTTGTCGCCTCATCCGTAATTTAGAAATATTCACAAATGATATCACACATTCATTGATGAAACATCTGCCCGGTGAGCTGAACCACAACCCAAAAGAGTCTTTCTCGAATAGTTTAATCGGACTACCTCTAAAAGGCTTTCAATTATTACTGGAGTTCCATTAGTGAGACTCATGCGAACCGGATGGCGCTGTGTAAATCGACGGTTGGGGTTGTTTCGAAACGCTATGCAAGGAACAATCGCTCATCTGCATAAGGGCGCAATTGTTTTACATCTACATCTATAGAGTGCCGTGTCCATTAATTTCGCAGCCACTCACGGTGTTTACCTATTGCTGGATTTATCAGAGTGTGCAGAGAGTGAAACGCCTATATACCATACTGGTTCAAATTGCATAAAGCCAGATCCCCCAGCGCTCTTGCATACAATAAGATCTATTAAATCAACACTCCATGCTCCATCCAAGTCATCAGTTACGAGTGCATTGTCGGCCCAAAAGCATCGGTACGTTCTTGTTACAAATATAGCCCTTTAATTATTATCTGTGCAACATTCATCCCTTATTTTACAGCGATGATTTTATATAAAAAAAAAACCTTTTTCGCCATCCCGAATTTTTATAATAATACATTTTGTTGTACAATTAATTAAGTTAAAACAAAAAATCATACTATTAAAAATTTCAAGTTTTTTTTCTGTCGATGTGAAAAGGAAATAAATTTCACCGTCGGAAATTACCGGCATTCATCAGTAAAGTCTCTTCTCGTAACCGGTCGTGTGTGCATTAAAATGTCTTCCTGAGGAAGGAAGGAGCATCAAGCTTTATCAGGGGGTGGTGCTGCAACTGTTTGTGTTTTTGTTGAATTCGAACCGGAACTGTTGGTGTTTATTTAATTGTATAAACCAAAAACTTTCAAGTGGATTAATGCGACTTCGACAATGCCTGCCCTTGATAGGAATTTCTTCAAGGTTTCTCTATGTTTTTGATACAGTTTGATTGATAAGCGTGTTCGTGTAGGGCTTTTAACAAATTCTTGTGTTTGATTATACTCTTAGTAAGGAAATCATCTTTGGAAGCATCTCGATGGAGAGTTATTTCCAGAGCACTGGCATAGGTACGGACGGAAAATCCAACATCACAGGAACACCCAAGTCAGCATACATTCAGATTGCGATTTGTTGCATATACGGGTAGAATCACGTTTCAAATGCAACGGGCGGACTCGATTTGAAACCTTGCAAATGGATTAAACCAAAACACCGGAAAACAGTCCTTGACGCTGCAGATATGCGCTCGTACAGGCGCGACACTCAATATCGCACTTTTCGATGTGGGCCGCGGATAGTCTGTCCACGGTTCCGATCACGTTGTTTGCACAGTTTTCAGTGCTCGTTGTTCTTGGGTAACGAATTCATAATTATTCCTGCAGTGTATGCACAATGCACATCTACGTGGACTTGCTAAACTTCACAGAAAACGTTCGTATGAACATATTTCATTAGGATCTCTTGTTAGTTGAAGTACTTCAGAATATTGTCTACATGGAATAAACTGGACATTGTAAATCGTATAACTGAAGAATTTTCTAGAAAATAAAGTAGAATCGTGTATTTGTTGCACTCAAAAAGAGATGATTATAAGTGCACTGAACTATAGAGCTCAGCAATGCATTGTCCTCATGTCGTTATCTTATACTTAAAAAAAAAAAAAAAAAAAAATAAATAGTTGGCGCAACAGGTCTGTAGGGACCCTGGGCCTAGCTTCTCACAACCATTCGTTTTGTGTGAGTTTTTCATTTTTTTGGAACGAATGGAGGGGATCTACAATTTTATGCCGAATCCAAACGGCTAATTGAGAAGCTCATTCATGACAGTTATACTCTCGGATGTTTGTCAGACGTTCGCGAGAGGTGGCGCAGTGAAAAAAACCCTGAGTTGGAATTTGGGTTTTTGCGGGATTCGAACCTGAACCCCTCGCTTAGTAGTCCAACACACTAACCACTAAGCCACTGCGCCCACTTATACTTACGCAGTGGGAAAAGTAGCTCCTTGAGATTACTGCACTGTGACATCGAGAAGACTTTTTTAAATTCACATTCTCTTACAATTCTGCTCTAAAAGGGGATTTTAAAATATCCGTTGGTCAATACCGACGGCATTTATACATAGTTTCCTCTCGATATTTTCTCTGTTTTGGAAATGATTCCACTAAATTTATTGCTATCTCCTTAAGTTCGTGTTGAACTGGGTGGCCTGCTTTAGGTTCTCAAAATCCTTGTCCTTTTTCAGTTTGCAATAAACTAGTAAAACTTCTCGATTTCTATTGGTTTCCCTTGGTTAGGCTCTGGTTTTGAGATAATAAATAAAATGTTGTAAGTATAGTAATCCTAAACGATCTTCCCAGTATGTCCTTCGACACACATCATCTGAAGAGTTGAGGAACTTTTATCTACTTCATCGGGATTTTCGTTTGTTTCCTTCTTCTTCTTCTTTGTTTTTTTTTGCCATCCTAAGATACTTGCAAGTACGATAAGAAATAGATGAATTCACAACTTCAACAGACGCCTATATAAGCGGCCCAAATCGAATCGGTATAAGAGCAGATTCACACATCCGCAACCAGAACGTAATGGTGTATTACCCGTCCACCTATTAATTTGACTTTAAATGCCAAAGCTTTACAAGTGCTATTTCTTTTCTTCCTTTGTTTTTCTTTGACGATTTAATCGAAGCAAAGCCTTGGGATTGATTCCGACGACTGTTTCTTTTCTTTAAAAAAATTAATTCCGTTCCCTTAAACGGAATGTTTTTTATTTTTCATTCACATCCTTCATTTCGTATATGCATTAAGGCTGGCAATTTATATCCACATCTTAAATTAAGGACAAAACTGAAGGGGGTTCCTGGAAATGTTAACTGGAGATAATCCAATGTCATTCAGATTCATACTACAACAACATGGGACATGGCACTTCTGAGCGTCCAAGGCCCGCAGCCTGATAAGTAAACCAAAAGAGTTCGTCTGCCAAATCCTAGCTCAAAAAGTCGCACTCTTACTCAATGTTTAAGTAGTCCCCTTCGCCCAATGTCCAAAATGAAGCCATTGCTCCGAATGAATTCATTTATGCACTTTACACAGTGTTAGCCATGCATTAACCTGAGCACAATTTTTCACCAGCAATCTGTTGTGTCCCCCTTAAAAAAAAAATTCTTACGTCAATAATTAGGACGACAATAGTGATAGCGAGAACAGCGTTAACCCCTAACCAACACAAAGTGCAATTCAATTTTGCTGCATCAAGGCACATTTCAGTTACTTTCATGACGAAAATCAAATTTAATCTAGCCCGCACACAAATTGCATTATCGACTTGCAAATAATGGATGGGGTTTGGTGCAGTAGCTGGCGTCCCCCTCCGCAATAGCGATGCGGTTAATTTCAATTTGGCCAACGTGAAAAGCGCACAGTGCAACGGCACGCTTGCTTCCAATGAACACGTATGCGAACTGCAATAATTGGCCCGTTTGTTTTTAAAATCAAATTGAGTTTTTTCGCCACGACCAGAGCAGTCATTTCCAAAGTATTGTTTACTTTTACTTTTACTTTTGCATAACTGAACTATGCCTCCATTGATGAAACATTCCTCGGGGAAAAATAAAACCTATCCTTGGGCTAATTTTATTTAGTTTGAAGGATTTTGTCGGTGACAATTGGAGAATTCAATCGCCCATTCTATTTGTTGACTTTATTTATTCTTTGTCAGCGAGAAGCTACGTGCTCTCCATGGGGGCCTGTATAATGTGCCTGAAATGATATTGTTGTAATTACCTTGTGTACTGTTTTTCCTCAGAGAAAGGATGTAACGACCGGGAGGCGGCTCCATGACAGCGGAGACTGCTTAAAATTACTTTGAAGTTATTTCATTTTATTTTCTCATATGAGACCGTTTTGGGGAGATATTTATAGGTTTCGGAAGACCTAAAAGCTGCTTACTTTGTTGCAGGTAAATAATTTTTGCCCAAAAAACGGTGGGAAAAAAATTCTTAATTGTGTACGATGTTTTGGTAGGAGTTATTCAATAGGCTGAATGAACCATTAAGGGTAATTCAATATGAGGTATATGTGCACCCGTTAAAATACGGAAGAGTTTCCAAACACGCACACATTCTGTGCCAACCGTATGATTAAGCACTTTAAGCGGGCGTTTTGTCTACCGCCGAGAAGAATCGCCTATGCTCTTTATTGCTCTCGTTTACTTTCCTTAATTTCGACACAGCACACAAAGTGTGGGCTGCTTGAGCCGTGCTTTGCGGTTGCTTTGTGCCCGACAGATTTTCAGAATTCCTTCACAAAAATGTGTTAATTTATGTTCGCACCACTACCCTCCCGACTGCACGATTATGCAGTCGATACTCGAATACTGTAATAACAGCTGAACGTGTAGTACATATAGTAGCTACTGAGGACGAAATATTCTATTGTTTTCGTTGTTTGCGTCGTTGCACTTAAGAATTTTGTGGGTAACAAATGTCGTCCTTGGTGGTGGGGTCCGTCGTCGTCCTGACAATGCCGACAGACTTGAGATAAAAGTTGTTGGTGTATTGTTCGGCCCTCGACTTTAGCAATTCAAGTTGCTACTTAGCGCGCAGCTCTACAAGTGATTGCAAAAAAAGAGCACATTCAGCCATCTTCGTGTGGACACAAGGACAATTAAGCTGGCTGGAGGAGGACAAATAAATGAAAGCACTTTGAGGAGGACGCTTTTGCTTTGTAAAAAATAATATCATTCAAATTTGCAGCAACACAAATTGAACAGTTCAGAACTCATTGGGTCAGCAACCATTCCCGAAATTGCATTGTAAAGGTTCCGTCATTTTTCGGTTTCGAAAGTAAATTAAACACAAACAGCGATACATTTTTGATGAACATTTTATTTCATTATAAAGTTTGGACCTTGGCGTTAAGTGTGAAAAACAATGGGCAGCCTCGGGAAGATTCCCAGCATGCGATTCTTTTGAGGTTATTTTCAACCACTTTTTCGCATATTTCGGTCGGTATCTCGGTGTTAACTCGAGTAATGTTGCGTCTAGAGTTCGGGAATATTTTGCGCAACCCCACAGAAAAAAATTCAACGGTGCCAAATCGCATGATCTCGGTGGGCATTTGATGTCGCCAAAACGTGAAATAACGCGACCATACGAAAATTGCATAAATTAAAGCCATAATTGATCGTGTTGTGCGGCTTGTTGCCCCGTCTTGTTGGAGCCACATGTTGTCGCCGGCCAAAAGAATTTGATGTAATTCGACCATATCGCTCCGAATTGACTGTAACTGTCTGCCCATTGGCATCTTCGAAGAAATACGGACCAAGGACACCTTTCGACCATAGAGTACACCAAACAGCATAACGATGATGCACAAGCCTTACGACATCAGCAACGCTTCCACTCCCTTCCTGCTTGCGTAGTCGGTCGATTAGGAAGACTAACAACTGTTGGCCTTATTACACTATTTAAAAGGGAAAAAAGGACAATTTTTAGAAGTTGGTCTTATTTCACTTGGCCTTATTTCACGGCACCTAGTCATCGCGTAGTGCCCGAAAAGTGGCTACGTTGGAATCACCACTTTTGTAGTAAGTTTTAATAATTTTAACGAGTTGTTCGAGTGTGAAGCTATAAATTATCGTAAATGGCAGACATTCAACTAATATTATGATACTTTAAATGACAGCTGACTTTGACCCCGTATTTAGAAAATGCATTCAGGCATTAATATAGACCTTTTGAGCCCTTTTTGATCCCTTGAGTGCGACTGTGGCTTAATAATAACAGAAACAGTGCCATTCATGGAAAGGTTTGAGGACGATGTCTTCATAGCAGTCTAATCCCACCCCAGTGCGTGGATGGAGATTGCATTTATATACCTCAAAGTGGGATGCACATTACCCAGTTTCCATGACTATAAGAGCGTACTCAAACACAAAGAGCTGTCTTTCCAGGACCTGCATATGGTTTCCTGAAATATCATTTCCTTGTCAAATGTTGTGCACTTTGAATTTTATTTTAAATCCAATATATCCATCATTCGTCCATTTATTTTGCAGTTTCTTTGAAGACAAAATTGTTCTTCATAAAAAAAAGCACACTCATGCCACACCATGTTTCCATTCGTAGGAAACCAGAGATGTCTGTATGTATCCATCCATTAGAAGATATGTCTTTAACAATCAAGGTGGAGGGAACACAATAGCTGCCTACATACATATATACATAGAGCCCCCGCCGTACATATGGATTGAAACATCAATTTATATTCTCACAAGCTGAAGAGGATTCGCTTCAAGGAACATTAGTCTTCGTCTATTTTTGGTTATTCTGGACGGTTCTTAAATAGCATGTGATTGACTCCGGTGAGCGGTGTGGTGGGTGACGGCTTTACAAATGGAAACGAATATCTGCTTGTCCTTTTGTGCTTGTCGATGAGTGCCTTTAAACCGGGGGCTAAATTTCTATACACAAGTCAATTTGTACTCGTAGTTCCTACGCCGGAGATAAATGAAATAGATTAACATAATTTTGAATTGGTCTCTTGTCATATCAATCTCAACGCATTTGTGCTGAAATGTCACCGATAATGAGTGATTTAGGTTGCACGTTGGTTGGACGTCAGCGCATTTGTAGAAATTATTTTTAGTTTGTGGTTTGTTGTATTTTGTCTTTAGTTGCATATTCTTTTTGTTGGCGTTCCACTTCCATCTCAAACATAAGTCATGCAAAAGCCACATCTTAAGCATAGTATGCAGATGATCCGAAACGAAATTTTCCGGTGGTCTCCAAAAGGACAACGAAACGTCTGCGAAAAGGCAGCGGAAAATAATTTGTGGAGGTTTTCATCAGCTGCTACACAAGTAGCAGTGTTACTATCACTGTCAATTTATCTCCGATTTGGATACTCGAACTTTTCGCTGGCTCCTTAAAATTTTCTTTTGTTAATTGTCCTATTTTAGAATATTTACTTTAAAGTTTCGTGGTTTTTTGGCTCCTTAGGTATTTATACAAAAAAAAAATACTTCAATAACAAGCGTATCCTTTTCGCATGACGGGACCGTAAACATTTTCTTTTGCTTTTTTTGACCACTTAAACATGATGGCTGAACTCATTCTTGGTCTTAAAATGTTGCTTATGAATTATAAAGTTAGTTTATCAAAACAAAATTGGCAAATTAACTTTAAATTTTCTAGAAAAAGATTTTAGAAATATTTCCGTATGAGCAATTTTTTTCCGATCAACTTCTTAGTCAATTCCACAAAAAAAATAAACAAATCATTCCACTGAAATATTAAATTTCTTTACTGTTCCATCTGTCTGAATTTGTGCTATGACCGCCTATTTTTCATTAATCGTCGTCCTTAAACAATTCAATAAGTCTGCCAATGAGTGCAGGTATTTTTGGCGCCAACATTTTCCAACTTGCCTCCATACCTCTTATAAAATCTGGCAACACTGGAGTACAAATGTCAAATTTTCGCAAGCAAATAATGTCCCGGACAATAAACGTGTGCGAAAAGAGAGTGGTGAATTGTACCAAGCAATCTACTACAACTAACCACTTTTTCGCCATCATTTCGCAGCATCTGCGTACCAGCTGCCTACTGCAAAACGAAAAGGAGAGCGAAATTTTTCGTTCATGATTTCGTTGTCACTTTTGTATGGGATTTTCCGTTTCGGGTCATCTGCGTACTGAGCTTTCATTGAAAAACAATTTCCCAAAAACCCCACTTCCACAGAAACATTCATTCCCCTTCCACGAAGTTGCTCTCTTTTTCCACCTTCTCACTCCCACGTCCAACAACAGTCAACAACCCACGCCACGCGTAGAGCTCTTCTTTCTTTTTAGATAAATCTCCCTCTCTATAGCAACTCATTGTTGTTAATCTCTGTTTCTCTCTCCCTACTACTCTCATCGTCACGTAATAGAATTATTTTTCATGTTCGTCAAATTACATCTTGTCAACACACGAAATTCCAAAGCGAGGCTTTGGCAATTCTTCACTGTGTCCGCCATTTTGTGGATTTTCATTTCGTGTTCGCGATCGTTGCATTTTAAAATCAAAGTTGTCACTTTTCCATCAATAATTTCACAGTAAAATTGCTCCTTTCAGTTTTGTTTATAAGGTTTCAATGGTTTTAATATTGTTTTTAGTTTGTGTTTCGTGACGAGAATGTTCCTCGTTAGATTTTTTTTTTCCCACTCGAGTGCTCGTTGAAGCCGCCGACAGACAAAAAAAACACAAAACTACACTTTGGAACAGTTTGTTCAGGTATGAAAATATGTTGTTTATCAATAACTTTAAATTGACGAAGGAAGAATTTAATTGAAAGCCCTAACTTGGGCTTGAGGGAAGTACACCCATCTGCGATAGCACGTACAAACATTCACATTTTGATCAAATTTACCTTAGAGTTTCAATAGTTGACTTCATCGGGCCGGGATTTTACTGTATCAACTGCTTAGATATTCATTTGAAATTCCTCGAGACATTTTTAAAGGGGGCTAGGTACCTCGTTCACTTGAAATTAATTTAATAATTTACCATGCGTGTTGATTGTGAAAACAGATTTGTTTTCTGCTTACCTGGGTTCAACTGAATAATATATACATATGAGTATAACAAGAGGCTTACTTGGGTACGGGGGCCCTGGCTTTCCTCCTATACTCAAATTAATCGAATGCCAGATGGAAATCTTATTTCTTAATCATGTGTCCCAGGCGGAAGTTTTGTACTCCACAAAAACAACTACCCCAGTCTACCCTTGCACACATCAGTAGTCTGTAGTCTGTAGATAGTAAACATGCCGTTAACTTTACATAAACTTCAGAAATTTCGATCCTTCAATTTGTCTCTTGTGTGCAATGCGGATTGCTCAGAGCACGCAGTCAGCGCGGTCTACATGGCCAAACAGTCAGCCGTCGAGGAAGCATTCGTATAACAAACAAGAGTAGAACAAGAAAAAAAAAAACGTTAATTTTAAAAACAAAAAAACCCCACTGACTGTAAAGAAAATAACTAAAAAAATATGAACAAGACACTATAAATGATTAATTGACAATCGAAGATTATAATACGTTCGAAGAACAACAAAAATCTGAGTACCCTCCGACTGTCAAATAGTTAGCTATAGTGTCTTTGTCTTGTTCATATTTTCATAGTTTTTTTCTTTTTAGTCAGTCGGGTTTTTTTGTTTTTTAAATTAACTTTTTTATTTTTTAGCCTACGACACTCGGGGGAAGATTGCGAATCTTATGACACCTCACTCTTCAAAAACGGTCCGGCCGTTTGGGCTACAGGGTGTCACGTAGGAACGTACATAGAATGCACGCGATACGCGAAACACATAACCCTCCCTGTGTCCAATCGGGTAAAAAGGATAGCTGATTTGAGACTTTTATCTAAATGGGTCGAACGAATGGGAATTTGTTGTTTCTTAATGATCGGCAATTGTCATGCAAAAGGATGTGTTCTGTGATAAGTGATTGGCTGATATTGTGATACTGCAGATGGGTTACTATATGAGGACTAGACACTCCAACCGAACCTACTCTTTGTCTGCCTTAGTCTATTATATACCCACCCAACAGTTTGTCAATTCAAAACAGAAACAGTGCCATGCAAGCAAAGGCCTCTGCGTTTACGCGATCTACATGAAAGGCCATTCTCACTTAATACCCTGTGCATAGCATTTCTATGCCTCAAAGCGGGATGTATCATGTATAGTTTCCATGACCTTATGAGAGCAGTGAAGCACAAAGAGCTGTCCTTGCGGGACCTGCATATACGGTTTCCTCCAACCTGGAATATCATTTCCCTCTCTGGTGCTGTGCACTTTGCATTTCATTTCAAAGGCAATCAGTCGTGCTTTGAAAACAAACGATTCCTTTATAAGATCTAATACTCGAATCATGTTTGCCGTCAAAGGAAACCAGAGATACGAGGATGGCTCCCAGCCATCCTCCATTAGAAGACATGTCGAACAATGGAGGTGGTGGAAACACAATAGAGTAAATTTGACACTTACAGAGAGGCGCTGCCTACGCTTTTGCCACTTCCACATTTGTAACTATAAAGAACATCTCGACGATTTAATTACCACTCTCATTTCTCGTCCTTATGATTCAGTTGTAGTCGTGGCTTTGATCAAAAATTCCATAACAACGATTTGATATTTTCAGCATACCCAACCATAAATTAAGTCGGTTTACCTATTTCCTTAATGTGCGGATAGACACGGAATCAAAATAAGAAAATTCTGTCACCTCGCCAGTAATTGGAATGCTACTTGGCAGATCTGAATCTGAATCCGCTGTGCCCATAAATAATAATAAAAATGAGCGAAATATTGCTTTCCTCACACATCTTACCGCATGTCTACGCCTGTGTGAATACTAAACGACCGACTCCTTGTTGGCTGCGCTCGCACATATGGAACTGAACAAGTTTCTCGAAATATGTGTGGGTTGCTTGTTTCAGGGTCCACCGGCACCGGGCTGCGGTAGCACCCACAGACCAGCCACCGATTTCACTTATACGCCGAGTTAGGGATCAAACTATTATTATCCTCACAAAAGGAAAGTCAAATCTCTCTGCACCCATTTGGTTCACCGCGATTCAATCTTATTTTACATATTATCGTCGCACATGAAAATTGTTTTTTTTTTTCTGATTTTTCACTCTCCTGTGCAAAAAGAGAAGTGGGGCACAGTTTTGCGACAATAGCCGTGTTTTATTATCAGCGTGATCTGATCCGAATCAGATCACGAAAATAAAACAATACGGATCATAGACGAGTTGTGGCAACAGTTGCTTTCAAAAGGCGACCATGCCACCAGCCATATTGCAAACATTCTGTACAACGACATTTCAGTTGCTTGTCGGGGGTGTTGCCATATCAATCAAATTAATCATTTTTAATTTTTGAAGGTGAGAGTTTTTTAAGAACTTATTTTAAGTGTTTACAATCAGTTCGAAATATAATGAAAACCGCAGTTTACACATCTGGTCCACTTAGATTGGAATAATTCTTAGACAAATCATTATACTTTTCATAATAATACCATAGTTCTCTCTCTCTGCACACACACAAAACACGTTTGATTGTTAAATTAAAATCGAAACTTCACGTAAGTTTAAAACTATTTGTCCAAAAAAACTCGGCGAAAACAGTTGCAGTTACATTTTTCATTAGATATTCCAAGATTTTCTGGACATTTGTACCTGATTTGTACTTTATGTAAAAACAAAAAACAACTCTCACCTTTCTGTCGGAAAACTTGTGAAACAATAATTATTTACGAACTGCGACAGCGACACATTTCATAAACATTTTTTGTTAAACATTTACTTAAAAAATTATGGAATATTTCGCTGGTATGACAACCTTTACAGAATTAAAAAGCAAAATCTCCAAGGGCGCGAAATTTATTGGATGTAAAAAAATGCTTATTGATTTTTTGTGCTATGAAGAGTATTGAATTTTTTAGTCTGGCAACGTGACTGTGTGGCTATCTTTTACAGGCACACCAACATTCAAGAAAGAAACAAACAGCGCCAAACAGCGCTGCGAGCAATAGTAGAAATAATTTTCAGATCATGGTTCATGATCTCGATGAGAAGCAGGATCATATGCTGTTGTTGTAAGTGCATGTAAATCGATGATCTATATAGATCATGGCTGATAATAAAACACGGCTAATACCTTTTTCTTATCCTCTGTGAAATGGGGGTGATTTCTTTTTTTCTAATGCGCCTACAAATGTTTATTCAGGACGAGAATTGCATATTAAAATGTAATTAAGGTGGCGCAAATGTAATTGGTGTGCATTCGCCCTTATTTTCATCACTATTGCCGTGAGATTATAGTCTTAGTGCGAGGAGAGTTGGTCTTTTGGTTCAGTTCATCTTGAGGGTGATGCTGTGATTCTCAAGCTGCTCGATATTGGTATCCAGCGAAAGTGAGTGGAAAACAGAAACGATTTTAATGGCGGTGATGAAATCGGAATACGCTTGTGGCATCCGCAGCGATACTTCGCAGTTAAAGAAAGGCCACTTTTTTACGCACGAACAGTGCCTATTTCGGGATCTGCCGCTTTTTGTTTCGTGGCTCTGGTTTGATTGTGGAACGTGTACAGCAGGATGAATGTAATGGCCTATTAAAAATGCAGAGGGAATCTCAAAATGCTAATTAATAGACCGCTGTCTTTGCTCTTGATTTAACAGCCACAAAGATAAGTTGGTAAATGTTTTAACGGTATCGCAAATCTGGCGTGCCTCGTGTTAAGACTGTTTTTATTGAGTTTTTTTTTGATGGCCTTTGATATCGCCAATATACAAACACAGAAATGAGTTCAAACATATTGTGTCTCATTTTGTAATATTCTCCTCATCCAATTCCTCGTCATTCGAAAAAAACACGTATCCCCTGAATTTGGAGGGGATAGAGATTGAAGGTTGCTATAGGTCGGAGTGATTTTTAGATCAAAATGTTCGAACGCTGAACAAAAGTTCAATCTCTGACAAATTGGCAGAAGTGCTCACTGAGCCGGATGAGATTAAAAGACTTGAAAAAGCCAGTTTGACATGACTTGCTTGCAAATGTTTTTCTACTTAAAGGCATTCGAAGAAATCACGACTTTTTTGAAGATTTAAAAATGGAGTCGCAGCAGGCAACATGTGTTAACAGAATATGCATGAAGACTTATTGAATTGGCTGCGATTTATAACTTGATTTATCGTTTCATCACCTTATAAAATAAATATATATTTTATGAATGCTGTTTTCCTGACCTGTGGTGCTGACTGCTGACCGATGGATGGTGGTGCCTCGTTTAAAAAAAGCTCCCTCTCTGTACTCGCTTGTGGTTTAGTATAGAAAGTATTTGAACTTGGAAATTTCGCAGCGGCTGTTTTTCAAACAGCTATGTTGATTTGTGGCTTAGTGGCTAGTGCGTTAGACTACTAATAAGCGAGGGGTCCCAGGTTCGAATGCCGCAAAAACCCAAATTCCAACTCTGGGTTTTCTCCGAGACTATAACTGTCTTGAAAGCGCTTCTCAATTAGCCGCTTGGAATAGGCATACAATAATTGTAGATCATTTCATTCGTTCCAAGAATGAAAAACTCACACAGAAACGAATTTATTTTTTATGTTGACATGTTGACTTCATCTTCTTCTCAAGCCACAGTCTTGCAGAGTATCTTCTCACAAATATTTTAACTAACTAACAGAATAAAAATTAATTGTTTTTTTTTTCTTTTTCAGGTTTCGCATCAATCGTTTTTTCGTTTCCGTTTCGTTTCGTCGCCATGGTCTTGTAAAGGTATCATGATTAATCGCCTTCGTTCGAAAGTCGTGTCGGGTCGGGAATTTTTGTTTGTTTTTGTTTAGACTGCAAGGTTGAGCTTTTGTTTTATTTTGTTTGGGAATATGCGTCGAGGTCGCGAATCGTTTGGCGACAGCAGTTAAGTCTTGGCAAATCGACTGCCACTGCAGCGTCCTTTAAAAACCGATTCATGTTGTATATAGTATTCCATCGCGAAATGTCTGCTGAAAAACGCATCACAGCGTTAGTCCTTTTTGTAATGTTTAACTTTAAAGTAGAAAAAACAACCGCAGAAAGTCTATCGCGAGTTGTAAATATTCTTCAAAAATAACCTCTTTTAGTCCGGGAATGTCGTGTCCCCTGTGTATGGTTGGTTTTATAAATATCTTGGATTGAAAGCGATGGTTTCATCAACATGACAGGTAAGCTAGCAATATTTCCACACTGACATAGACCTATGCTATCGCTCAGAGAAAAATATTCCATTTCGTCAATAGTATGACCTTTGGTTTGATAGGAGTCTACTCTAGTTCTCTAATGTAATGAGAGGGATGTTAATTGCAAGAACTATTAATATACATTTTTAATGTATCCTTTTGTTATCATGTTTTTTTTTTTCTTCTAGTACATGAGGTAGCTCTATTATACAAAAGATCAGTCAGGCATGGGCAAAGCCAACCCACTGAAATGCATTGTTTTTCTCTATGGCATTGAGCTGCTACAACCACTTTGCCCGGTCCCAAAAGCAACGCAGTAAATCACACTGCAAGCTTAACGTAAGCTTCCTTCCCCAAACGTTTCATCATCAAAATCAATGACTCCAGCGAATCTAATCCCTATGCCGCCATCGTACGAATCTAAATACCAATTTGTGTTTTTTTGCCTGTTCTGTATCCAACAAGTCCTTGACTCAATGTATGCTTCCTGTTGCGTTGCTCCATTGCAAGTGAGGAAAAAAATTAAGCCCATGCAGTTAGCGAAGGTATAACGAAGGTTCATCTGCATCAGAAATATGAATATTGTTAGAGTAGAAACAATGTTTCGATACAACTTTGTATTCATCTCCTACGCCGTAAGTAAGAAACTCCCTTAACTGGGAGTATATTGCACTGCGTTGATAAACTGTTTAAGTTGGCATTCATTTCGAAGACATGCAAGTATATCGTCTTTTAAATGGGGAATAGTTTTCATTGCATTGCTTCCTTTGAAACGCAGTAATGGAAACTGCTTCAGGCATCTGACTCAAAATATATGATAGCTACAGTTGAAATTGTATACTTAAATCTCCATTTCGCATCAAATATTCGATTCACTTGTGAAGCTCCGTGATCCCAGCGACCGTGATGAGCGACTACAAGTAAATAAATTCAGGACTCACATCCGCTCATGAGCAAGAGGTGTAGGTATCGAGTATCACGAACAGTCTCTTGCCAAATGGTTGTCTAAGAACATTAAGTCCAAGAAACTTGAAACACATTGTACATTTTTCACAAGGAAACAGAAGCCCAAGGCAAAGGATTTTTCTTCTTCGCATCTATTCAATAAAGAGCATTTACCCTGTCCAGAAGAATATATGTATTTATACTGTATTCCCATCTGAAAGCGGGCCCTAATCTTCACAGCTCACAACTGCTGCGTACATAACATGGATGCATACTCGTATCTCGTATGTCACACGTGTTCTGCACAAATTTAAGACCTTATTTCTTGTTCTTACCTATACGGAATAACTAAAAGCCTAGCAGATGTTTCTACTTCTTCTTTTCTACTTTTCCAAAAATTAATCGATTGTTGCTCGGTCGGTCGTCAACTGCCAAAGAAAAAATACTGGACTGGAGTACTGGAATGACTTAACCATACGCTGGCTGGTGTGTGCTACAAATTTAATTTGGATTTCATATCAGTTAAGGGCGAATCTCTTCGTGATTTTCTTTTTGTTGTTATAGTGCTACGCATATCCATCGCGAGTAGTTTTTTATTTGCCTACACAATCAAGAAAGAAATTCTTGCTTATTTTATTTTCAGTTGTCATTAGCTACGCCAAAATAAAATAAAATTCAAAAAGTAAATCATTTACAGAAATAACATTTTTTATTTACCGTAGGAACACTGTACACCAACTGTGGTTGCAAAATTCAAAACCATAATTAATCGATATTTATCTATTATTAATGGAAATGAGGTCCATTTGTAGCACCGGAGATGATAAGGAAAGAAATATAAGAAATATAGGCGCGAGCGTAGTCTGAAATAATTTAAATAAATTTGTGTACACGGTACTATTCGAGGGCGGGCTTTTCTTTTGAGGTTCCCTGCTGATTAGTACAGCGAGCGTGATAAATTCGTCACAATAAGTGAAAATAATCTACCTACCCGCACTGAAGATCATCAGCCCATGAACGCGAACAGCAGAAACTTTGAGCTGAAAAAGAAGTAAACTCCCTTGTCATGCACAATCGTTTGGATATACCTCTTGAAGCCATCGAGCAATATTTTGATAAGATAACGTCTTTACATGTAGGTATATGTAGACCCTCATCTAACGTAGGTAAAAAGTGCTTCCACAGTTTCAAATATAAAACGCTTCAATAAATTCAACTCTGATGTGACTAAAAGGTACTTGGAAACTATTTAGTTGTTCACATGGAAACTGCACTCGCCATACTGAATAATTTGGTCTCCCTAATAGATTTTCTACTTTAATATTTTTTATAAGCTACAAAATAAAATCATTCCGGGGATTTTTGCCCTCTCGTTGTGCAGAATAATAGAGTAGTTTCCGAACTTTAATTCATTTCACTTTAGTTCTACCTTCATAATAAATTAGTAGCACTCTGAATTGAGTTTTGAGGTGAATTTTTGCTGGAGAGATTTTTTATTTTCCATCTCATTTTGTCTATATACTCGTACGTAAAGGCAAAGGCTGGCCAAATAAAAGACTGTTGTACTGACTGTTGTCAATTTTAACAATTTAATTTATGTAGTAATATTCCGTTTTCATTTCTTTTTCTTTTCATAAAGAAGAAACGTCAAATTGGGGTAATTGAAATACCTGGTTATTTATTGATTTGCACAATTTTTACTTGGCCTTGTTAGTGGTACTAAACAACAGAAGCACCCAATTTTGAATGGCGATCCACTGTGAACCTTTTGTTAGTAAATTTGTTGTGGAAACTTTTATGTAATGGGCTCGAGCAGACCGCCTACTCCACCATGGTCATCCCTCTATAGATATATCTATTAGAGTACCTACTCCTTCGACACCAGCTAGTGCAGTGGTTATTTTTAAGCTATTGTTCAATATTTTTGATAGCATAGGATCCTTGTGGCATATGACACAATGGACCAAGTCTGACCGCACTATAGCACTGGCCTGTGCCAACCGAACCTCACGTAATCCGTCGACAGGGGATTATTCAAACTGCACTGCTTTGGAAACGAAATACAATTCGTGTCGGAGGCCCACGGGGGAGCGAAGTAGGATAGAAAGTCAAGTCGTCCGATTTCAGTCAATATTCTAGCATTGAAACCAATGGATGTCCTGTGGCGAGTTACTTCTACTCGTGTTACCTGCATTCCATTGAAAATATGTAAATGCGGCAAAAACGAATAACCCCAGAGAGCACACGTCACTTTTTTTCATTTGCCGTGAAATCAGTTACAAAATATCTCAGATATCCAATTAGATATGATTTCGTTTGATTTCCATTATTCATAATGGCTTTTTAAGGCTGATTAGAGCATGGCCACTGGCAGATCAGGAAAGATAACACACATCCAAACATCTAAAATTGCATTTTCTTTTTTAAAATATGCAGTCGCTTTCACATTGAACCCTGGTCGAAAGTGGGGGTGGAATGCTGTCGGATTTATGTGAAACTACACTGAAGAAAATTTCATTTCATTTCATTTAGCAGCAGCGACAGGAGAAACTTCTTCTTGACAGCATTGCACAGCTCCACAACGCCTTGCACAGGTGACTTGTGCCACTTTAAAGTGACACACTTGATGAGTCCGTAAATAATTAACAAATCGTGAGGATTGTCAATGTCCATCCATCAGTTGGACGAGCTATAAACATCAAATGGGGCTAAATGCTCCGTATCCATGCAGCCAAATTTGGTGCTCTAAACTTTAGCTTTTACTCCCGCTTGCACGGTGCCTCCAGAATATCCGTACTGGGTTTCTAACAATGCATAAACCGAAGATGAACAAAAACTCTTCCAATTCTGTTCGTCAAATATGTTGGGTAGGATGCTATAATCGAGCAGTAAGGCCCATTTTATTCACTCGAAGTTGAACACAACTTGGGAAGTTTTCCATATAAAAATCGCGAAGTTGTGTTCAACTTCGAGTGAATAAAATGGGCCTAAAGGGATTCCCTTCTTTTGAATGTATGTATTTGTTGGTTGCGGGTTTGTGTAGCCGGTTCGTTCCATCATAAGAGCGACCAGTAATAGGTGAACCACTATGGGAACTTGATATCTCGCTGTCAGCTGTAATTAAAGTTCAAACCAAATCTGCATGTTAATAATTTTTTTTATCGTGAAGCCCAGATAGTCCTGAAGAATACTCGGCAGAGAGATGTGTAACGAGTGCTATTGTTGCGATATTAGGAGTTTAGTTTAGCACTTAGCCCTGCTTGTCGGCTTTTTAGTCCAGTTTCAGTTTAAATTGCTTTTATTTCAAATTAATATAATTATCAATGATTAAACAACTATGCTTATTTGGTTTGGCCCATTAACTTCTACCAGGTTGACAATATAATTATTATATCCTGAATTTTTTTGGACATAAAAATTATTTAAAACAATTAGATTAGATTAATTGGGGGAGGTGGAATCAAGGGCCTATTGTGATTACCTCCATTTAGAGCTCGCTCGTGACACCGGATTTGTTCGGATCTTTGAGTGGGCTATCAGGTATGTCCTCTGCCTGAAGGGAATGGTAATGATGTTGTTGACGTAGTCTGATTAGACATTCACAGTGACGCAGAATGTGTTCTGCTGATTCTATGTCCTCGTTGCATAGTCTGCAAGCATGAGGTGTGTACAGCAATACAGAAATGTTAAAAACCTCCCTCTTAAATTGGCTTTCTACAGCGAAGTGCAGCTACTGCGTATCTGTATAAAACATCCCATCCATTGTCATCGTTTAAAATACTTAATATCAACTTCTTCTGAATATCGATATTTGACCCACTTTGTCCAACATCAAATTAAATTCGTCCCTCATAAAGAAGACGGTTGTTCGTTTGTCTGAACTACAAATTCCATTCCACAGTCCACTGCAATTTCCCTCCATACATTGCATAAGCTTCCGCTCTTTCTTATTGCGTTTCTCAGTATTATGTTTTGTAATCTCCTGTTTTCCATCTCCAGTAGATACTTTTATAACGTAGCTGAAGTGTGTTCCCAATGTACGCAAGACCATAGGTGGAGTACCAGTACGAGTAATTGGAAAATCCTCTTCAAGATATATCGAAGGAACTTTTCAACAGATTCATAAGATCTTAAGCTCCGTACAGTAGTATTGATGCAGCAGTAGAACGAGATAACATTTGTTTCGCACTATGTGATAAATAATTATTGTTTTTAATGCAGCGTTCTATAATACCATTTTCTTGGATTTCTGCAGATTGACTGTTTACACTGATTACAACTTCTACAGTGCACGTCAAGCCTGTTAATCATTAGCTGCAGACCGTCCACAGAATCACTCAAGCGGATGACGTCATCCGCATACAATAAAGATGGAATTTTTAATTTATCCCATACCTTGTACAGTATCAGTTATATCATTGATATACAGAATGCAGAGAAATGCTCCGAGTAAAAACCCCTGTTACAGATTGCCTCGTGGCGCTCAGGGCTATAAGTCATCACTCAATTCTACTCTACTGGGTTCCGGGACACGTTGGGGTGGAAGGGAATGAAAAGGGGGACGAATTGGCCAGATACGGCTCTGATATGAACCATCAACTAGCGGACGGAGAGGTGTTACCGCCTTTCAACACTGCTAAGACTTTTATTGAAGGCGTCACCACACAACTGGCTAAGGAACAATGGAGCAACACCATCGGTTGCGTCATAACCCGAAGTCTGTGGCCTGTGGTTGACACCAAAAGATCAAAGTTCCTAATCTCCCTTAATAGAAGCCAAATCCGGATGCTCGTCGGCGTTTTAACCGGACACTGCATCATAGGAAACATGGCTAAAAGGCTAGGACTTTTTGCAAATGCCTTCTGCAGAAGCTGTAGAGACGAGGAGGAACGCTGGGGGAGCTCCTGTATGGGAGCTAGGTTCTTCGAAAGTTTGGACGACTTGGCAGGGATACCTCTATCAGACATAAAACTATTCCTCAACAGATCGAAGTGGTTTTGTTAGCCACATGTCCTTGCTTGTACAAACAGGGTATTCACAATGGGCCTTCATGGCTTCTGGGTGAAATTTGCATCGGTTGCAAAACTGCCTTCCCAACGTAACCTAACCTAACCCCTGCTTAACTGCCATTGAGGTATCGAATTGTTCAGAGATTAAATTTCTATCCCGCACAAGTGCAACATTATACTTTCATAAAGTGCTTTCAAAATACGTTGGTACTCCAATTCTGGACAATTTATAAAATAGTGCTTCTCACGATATCGTGTCGAATGCTGCACGAAAAACGGCAAAAAAGGCTGTGTTTATCTTTATATGTGGCAGCGATGTTGGTAAGCGCAAAAATTTGGTCGATCGTGGATTAACCCTTTCTAAAGCCTTTTGTAGATTAAAGCCGAGAACAACTTGGCTGAAGTGTTTAGAAATAAAAGATCCCTTTTTTTTCGTAACGGGGAAATTATAAAGTCCTCAAACATGTTGGGAACCTGAGCTTTGTCGAAGATCCGGTAGAATTCTACTGTAAGAGACAGCATAAAATCGTTTGTGGAATTTTTGTAGAATTCAAATGGAAAGCTATCATTTCCTGGCGCTTTGTTTCGTTTTGTGTTGCTTATAGTTTTCTAAATGTCTTCGAATGTAAAAGGCGCATCCACTTGTCACTTTATGCATAGAGTTTGCATACTTAAATAAGGGTGATGTTAGTGGCGCGTTAGGAAGGCTGTTAAAATGTGTTGTCAGAAAAGGAGCTTTTAATGACTTTATGACTGATGTTATTTATTAAAGTTATGTTTTCTTGTTCAAAAAAAGTCCTTTATGATCTATGTTGAGCTCGTTGTAAAGCACTTTGAAAATACTGGCATTGTTTGTTCTTAAAAGATTTAAGAGCTAAAGTTTTATTTCTTTTAGTCTATGTATAGAATTGTCTCCTGCTTTTGAATGAGTGAAATGACCTAATTTACTCAACACTGCTTTTGTTTGAATCGTTACAATGTGTTTGAAATGGTAGCGTAGGTACTGGCTCTCTCGTTCTGACTGTTTTTATGTGTAACTTCTGATAGACCCAAGGATGGGCTGACATGAGTTTGTTGGTCATTTCAACTGAACAGCTTACCCCAAATTGCAAAATGTTGCACCTATGTTTTAACTATATCGTTGGTATATTTACTTACTAACTTAAGGTGGCGCTGGCGATCTTCCGGAAGATCTTCGAATATCGTTGCTATATATAATAATATTTTCCATTTTTTGAAATGTGATCTCGTGATTGCTTCTAATAATACTCGGCACTTTAATAGTCGAAATACAATTTCGCTTAGTGCATATTCAACCGGATTAAGATAATTCATACGCTGCTGGCTATTAGCTTCAATATGTGTGCCGGCGGGTGGTCAATATATTGATTTTCACATTCAAACTGGCACACGTTGTCCATGTCCAGCTCAACTTGCACCGTGCGCTGGGCTTTATCTCTGTGTAATTGCACAGAACGTTGTGCTTTAAAAGGACGAAACAAAATTGTATGCAATTAAAGTATGAAATTATTTGACATGTGTATTGCAGGCATGTACGAATAGCAACGGAGAACAGTTATTTAAACATAGCAACAAAGTTGGAATGAATTCAGCAACACACTTGTTCATTTATTAGTTATGCCATGTATGACGTGTGTACAGGTCGGTTTCGAGGTGAATACCTTTTTGTTAACTTTCTCACTAATAACCGATTAAATAGTTGAGGTGTGCAGGGATTCCTCATTGGGAATTGGTAATTGCTAATGGACTCCTTTTGGCTACGATTGGGGGATGGATGGTATATGTACGGTGACCATACGTCCCGTATTTCCCGGGACAGTCCCGTATTTCAATAGCCTGTCCCTGCTTTTTTTTTTAGAAATACGGGACATACAAATGTCCCGTATTCCTATTTTAGTCCCGTATGTGTCCCGTATTTTCATATATTTTTTTTTTGTAATATTTTATTATCTTTTTAGAAAAAAATTAACCATTTCATGATCACTAATAAGGTGCATCAAATAGGTAGCCCCTTAATAATTATAAGGGAATCTACTACAAAAATAATACAACCATACGATTTTGCTTGTTATTTTTGGCCATTTGTGTGCTGTTATAATATATTTTTGTTTGTCCCGGGTTTCGCTCTTGAAAATATGGTCACCGTAGGTATATGCGAGTAATTTTAAATGATTGGCATGTTCAATAAAATTGTCCCTCTAGAGAGTTGTATAATCGGCTGAGGAATATAGTATTGAGCTTGCAAAAGCCTTTGAATTCGCCCTTGATTAGAGATTAATGCAGGGCAGTTGTACAAAAAGCGGAAGACTTCTTGAAGGCGAATTGATTTTTTTGTTGTATGACGGCGATTTTCGCAAGTCAAACAGTCACACACTGAGGCTGCACCCGGCGTGGTTGGGACAATCTCCAAACTCGCTCTGTTTCGATGCAAGTCGTAGCATTCCAGCGGTGCTACAAAACAATGAAATGCTTTATGAATGCATAGAATGCGAAATTAATTGCATCGATAACAGATCAGCGTGTACTACCGCCAGTGTATATGTTTCTCTGACTCCGCTGTTTATTTGACTGCAATAACTCTTTCGAAAAGTACAAGCAAAATAAAAAGTGTATACTTTTCACCATTCATCCCGAAAGACATCTCACCCAGGCATATGTGATTGTTTGCTTAGTCCCCATTATCAAGAAACTGTGTTTGACCTGACCGTTGCTTATATGGACCAGAGTTTGATCGATTCTTGGAGGTATTATTCCCGACTCAAATGGTAATGGTGTAGCCACCGCCGACCATAACTCTTCTCATTTCCTTAAAAATCTGTTCGACCTGAGTGAAAAATCATATCGAATTTGCTGACGTATTCCGTTAATCCGAATGAGAAGGTGAAAAGAACATTTGGCGTCTTGTCGGTTGTGTGTACCGAAATGCTTAACATAAACTCCATGCTAATATTGGTTCTGATTTGCATGGAAGACGAGCCAATATCTTGTTAAAGCTTGGGATTAGGACTCTTTGCCCACCCACCAACCCCCCCTCCCCACAAACTTATATGCATATAGACACTGTGTCCTCCACGGGAGTGAAAACATTCGTTGTTCGCCGTAAAATGCCAATTGATGCACGAAAGAGGTTTATAAATAAGTAAGAATAAATCGCCCAATTGCAGAGGCAAGCTGCTCCCTACCTATACACATCCGTATACGCACTGCGAGCATATGTGAACTAAAGCAGACATTAATTACTCAAACATTTACTTTGTACATATACAAAAGGGTAGCGGAAAGGATCCAAAAATCATTCGATTCGACTTGTACGGCCTCCTGCTGCACGCCTGTCCCATATTCCAAATAGCATTAGCATTACTCGCTTTTCTGGAGCGAACATCATATGTACACTTGCGATCGAAGGCATATGTAGTGAGGCGAAAAAATGTTCACCTTTTACATCGGGATATGAGCGAGCTCGAGCTTCCTACATCCTGTAGTCTTATGCCATTTTGGAGCCGCACTATACATCATATTGAAACAGAACAACAACCAGACAACAAGACGAAAGCTGCATCCTTAATGGAGGCGTAAGATAATACTTTCAATGTTAAGTGCTTCATTTTTCTTTTGTTTGTAGCTAAAGCTAACAACTACTTGCGATTAGGGTTGCAAGATAAAAGAGTTTCAAGATGCGCCCCTGCGTATGGATTTCATTTTAGGTATGTAAACAATCGCGTTATTCAGTTAGAGTTGAGCGGTATCAAATGCGTGTGTTGCTTTTAGTACCTTGACGAAAGGCTCTTGTTTCATGCGGAGGACGGCTTTGACCACTATAATGGGTACGACCTCCAATCAATGCCTCATTTTCGCTGAGGAATCTATTTCTTTGTATCGAGCTGCTGAATTGTCTCAACTTGGATCCTTACCTGTGGATAGTTGTGATACTGTACAGGTACAGCTGTTATTTGCGAGATGCTGCAAAAGCTATTGTTGTCTCTGCTTTGAGTTGTAGCGTCGTCTCCGTCAGCAGTCGTTGGGCCGTCGCATGACCATCGGTTTGTTCTATATATTTATAGCATCAAGCATCATGAAAGGTGTATTGAAATTTGAGACTTGCTGTCGAAATGCTTGGCAACATCCTATTATGCTCTTAATGGAGTTTTTTGCTTTTAACCCATTATCGGTGGTGGCATGCGTGCTTCAGTTCGGTTTCTTGTAATTTTCGACTGGCATGTCACGTTTAACAAAAGAAGCCGCACGCACTATCAGTCACATTTGTTATCACTTGACGTGAGCTTTATGTAACTATTGACTTTCTCCCGTCTATCTGTGTTATTTAACCATTTTTTTTTTTGTTCCATCTACCTTCATTGCCGCACTAGGCAGAGTAATAAATTCTCGTCCCCATAAGCCGATTTGAATGCTTTTCAGCCTCCTTATCATGTACACCAGAGCAGGGAAGTCATTGTTGTCTCTTTCTGGTAATACCTACTTACCTTGTATTTTCTCAACAAAAATCCATTTCAAAGGTTAAAGCTACGCAAGAAACAAAAAAAAAACAAAAACGACCTCTCATACATGATAAGTGCAGAAAAACACAAACGCAAGTTGTATGCTGGGAGTGAGGCAGCAGTTCTTCCTGAATTCAGCGCACAGAAACAAAGGAAACATGAATGAAAATAAAGGAAACAGCGCCATCATCAACCCATCAACGAGAAAATTCAAACAGAATGAAAGAAACAACCTTCCGCGTTATTTTCTGCAGTACACAACGAAAGGAAAAATCAACTAAACTAAGTAGAATTCAATCAACTATGCTCGAAGTAACGTTATCGACCAGGAAAAGGATCAAAAACGATAGCCAATTATACTTGTCGACAGTCTTATTAGTTTTAAGCCTGAAATCCTCTCATCACAATCATCATGAAGGCGAAGGACTCTTGCACTGAGAGCACTGATGGTAAGTGGAGATAATTTTTATCAGCACAATAATAATGATGAATAGCCACGACAAAGTAATAAGGACTTTGTTTGGTATCTCTTTGACTTGTTCGGTTGCCAAGACAGCCAAGATGTTCTTTGTAAACAAATAATGCCAAGCATTGCAGAGCGTGCCGTGCATACGGCTTCGAATCACTACATCGTTTATTTGTTCTCGAATATACTACACCGTTGTATGCAACTTGGGAGTAAGGCTTTCGATGCAACGCAAAACTTTTGCCAGTACCGCAAATGGCGAACTTATTTTCATTTCTCTGTAAAGGAAGCGGCGAACTAGATCGGTTGGTTTTTTTCTATCCCTTTTGTGCCTCACCCCCTCTCGTTTAGCCTTGTTCCCTCGTTTGATCGGAGCTTGGAAGTACTGATACCAATTTTTCCTTCATCAGGGCTTCGAACCAAATATTTAAATGAACTGCATGAAATAAGTGGGTACAACTCAATCGGGGGTGGTTTTCTCAAATGAACAGAAATTCTTGCTTCGTAAAAAATTATTTTCTTAGCTATTTTTTTACGCTCAGACTTGAATGGTATCAACGTCATAGTGAAACACTGGTCGCGTTGAAGTACACGTACATTTCTCTTTGAGTTGTAGGTCTAACGCAGGGTTCGGATTCGGACTCTAGAAATTGTATTTGAAAGTAGATGGAACGAAAAAGCGAAGTAAATCTAAATTTTTTCAAGTAGATTTTTCGATTTATTAAAAACAAACAGTGTAGTTTATTGGCCCAGCGGAGTGAGATTTAAGGACTACTCACATGACACATGAGAGCCAATTGCGAACTGCGAACAATCGAATATTTGTAGTTTTTGAAAAAATTTTCAATTCTAGGCCGGTTTTTTTTTTAAAGATTAGATGTTCATTTGTTCGCAATTCGCGATCATGAGAATAGTCGTTATCAAAGTTTTCGAAAACTGCGATTTCAAAATAAATATGTTTCAAATATAACGCGGCTCCCCATCAGAACATTATAACGGGTGATTTTTTAGCTGGTTTTGACAGCTGACGTGTGTTTAGTACCTTGTGTCACTGTCAAACAGCTTCAGTTTGGTTTGCAATTTAACCATGGATCGTCTTACAAATGAACAACGCTTGCAAATTATTGAATTTTACTATCAAAATGGGCTCGGGCCGGTCAATTGGCCGCCTAGATCGTGCGATTTGACACCATTAGATTATTTTTTGTGGGGGTATGTCAAGGCTAATGTGTATAGGGACAAGCCCGCTTCGATTGACGCACTGGAAGCCAACATCCATGCATTCATTCGTGAGATACCGACCGATATGTGTGAAAGAGTATGCCAAAATTGGACTCAGCGGATGGGCTACCTGAGACGCAGCCGTGGTCAACATTTGCATGAAATTATCTTTAAACATTAAATTGCAAGGTTCAAACTATCGATTCAAATAAATATTTCATTCATTTTTTCGAATTTTTTGTGTTTTTTTTTGTTTTAAAGTTCTAAACCTCTTAAAAAATCACCCGTTAGTTTAAATAAAGCGGGCCAATACTTGTTAAATATCGGAAGAAAAAACTTAATTTGCATAGTAGCGTCAGGAAAATTTACATTTTTCTTTCACCGCCCCATTTTTAGGGACTTTTTAAAACTAAATCCACCAATATTTAATTAATTTTTATAAGGCTCATTTTAAAATGTGTTATTTGAAAACGAATTATCATGTACGGTTTCGTAGAAGTAGTGTCTAGCTCACCCGCAAAACAATCCTAAATAGTACAACGTAGTCACCGCTAATTGCCAATGACTTGGGGGTTTTCTTTTCTTGTGAGCAGCAGAAGATGGAACCTTTGGTCGACCTTTAACAGAGGGAACATAATCCACAAAACTAAACTATATTTGCGCTTGAGCGGGAAAAATAAATTCCACATACAAAATCAAGTCCTCTCCTCGGGCTAGAGAAATGTGTTTGTTTGTGGGTGAACCTAATTCCCGTATCTGGTTATAATTATTTTTGCCGAATGTTTATGCACGCACATACATAATGTATACATTTATGCCGTGCGTTAAATGTTGTTAGTAAAAATGGATCGCTTTGTGCTCTCGCTCAACACTTTGTCGTCCCTTCACTGACGATGGTATCTGCAGCCTGCACACTGCCACCCGACAATCAAGAGAGGGCGAGAAAGAAAATATCTGCTACGAGTTATAGTCTATACGTACTACGAAACGAATAATTGGAGCGCAAACAAAATCATTAGCACAAGCATGATACGGCGCTCAGCGGAAGAGGGAAATGTGGCATTAAAAGTTAAAGTTGAAAGCTACCAAACTGTATGTACACAAAAACCGAGATATGATATTGCAAAGGAAGCACGAAAAGGATCTGTCAACAATGTAAGGTTATATCAGTAATGATGATGATAATGGTTATGATAAACCTGAAGACGATTCTCCACTTGACTCATTAATTAACATCACTTGGCGGAGGAAGAAAGAAACCAAAAAAAAAAAAAATAGAAGGGGCTTAGGGCTATTAGGGGAGCTGTAATTATATAGAATGTGGTTATGATTTCACAGCAGATGGCAAACGAGCGTGTTTTAGCTTGCCTTTGCTAAAAACAAAGTCCGCTCTTGTGGCAAAATTATAAAATATCATTGAAAGCTACTCAAGCAACATACAATATCCTTTGAGTGGCTATTATTCGAGAAATTCTGAATAAAGTGGCTCTCATGGTATTGCATTGAGGGTCCTCATTTCAGATAATACCCACAAAATGTTGTTCCTTTCTCTGTTGGTTTATAAAATGTGAGGGTGCTTTTGCTTTGTAGGGCAACAGTAGTGGAAGAAGAATTACCTTTTTTATATCAAACTGCAGCACTTGGCTTATAGTCAAGCAACTTCTGGGTTCCGGTTTTGGCTACCTATACGCATTGTGGCATCTAATGGCGTAAATGTTGTCCGTATACGAGAACTCGTCTCAGCTCTTATACCTCAGAAGTAGCAACAGACGGATACGGTCGAAGGTTACCTTATGTTACACCGCAAGTCTGACAAAAGTTTAACCACCCTTTCCATGTGTGGTAAGCAAAAAATTAATTAAGCGCCAAGAATCACGAAAACATATTACACGCATTTACCTTTTCCCCTCCGATTTGATGTGTGATTTGCAAAACTGCTTCAAAAGTCCCGGAGAGATTATAGCACCAGCATGGTGCGGCGGGTTGTCCTGCTCCCGGATTAAATGTGTCGTCTGTCGTCCCATTATACCGTACTGATAGGCAAAGGCAGTATTTTAGCATGCTTCCCTCATGTGATGGCAGCCGCAAAGCGTGCGGATAACTTTCAATTAATTGGCTGAAGGCCTTGGCTCATTAAGGATTGTGTGCGATGACTACTTAATGGCGCATTTAATACATATAGAAATATCCATTCTCTCATTGAATTCCTGTGGTTTAATATCCTTTCAACTTATTGCCTTGTTAAGGGTTTTATTGCCAGGGATCATGCTATTAATTTTGATCCCTTTTTGCTGGCTTTGGCCCTCTCCTACTGTATATCATTCCGGGGGCAATATGGAGGCGCATTTTCATAAATTAAAGACATACATCGATTTTGACAGGAAAAAGCCCGTTCTTTGCTCAAGTTATTAAAATGGACAAAGTAAACGTCAACATTAGATTCGCCTGTCCGTATCTCTGAATGATATCCTTTTTCTGTTTCATATAAATGTACCTATACCCCATCGGTGGAATATGATTTAGCAAATGTGTTTTTTTTTTTCGGTAGGTAGTTCTTCCAACGAAACCCACACATGAAATGCAAATGCTCTTGCTATAATTGATTCGCTTTCTGTAGCCAACAGTTTTTTTTGCGAATTCTAATCTAGTTGAGAGACGAGAGGCAGCGATTTGGAAACTATGCAGATCCGCTGAACAAATACAGCAGGTATTCTGACGAAGAGCAATTCTACAAGGCAGGAATCGCAATTGAATAGAATTTGTTGCATCCGAAAAAAAAAAATTATCGATGAATTTCTAGCAAATTGGAATTACAAAAAATCTTCATTTAGATAGCACCAGGTATTCAATTAGTAAATTGCTGAAGGCAGAAACGTCCCGACCGATATTCCACTTGCGGAACATAAACACTAACTTCAATGGTAGTTCGTTTATTTTGAGATTGCCGTTGTCTACTTGTTATTTAAATATTCGTCTATGCATTAATCAAAAGGCAGACTAAACGGTGGCAATTTGTGTCGCCCTTATCCGCGCGCAAATTCAACAGTTGAAAGCTAAAAGAAAAATAGCATACTCTCGCAAAAACGTGTGCATGGAAACGTTTTATATGTCCTCCGCAGTGACGCATTTATTGCTTGTACAAGCCTGCATTTAAAATACTGATTTGTTTCCTTTTTTTTTAAATCCACATTTCACAACTCAACATCAGAAAAGAAATAACCAAACAAATCGTCAACATACGAGCTTATATTCCACTGGCCAACATGCCGACATTTGAACATCGTTTGAAACGGACGAGAATCGAAATAAAAAAAAAAAAAACACAAATAAAGAGCTCCACTGGGCAAGGAGCAGCTTCGCAGTCCACTCCACTGTCGTGTGCAGCAGCCGCCATGCATATTGTGGGTTTACCATTAAATCCACCAAATTTTCATGATAATGTTCATGAAAATTAAATCAAAAGTACACACACTCCTTTCACAATTCGTCTAAATATTCCCCTTTTAAGAGTCCCGTGCTGGAAGCTGAGACACTATGTGGCATCAATATAACTTCTATAAAAAAAATATCCAGCTCCACATTTTCGGATGGAGGACATACTGAACTCCTTTTGCTATGCCAGGATTGTTCCAAAAAGCCCAAGAAAAAAATATCATACCAAATCCCCCCATGAAATCGAACGACAAATATTTAATTCATATACGAGAGAAGCATTAAATGGCATCGTTATTGCGACCTAACCTTTACCAATATAAAAACAATGAATATCAATTCGAAAATCGATCCCTCTCATAGTTAGAACTGAGAAATGGGGCGCTCGCAAATTACCCTCCCTGTTGGTCAAAGTCCTTTAAACAAAATCGCCAACTTAGAGGCGTCCACTGCGTTTTTATTCATCTCTTCAAGCACCATCATCATCATCGTTCTAGTTACTGGTGAATGCAAACACATGAAGATGAAGAATTCCACTGTGAAAAGAACAGGCAAATGGAATCATAATCGACACGATGGCATAGGAGTTAGCCAAAGCGCTACATATATTTGATACAAGATAGGCTGCCGATTCAAGTAGTTCAAGAGTTCGTGCTATTTCATAATATCGTATATGCATATATAAATGTATGTAGGAGTACGCAATATGTCGCCATACGTACGCATAGTAGATGGGAGTTTTTGAGGTACAAGGCTTTCTATGGGATACTTACGAGAATTGGGACTACGGGAATACGAGTTGTCAAATTTCTTGCACTAGTGAATCGGTTTCAAATCTGGGGGTCGAATCGCGACTTCTTATGTTGATTTTACATGTGAAACAAAACCAAATTCCGTCTCGTAATGCTCGTTCACGGACGACGCGATTCGACCCTTGAATTTCTTGAATTTGTCGACTGAGGGCTTCTGACGGAAGTGCGATTTCCATTTCATTCTCTATTAATATACGGTGTGGTTCCGTTTTTAATCGACAGGGTCATTAATTTTTCGATTTGCAAAGTATTTCGGTATCTCGGCCATAACTTGTGTAATATTGCTTTTTAATGCGTCTAGAGTTCGGGGATTATTCGCGTTAGAACGGCCGTTTGCGTGACCCCACAGTGTCAAATCGCATGATCTTGGTGGGCATTTGATGTCGCCAAAACGTGAAATTACACGACCAGGAAACTTCTCACGCAATAAAGCCCTAATTGGTCGTGTTGTGTGGCTTTTTGCCCTGTCTTGTTAGAACCACATAACGTCAAAGTCATGTTCTTCGATCGCCTGCCAAAAAAAAAAATCGCTTATCATTCGACCATATCGCTCCCAATTGAATGTAACCATTGGCCATTGGCATCTTCGAAGAAATAACCAAAGACCCCTTTCGACCATTAAATGCATTACGATGATGCACAGGCCTTACGGCATCAGTAACGCTTCCACTTCCTTCAAATTTCTTCACAATCTTACTGATTGTGTGCGTAGTCGGTCGATTATGACGACCATAATGATCGCATTATGCGCGAAAAGTGGCTACGTTTGAATCAAGACTTTTGTAGTAAGTAACATTATGACCCTTCAAATGACAGTTGTCAAATGCCAGCGCTACCAACTTGAAACCACGAAATGAATGATACTGTACTTTGCCACTTAGCAATTGTGTATGTCTTTGACTGTGTCCACATATAGCGAAGGCTAGATTGCTTCATGGCAGTTTCTGCAGACTTTCGAAGAATTTCTAGCAAACTTTGGGAATAAATTAATCAGGTTACACGTTTCTATTGACAAGCTGCAAGGAATTCGCCATAACAAATGCCCATCCACACATCCAAGCAATTGTAGCTGCTCAAAAATTAAATGTAGATAGCAGGAACAAGTTTCAAGCCAGGTGCGAAAATACAATTGAAAACCTAAAGCTCAGAGTGAGAGAGAAAGTGTTGCAAAACTTGTTGAAATTTTCCCCGAATTTGAACAGCCCCCCTAACGCAATTTCGATTGCAAAACACTTGTCGGCGCAAATTAAATTCGCCTACCCAATCCAATGTGTTGTCAAGAATCTCATCACTTTTATTGCAGTTTAACATATTTGTCGAGGTTTTTGTGTACATTTTATTGTTGTCTTAAAAAAAGCATTTCATATAAACTGGCGCCCAATGCTCACAATTTGCAAAACACCGTGAAGAGAAGAGGTGATAAAATTTAATCGAATCCACCAATAGACGCTTCTTGGGTTACCCTCCACAACGAAACGATTTTCTTTCACATATAATAATGTGAATAACACGCAATCCTTTACGCTATCAAAATCGACCATAAAAGCGGAGTAAAAAATAAGAGAAGAAGACAAAAACCCCCAAAAAGAGAAAAGCGCTTTCCATACTACATGCATATGAATTCACCATGTGACAAGGGTACTAAACTACTAAAAAAAAAAGAACAGACAAAAAAAAAATTGTTGGACAATAATCGAAAGCAATATAACGATATAAAAAGGACATTTGCCGTCGGCGGATGTTACAAGAGACTATATTCGTCCAGCCTAAGAAGTACGTGTGTCACAACACTAATACTCCTTCTCACCCCGGTCGGTGGTGGTGTCTAGTGTGAGGAAACTTTGTTTGTACACATGCGTATATCAGTTACCCACATACTTATTTTCATAAATAATTCTTGGAAAGTCTTGCCGTGATGTGCAGTCGCGATAGACAAGACATCCTTCGCCTTACTCCGTGACCGTGACTGGATCTGGTATCTGGAGTTCACCCCTTTTAAAATTGCTTTTAATTTGTGGCTTTCACCTGGGCGGAGGGCTTTCCTTTCCATATTAAATATTAATTCGCCGTCAGGAGGCGGAAAGGAAGATTTTGCGGTGGAGTATGACAGTTATGATAATGTTTATGGATAATTCCATGGAATTTGGTTGAAGTGTTTTGCCTTTTTGTCGTGACACTATGACGGGTGGGCGCCAAACGTTTTGTACACAAGTGCAATAGTCAAAGTGAATATATTAATAGTGGAAGTGTACGGTTGGCGGTGACGGTGACAACCATGCGTGTTAAGCTGACTGAGGTTGAATTTAAAATTGTATTCAGACAGAGCAGCCTTTTGTATTCCACGTCCACCCCACCTGAGAATTGCTGATTCACAAAGGATTCTCGGCACTCCATTCAAACGGATGAAGATAGTCATAATTACAACACCGACAGAGCGGCGGAATAAATTATACAATTTGCATAAAAGTCTTGCCCATTTTCCAGTTGATTATCTTTAAGAAAAAGATTTACTCTTTAGCATCCGTGGTTGTGTACGTTTATTAATCACGCATATTATTTCTGACGAACACAATTTCAGTAGAATGCCATTGAAAGAGTGTGTGCATAAGTTATGGCTTAATTAAACGGTGCAGCTTGACTTTTATGTGTAGCAGAGTTCGAAACAGCTTTCGTGGTTACTATATCATCGTGGCCAAACATCAACTCGATGACTATGTACTCCCCTCGATCGCAAATCACTAAATCCATTCCGTGTTAGGGTTAGTATGGAAATTTGTCAACACAAATATTTTTGTTGCGTCTGGAAATTGCTTACTGGCGTGTAAAGCGTCTGCGATTAACGTCCTTGTAATCTGGCTAACCCATCGCCCTTCCCCTATTGCTTTGTATAAAGTTGGGATTGTTACATGTATTTAAAGGTGTACAGGTTTGAAGGTATTAAATTTCTATGAGGTGCTCTATGTGCATATTTATTCATAAAGTTGTGTTTAGTAGTTACTGGAAAAAATTGTGGGGGTTTCTCTCATTTTACAAACACCCAAATTTCAGGTAGTGGGAGCTTTGGAATTGAGTATGATGTGTGATCACTTTGGGCTTTCAGCACAAGTATGTTGTGGAACGAAACTTTAAGATAATGAAACGTGTCGTCTATCTTCTTTGAGTGTTCTTTATTAAATACTAAATCATCCCAATACCACATGTTAAATGATAAATATTATTATCATGTATGGTCCACATCTCTTAAAGAAACCCTTTTGAATGCGTTCAAACATAACTCGTACAGTGTGTCACCACTCATCTTGTAGGATGCAAAGTCACTCGGAGATACTTATAATCAATTTTATCGTCCAGGTTCAATTTTGCGAGCTCGCAATTGCAAAATTTTCCACACACAATCACATTTTGCTCCACCTATTAACTATTTGGTGTGAAGGTTGAAAACAGAGCAGATTGTTTTCAAGTTCTTTGTATTTTGATTTTTCTTTGCTTAGGGAATTCCTTATTTTCGACTTTCTTTCCTATAAAGGATACGAACAATTACCTTTTTTATATACGCGATTTAAGAGGAATAGGTAATTAAATTGTCTGTGTGTGTGTGGGCACTTGTTTGTTGTTCAACAGGGGCGAGCTTTCTCTTTTGCAATCCACCGACGCACATTGGGGCAAAACGACCAAAAAGTGCCGATAATTACAAATTTTTTTTTTTGCGGGAAAGCTTTATATACTACTTACATAGAGTATACTAACTAGGGCACAGTTGGACACTATTTAAAAAATTCGCAACAAACCCGGTTCGTTTACAACGGTAGATTATACTCACGTCTTGCAGGTCAAGCAATTCTTATAAGTGAATTACGTTCATTTTCAGATTAGTTTTTTCGGTAAAGTTAATTATTTTTTGGTGTTATTTAGGTATGGAACCTTCTTCTTCAGGTATGTAACTGTGTTTAAGTGATTTTTTTTCTTCATTACATAAATAGTTTTTTGTACATAAGACAAAATTTGATCTATAGTAATTTCTTAAGAAAATTGATTAACAATAGATATTTCAATTAGGTTTTAAGCAATATTAAGCAATGAACATTACACGAAAATAAACGTTATTGTTTAAGGTCTTAAAAACAATTGAAATTTCCTGCTCCTTTTTGCTCCTTCACGAAATAGACCAACTTTAAGGTACTTCGTGAAAAGATAAAAATTATACTAAAACGTCATTGTTAATCCAAATTTATTATTTTTTTTTAGGAATGTCTTCTAATAATTTATTTTTGTAGGAGAGAAAAATCTAATAGGGATATTTTTAACTTTTTTTTATTAAGCTCCGATCCTGTTATCACCAGTAAGGAAAAGCCAGTCAAAAACAAAGTCAAAAATAATCCTAAAGAAACACTTTTTATGTTGAAAGCTCCACCCCTTCAAAAAGATCACGCAACAGCTCATGTAGATATTGATGACGACAGTCATCATGACGACAACGACGATTCTTTATTCTATCTTAAATAAATTATATTAAAAAAAAAATTCGTTTTTTTTTTAATAAAAAAAAATCTTTTTTCTAAATTTTGTTTTTTTAAATATGGCATATACCAATAAAAACGATAGATCCACTTAAAATAATCTCACAGCTTTAGTTGATTTGATGGCAGTTTTAAGGCTATTCTGCCCCAGTGTGCGACGGGTCATTTGAAATGGAAATTAGCTTGAGCCACAAAAAATGAGATGAACCATCAACAGCTCGTTCTTCTTGGTACTGCTTGTTATGCGAACATTTTCAAATTCAAATTTTTCCACATGCGAGAGTGTGCACTCCCACCCATGTGGCATATATGGCAGTAGTAATGGTAGTTATTTTCTGGGATTTTTCACACTCGCAATAATATATCCTGGCAATGGTCCAAAAATATGGTTTACTTCATTCGGTAGTCGATTGATTGTAACCGCAAAACTGGACCATATAAACATTTCAAATTCAGAGTCAGAGTCAGATGCAGAGATTCAGATTCGGACTAGAAACCGCACAGCCACAGGACGCACACTCGCAGAGACTGATGGTTCATAAATTTGATGGATTCGAGTTGGTTTTTTGGTTGGTTGTGAATTTTTGAAGACTACTACACCGTTCTTCTTGGAGGGGTAACTTGAATTTTACACATTTAGTTTTTGCTTTATCGATGCTGGGTCATGTCTCTTGGGTATCCTCCTTACGAACTCACAGATTCCAAAGTCCCTGTGATGTGCATGTAGATGAAGTTATATCGACTAAACGTTATGGTAGAAAGTATATACATAGTTGCGTGTAATGCGTACTTAAATACGTGATGTCTATGGACTTCCTGTTGACAATATAGCCCCCCATTGAGTGTTTCTGTTCTGTGTGGCACGAGGTGCTGATATCAAATAGTTTGCATGTCAGGGCGCTCCCTTTCGGCAACACACATCCCGTAGAGATTTCAAACAAAGGTGCTATGCTAAACTTTATATGCACCTACAAACACAATTCAACATTGGATTTCAATCGCAACAATGAAAGCAGGTGCATTATTATCCAACGCAGACGTGCGACGTGATTGAAACTGACATTTTGCATGCGGATCAATGGGCTAATTAATTCAAAGTGTATGGTAAATTTGTGAATACCTCTGAACATAATGTAAGTCATCATTATGGTAATAATGGGAAGCCTGATGCCAATCACAACGGATTACACGCTTACTGGGTGCAAATTGAACTAGTGAGAAACTGAGGTGCATCGATATCATTATATTCGAAAATGAATTAATCCCCAAGGCTAGAAAGTGCAGTGTTGCAACGATGGACTCTGTATAGTCCTAATGTTGTTGCATTTTGCAGGCACGCCGTAGTTAACTAGTTTCAATTATTTGGTTAATCTACCGGTTCAGTGGTCATGGAAAATATTCAGGCGTTTAGCGTTTCGATTCCGAATAGTATCCATTCCATAATAGGTATTTCAACTTTCATACTTACCGTGGCTGGCTTCATAATTATGCTTCACATCGTATCAAAGCTTGGTTTATTTTTACTCATATAAATTTGTATCTAACGACATCAACGAAAAGAGAAGGCACACTTTACAAAGCTAAGCTTGTTTCCAAATTTCGCATTCTTTTGAATGAAAAAAGGAATTCTCCCCTGACCATTGAGTTTGAAATAGATCGCATTATTCCCTTAATGCATATTTGTTTTCTTCAAGGATAATTAATCATGAGTATAGCAACTTTGTAACTTAATTTGATTTGAAGTTGGTCAGGTATCCTCCCTGGGTCTTGATAAAATGTTTTTTTATCACTTTTTTTTTTTGACAAAGTTGACATTGTGAGTTTTTATTTTTTTATTTGTCTTTCAGTCTGGCTGCTATCAGTTAGTAATGCGACCAGTTGTTGCCGTCAAGGAAACCATTTTTGGATATAAGATTCCGTTGGCCCTCTCCGGTCCACTAATTTTTTTGTTAAATCTAGAATTCTCGCAAAAAACAAAAAATTTCCGCACACTAATCGAAAATGAATAACAAAATTTGTATGTACATAACTAGATGAAATTAAATTTCATCCAAACAGCGCCCGATTTCCACCAAAGTCGTGCACTCACCCCTAATACCTTATATAGAATATAGAATATATGGCTTGTCTAAACCACAATGTCATCAATCCCTATCTCTGAATGCGGAAGAAGCCAATTCTGTCTTGTACAGGGGGAAAAAAAGCACACACAAGCTAATGGTAAATGTAAGGAAGAATACATTTTCCATTCGATTTCCCAGCCTGAAATTATTACTGAAACATCCTTTGCTCCTTCTCTCAGGTCGTCGCAAATTGTGAATCAAATTTTACCGAAAATTCCAAGAATTAGCTTCGCAAAATCACTGGAAGGAGAATTTGTAAGAACTCTATGCGGTGCGGGAGGATTCACTCGTACTCTATCACTTTTAAAAAGTTTTTGAAGTATCCCACGTGTCTTTGCGTACATGTAGCCATCAGCTGTCGAGAGATACGACGTGCATGTGGATGTCGGGCTTATCCACTCTTTCAGTTCCATAAACTAGCTGGATAACCAAATCAATTAAAGGATATATGAAAGGATTAACAAAGTTTATTTTTTGCCAGCGGTATAACCTTTATCACTTTATATTCGCATGTCTATCTAAATCTGCAGAAAAAGGTTCATCCTTAGATTTATGCACGTACGTGCAAATGGTAGAAATGGTAGAAATGGCGAAATTTAAAATTTAAGATTTTATGGGAATGGGACACTCACCTATTCGAGAATGGCCCACAGTAAAGCAATGCTGGTTGTGACGGCTTCCCTTAAAAATTCTGCAATTGGAAATGAAGAATAATTTTAAATTGTTCAGCGTGCATGTGCGTTGAGTTGCAAATGTGGAACCCCACGTACTCAAATATTTACATCACTCCGAAGTTTTACGGTGTGGGTATGGTCAGCCTGAAAAAATTAAAAAAAAAAAAACATTTAATTAAAAGAAAGAGGAGTTTGACACATGCGTAAAGCCTTTTTAATAAATAAAATTGCCTTTCAAAATGGGATCCGACAAACTGTCTTTAAATCAGCAAAGGTTAGGTTAGGTTAGGTTGAGTGGGGTTGTGAGTTCATCACAAAAAGACCAGGCACCATAGTGGGCAGTGTCCAGAGAGTATTCCTACCGTTAACCTAAGTTTGGTTCTACTGAAGTTGAGTAATTCTTCAGACTTTTTCCGGTTTAAAATGGGCCACAGTGCCCAGCTGTGACCATCTTGTGGCTGCTAAATGGGAAGTTTTTACGAAAACAAGCCTTCTAGTCACGGCCATTGGTGGTCTTATGCCCTCAATCATTGTGTTAGGTGGGAGCTCCGCTCCTTCCTTGGCCAGAGCGTCGGCCTTGTCATTACCTTCAATATTACAATGCCCAGGTACCCAATATAATCTGACACGGTTCTGCGAACATAATGCCTTGAGCATTGTGCAGCAGTTCCTTACTAGTTCAGATTTAGTGGTGTGTGACTCTAGCGCTTTAAGCGCAGCCTGACTATCAATGTAGATGGCGATATTCTTATTGGATATCGATCTCATCTCAAGTACCTCCGCAGCTTTGAGTACTGCCAGAATCTCCGCCTGGAACACACTGCATGTGTCCGGAAGTCTCAGGGCCAGATGTAAGTCCAGTTCATTGGAGAATACACCAGACCCTGTGCCCTCACTGGTTTTGGAGCCGTCAGTATATATCGAGGTCTCATTTACCCTCGAGCAAAAGACCTCCCAGTCAAATACACATAAGCGAAAAGTTGCAAGATCGAGGCAAAATCCGTACTTTCAAAGTGAGCTCAGCGCACAGTCCTTTTATTCTGTTTTTGTATCTCTCTGTCTGTCACACTTCCAAATTCTTGTTACACGGAGCAATTGAAATTTATGAGACTCGACAAATAAGTTATTTCGTTTGGGATTGAGAGGAGAGAGACAAAAGGAGATACAAAAAATTGGGCTAAAACATTAGATTTGACGCGAAGGAAAAATGTGAACTTGGTGCAATTACTTAGGCCATCAGGAGGAAAACGAGTCATGTGCTCGTTGCCTCAATATTTCACACGTTTGATATTGTTCGGCGTAATACCTCTACTGGGAGTAATTCTGTTTGAATCAGAGTGACGCAGTCATATTCGCCGTCGTATGAGCCATTTAGATTTGAGAATTTTTCAAATCTTCCATAAAATAAGATATTGACTGGCAAGTATTTTGCCCCTGAGTATGTATTTTGCCCCGCACTCCTTGTGAAAAAAGCCCCTGGACCAATTAAAAACAAAGAAAAGTTTAAATCGTTATGGAAAATTCGATGTTGTAATAAAAAAAAATTAATTATACAACTCTGGGGGTGGACCAAACCGAAATTCCAAAATTCCACCCCAGCATCTGTGTATTATCATCACTCAAGAGTTGAAGGCGACAACACACAAAAAAAACGACAAATTTAAAAATAAATCCCTTTCGGTTGAACTAAATTGAACCAGTGCGCCTTTTTCGATTCCTCGCAGAAGATTTTGCTGTATGTACACATTACACACCTACTCCCTGCTCAGCTTATTGTGCCGAAGGGACACACAAAATATGAATTATTTGAAAGATTATTCGCCCTAAAAACAGGGTGCCGCTGAACAATTCAGAATAGGCTTCAAATCTGGATGTAGTTTTATTGAAACAGTGAGCTAACTTCTGGGAGTCCTTGAAATCTGTTGCAGCGAATAAAGTGAAACAGACAGTATGCGTTGTGATTCTATAGGTTGATATAATCTACCAATGAATTTGTTAAAATATTGTGTCAGGGATTTAATTAACTGTGTTTGCATAATTTTAGGTAGGTAATTAATTTATTCATTCCATTGGTAATTAATACAATATTCATTATAAAAAAAAGAACATTAAGTAAATTATAAGTGTTTTTCATCAGGGAATGAATGGTTAGAAACATTCTATAGCTATTAAAAACTAGTGGCGAATGCTTCGAGTATCAGTTCAGCTGGACGTAGTTAAATCTAAATTTGGTTTATCGGAGTGAGTTTAAATAAAGAGGTGAGCGCAGTCACTATACAATTACCTTGGATAAATTATAGATCTCATTTAAGTCGTAATTAAACAGCCATTTTTTTACTTTTTTGGTAAACGATAAGATGTTCTGAGAATGCCTTAATTCAATAGGTAATTTATTAAAAACACGCGGTGCTACAGAAGAGTAATAATTTAAGAAGAGGCGAGTATTGTGCGGGGGAATATAAGCAAGATTCCTAACAGAGCTACGAAGACCGTAGTCATTCGGATCATGATTTAAGGAATACCCAGATCTTAAGAAAAATATTTTTAAAACTTTATAAAAGTAAAGATGTTTTAAAGGCAATATAAAAGAATGCATAAAAAGTGGAAGGTTGATATAATCTACCCATGAATTTGTTAAAATTGTGTCAGGGATTTAATTAACTGTGTTTGCATTATCTGTAGTTGATTTCTAAACGGCAACTCTTAATTATTGTCAAAGAAAATCCTTTAAAGCTTGCTCCAGCACATCCAAACACGATAAAAAGTACTGCGTTTCCTCATCCACTTTCCAGAAACACCCTATGAATAGTCACCCTTCAGTTCAGGGAAAAAATATAGGAAAATTTTATTAAATCCTGAAATAATTTTAAAACGTAGTCTGGTTTGGCCCGAAAAACAAACGGGCACGAATGCAGAAGAGACGAAAAGGGAACAATTATTATCATTTGAAGAGTCTATAGGAAACTTCAATTCATCATAGATCATAATCGAGTGGGGTAGGTAACGCAAAACGGTCCACAAAGGATGTAAATTTGAAACTTTCATTTTAGAAAAAATTCTGAAATACTTACACAGAGGAATTATTCAAATGAATTTATTGAAACACACATTTTACCAATTAAAATGAAAAACTTATGCTCTGTATCCATCTGTCTGTATAACTGATATGGTTTTTGCCAGCTCATGCAAAATGCATTCACGTTGCAAATGAATATGCAAAAATAAATCCCAAACGGTAACGTTGGTAAATGGGCGACTGAACACTGGACGGCAATAAAAATAAAAATAAATTATTCCAAAGTCAGTGGATTTAGTGTTTCACCTACGGAACACCCCACCGCGGGCAGCGGAATAATTGCGCACACTTTAAACTTGGATATATTTTAGAGGGAAATTAAAGAAACAATATCGAAAGAATGAATTGGTGGATGGAGGCCATTTATCACCGACCGACACCGACGGATAAAAATTGGAAAATAAAATCCGCCCTGCCCTGTGTCGAGTTGGAATTTCTTAAACGTGTCGCTAATTACATTCAAATCGCCGGCAGAGAAAAATCACCGCGGTCGACAATAAAGCTCGTAGGTCTTTCGAAACCTTATTCGCTTCTGTTGCGCAGCAGAATGTTCTTTTAGGAATATACTGTAATAATTTTTAATTGTGTTTACTTTCATGGTGGCATTTTTATTTTTGGTTCTGTAAGACCTACGGAAAACAATCAAGTGCGTTTGGTTTTGTAAAAATGATTTATAGAGGACTTGTTTTTTCGCCAGCGTCGACCATTTTGGTTTAGATTTGAATAGAAAATAGATTTCCTCTTGTATCGATGTCCTTGCCAGCCGTACAATGCTACTACCGCACTATCAATTTCATTATGAACAACCCGAAACAAGATAATTAATGGCGTGTCCCATGTGTGCTTGCGATTAAATACCTACTTCGTATTTCACTTATTCGGCCGACACAGTTTAAATGGTGGTACAAGTTGAAAAGGATGTGGAGTACTCCTTCGTTCTCAGGCGTAACTGTTAACTTAGTAATCGATTTCATCTTTAATATTGTACATTGCAGAGTGTCAATTTGCATAATTAGCGCGAGCTGTTTGCAATTTTACAATGGAAAATGACAGCCCGAGCGCTATTATAAGGCCATCGACACCGCCGACGGAGATGGCTGTGCACGAGGATTGGTTCTGTTTCTGCATTTATTATAAGAGCCCATCTAACAAGCAGCCCCTTTGATTTTCAACGGGAACGCGTATACTTTGCGTGGTTGCTTAGGATAATTTATGCCATGCCTATGATCAATATGCAGATGCGAAGCAATTAATCTTGGAAATTGCAAAAAAAAAGTCATATTATCATATTTTATGCGCAACAGGTCCTTTTAGGGGAACAGACTTTGATGCTTTTCAGAACTACTCGATTGTGTGAGTCATTAGAATGCGCCTACAGTTTTATGTTCTTGCTGTTTGCTTGTCAAATGTCGGTGGTGTGGTAAAAATAATTCGCCACGGCAATTTTATCTAAAGTCCCGAACTTTTGCGATTAAATCCCATATTAATTAAAATACCTGGGACCCATTTGAAACTCAAATAGCAATATACCGCAAGGATTTTCTGTAAAAATCCATGTTCATTGTTTGTTGTCAATGGAAAGTTGTGTTTTTCAAGTGTCAGTAAGAAAAGCAATGGATTCACCTTTGACCTATCATTTGAATTGGCGCGTCCTTTGATGTTATTGTATTAGAAAGTGGTCAACATTGTTATTATTGCCATCCTCACCGGAAGGAGTGCTATAAAGTTTTATGGACGGCTGCAATCAGCCTTCCATCGATTTTTGTTTCGAAATTTTGAGATTTGATTTTGTATTTGTTGTTGAACAAGAACTGGCATGCAGAGCAGGGGCCAGGTCCCACGTCCCACAGCCAATGTCTCTCAACTGTCCTATTGCCCTAGAGTTTTCGGTCAACTAGCACATCTGGAACCGGAGCATTATTTAAATTCACTAGAGCGCATTTGTGCCGGCTCGAATACTCGCTGGGAGCGTTCCATTCAGAGCTCATCACCACAATTTTGTGGCTGCGTTTTCGCTGCGTTAAAATCAGACTTTCATGAGGTAATGCCTTTTGGCGTTGAATTTGCGTCAACAGTTTTAAATCTCCATTACTTTGGCTGGTGAAAACGACAAAGAGACGTAGACATGCATGTAATCATCTACCCAACTGCAATATAAATTCCGATTTGAAAATCGAGAATGATGCAGTCGACGTCGCCGCATATTCAAGGCTACGAGATGCCACCACGACTGTAACGCAATACGCAACACTGAATTCGTCGCCGCTGCGAGACTTGTGGACTCTGTCTGCTATCGACTTCACGTGATTCATTTGCCATGAAGAGCCGAATATTCAAGTGATTTCGCTGCTGTATGCCGTCGCAAGTACGGTTGTTATACGTTTTGTATTGCTTGAGTTAAAAAATGCCACAAACTCATCAATATCAATTTTTTTTTTTTTTTGAATTACGGATTTACTTAGCACATGCTCCATAAATCGTAGTAGAGAAGAGTTCCGTGGTGGCAGATTACCATTGAACAATGGGTTCCACATATACAAGCAGAATAACCATAGCCCAACATCTGGCTTGTACAATTTATTGTAATGACATTCAAGACTTGCCTGTATGGAAAGCAGCCGAGGAATATACCGTTTGTTTGGCTAAGCAAACGCATTTATCTAATTTATGAATCTGTGGAGAGTGGGCAAGCTGCTGAGATACATATAATTTTTATTTCCATTGCCATACCCGAAAGCCGAAACCATGTGACATGAGCAAATTTAAACAAGCTCCCTCGAGCTATTTGTTCATGTTGCATAATTAAAGCACAACATAGTTCGACACATCCTGTACCAATTAGCAGAGTGTTGAATGCAGAAAACACATGCGGCGCACACAGTTGCTTTCCGCTGTAAACAATGAAATAGATAGACACAGGTGAGGCGACAGGATGCGTCCTGTGCATCCACTGCCGATTGTTCTTTATTTAGCCGTCTAGAGCAGGGGCTCTTGACAAAAGCCTACGTGTAGTCTATTGTGTTGTACTCGGTGTTTAATTACTGTTTGATTAGGTTACCTTAGCTAACGTGACAATGGGGAACGTTGGAGCCCCGAGCAAGGAATTATATAGAAGATGTAATGGAAATCTGGCAAAATTGTTTCATAATGGTGTCGCCACAGGCAGGTCTTCGTCACTTAACTCGTTTTACCATGGATGCGGCGGCTATGTGTGTCACCATGGCACGGAATGATTTTTATGTCTCTTATTAAGCGATTGGGTCAAAGATTCAGAGAGGTTCTTCCTGGGAATGTGTACTCATATTTAAAACGTCTTGTTTAAATAACGAACATTTTCATAAAATGTGCAGAACTAAGTATGTCCGCCTTAACGGTTTTGTCTTTAAAATCGACCATGGCATGGTTACTCGCAAAATATCTGAGTGCTTCAATTTCATAATTTTTGATAAAAATATGGTCATTCGTTTCGTGGTTTCAAGTTGGTTATTTGACACCTATCAAACTCAGGTGTCACAATATTAGTTGAATGTTTGCCATTTACGATAATGGATCGCTTAACAACCGAACATCACGTTAAAATTATTAAAATTTACTACAAAAGTGATGATTCAAACGTAGCCACCTTACCCGCATTACACGATGACTATGGTCGTCATAATCCACCGACTACGCAAGCAATCGGTCAAATTGTGAAGAAATTTGAAGAGAGTGGAAACGTTTCTGATGTCTAAGGCATGTGCATCATCGAAATGCACGTAATGGTCGAAATGCGTCATTCGTCCGTATTTCTTCGAAGATGCCAAAGGGCAGACGGGTAAAATGGTAAATGGTAAATGATGGTAAAATGATAACCGATTTTTTTTTTCCCGGCGATTGAAGACCATGGACGATATGTGGCTTCAATTGCACGGGGCAACAAGCGACACAGCACGACCAATTATGGATTTATTTATTTTATTTTATTTATTTATTTGTGAATGCTTATTTATTGATTTATTGCGTGGGAAGTTTCCTGGTCGTGTCATTTCACGTTGTGGCGACATCAAATGCCCTCCAAGATCATGCGATTTGACACCGTTGGATTTTTTTCTGTGGGGTTACGCAAAAGGCTGTTCTTACGCATATAATTCCCCAACTCAACCCGCATTAAAAAGCAACATTACTCAAGTTGTGGCCGAGATACCGGCCGAAATGTGCGAAAAAGTAGTTAAAAATTACCCCAAAAGAATCGCATGCAGCGAATCTTCCCGAGGCGGCCATTTGAATGATTTTGTTTTTCACACTTAACGGCAAAGTCTAAACTTTATAATGAAATAAAATGTTCATCCAAAATGTATCGCTGTGTGTGTTTTATTTAGCCTTACTTTCGAAGCCGAAAAATCACCCTTTATTTGATGCCCGAAACACGTTTGAGAACAGCATCTCAATTAAAACAGTAAAAATTCATTCAGAAAATTAATTATTACCGTAGCTAATGATTCAAAAAACACGGTCATCCTCACTTGTCACTTGTCAATGAATATTTTTTTCCACAGCAAAACAAACTATAAGCAAAGATTTTCAATTTGTCAAAATCACTTTAAACAGAAATTCATGCCAACATATATAATTAGATTACAAGCAAGCATTTGTAACAGAAAGCTAAATAAATTGGTTCCCTATGTATGTATGTAAAATAAGTCATAAAACCATTTGTTTTTTCAGTTTTCAATAATATTAATGGAATTGCATTTAAATATTGTTCAGTTCAGAATATTTAGCGCAACAGGTGACTAGAAGTAGTCATTTTTATTTTACCTCTAAAATGTAATTTTCAAATGAATGCCATTCATTCACTAAAACTTTCTTTTCTCTTTCCAGATTTGAAGAACAATTAATCTGACGTTGCTGGTAAGTCGATTCGTACTATATTTTATTCACATAATATGCCCATATCTCTGTTGTGCAACAGGTGTTAGTCTCAAATCGATAAACTCTCAAGGGGTGGCATATGTAAATAGGAATTCAAATCAACCTCGAGTTATGTTTGGTTTCGACTGTATCCGCATAATTCGTTAGAATAGCATATGCTTGACAGTTTTTGTAAATGTCCTTTGCATTTTTGCTACCATCCGATTATGATAATGTCTTGATAAAGGACGTTCAAAGTACTCGTCTCGGTGTGGGTTATTTGCAATGTATATTCAGTCTCTGCTAACTGCATCATCAGTTTCACTTGGAGCCACTTGTTGCTTCACAATTATTGATTGTCGGTTGTCAGGCTAAAAGGGGTTTCTCTTAAGCGTGAAGTCTTAAACGGTCCTGATGACTTTAGATGTAAATTTCTGAATCCATCTGTGTTCAGACAGTTGATGCAGGGAAATATGCGCACATATTCCGTGCATTGGATTTTCTTGATATACCTTGCTGCCGACGGAGGGTGTCGTAAAAGGCTTTTAAATAATTCATGTATTACTCTTTTTGGCGTGCACTTTTCACTTTGGAAAGGCGGTTTCCGTAGCTTTTGTGAATAGGGATTGATTGTAATGTAGACATTCCTACGATTTTGGTTGAAATTTGTACATGTTAGGAGAATGACTTTTAACTTTTCTTGAACAAAAAACAAGGAAGCTAATAAACTTCTCATGAGTGATAAATTTCAATGTCCGACGAAGTTTGATCTTGGTTTTAATGACTATTTCTGAATCGATTGTAAAGTCTCGCAAATTGACTCGTAAGGTTTGTTCGTGGCTTAGTTCGTTATATAAACAATGTCAACATCCGAATCTGAGCCTGTTTATAGTTTAGATCGTGTCCAAAATCGCCAACAATTTGTTGACAGTGCTGTGAAATGTCAAGTGTGCATTCTTGCATCATCAACCGAAACCGGATCGGATCAAAGTAGATAAAAATTTAAAACTACAGAAAAAAAAAAATCACCAACTAATTAAAAAATTAATGCCCGAAGTCTCACATATAATATTCACACATTTATAAACATTTACTTCTCTTCAGAAACATCAATATAGTAGAGTGAAAATACAAAGAAAAAAAAAAACAACATTCAGCTAAGCAGTACGAAAACTATAAAAGGATGTGCTTTATTATCACTTACCTGGGTTCGATTTGACGGCAAAAAAACCATACACTTCACACAAAATTTTCAAAAAAACAAAGACTTAAACTCAATAATGTGCGGCGGCTAACTTGGATTCTAAGCCGCAAAAATGTTGGCTATTATTTCATCAAATGTTTGATAAGCGAAGCAGAATTAAAACTTGTAAATGTCCGAACTTTTAACTAAAACTTGACCAAACCGTGGACAATTAGTTTGTGGATGTTGAGAATTTGGAAAACACAATTTTTATTTAAAAAAAAAAGAAGAAGTTCTTGGCAAACTATAAGAACTTGAGAAATTCTTTGATGAGAACTGTTGTGGAGGAGCTGTTGGCCCTCAGTATAATAGCCAGCCGAATGCGATGTTTATGACTCGACGATTGGCCACGGTTTGATGAACTTAGTGCAAACTCTATCACTTTTATGCTCTTACAGGGCAGATTAATGCTGCTGGTAACTGTAAATTAAAATCGCACAAACTTGAGTGTATATAAAGCTTGCTTGCAGAAGGTACTCCAGCGACTACAAGTGCGTTATGTTTTGGACTATTAGGCGTGTTGTTGTTTTGTTGTTGTTGTACGGATTCTCCTTCTTGCACCAGCACTAGAAATTGAAGTGACTACGGGTGTATTGATGAATGGCCTGGTGTGTATGCGCCTGTGTATTTTAAACGATGCATAAGGATCTGTACTCCCACTCTCCGCACTGGTGGTTCTTTGAACACAAGCAAACAGGATGCTAGTCATCAATTGTCCGCAACCAACAGATGCAATATGACACACACACACATACACTTATGCGAATTGCAAGGAACGCTCTACACGTCAGGTGAACCGGAAAGGAAAGTTTGCGATGTCACTCAGGTTGTGGGGGGTAAGGATCTAAGTTATATAACCATGGCTTGCACACCGAATATAGGGATCACTCTTGCCCGTTGCACAACGGCACTACCACAACTGATTCACTTCCGCGTAGTGGAGCACACACAACAATGATTGAAACACCATGAGCATCTCTTACCCGGGAATTCTTCAGTATGACGTGTGTACGTCAAACGAAAAAGGACGAGAACTCCAATGTCGCGAGGCAACCGTTCGCCTTTCCGTATATATCTACCACCGTCTGATTCCGAGAAACCACTTTTCACAAACGAAACGATGGTGATGATAGTGATACCCAAACTACTAGAGCTTTGCAGGCATATACAGGGAGAATGAAGCTTCTCTTACATAAATTTCTAAAGCGCAAGCGTATTTCTTTCTTGGTGGCTGATGGAATACATATTCAAACCACTAATGCTGTGGGGTGGGTTGGTATTGTTCGAGATCTAACAGTGGATGACATATCTAGTGATGGGAAAAGGGTCCTTGTTACTTTACAAATTTGCCATAATCGCAGCGGGATACATTAAAGCTTTAACTAAAGGTGATTGCTGGTAATTCATTATGTCTGAGCTATGGTGCGTGCAATGGTATTGGTTTAATCATATATTTTATGCCAGAAGATTCCTTACAAAGGATCTGGGATGGGGGTGCGATATATGTACACCACTCATTTTCTTATATGTAGGTATTCACTGCTGTACAGGTGGTTTTCCAAGTTGGCAGAAAGACGCGGTGTCGCACGAAGGGGGTGCGAGCCCTTCTTTATCCATGCGAAGGCGTCACAAGTCATTAGAGTTGTAAGCGAAAACTCAAGTTTGATTGCCGATTAGACATCACCTCAAGATTTATCGATTTGGCATTTTCGAAATCTGAACCAACACCAAACAAAGTACCCGGTCAACATTGGGCTAGATCTTGGTCTAAGCTCCACCAGAGCCTAATCCCTTGGTCAATCTCGGGTAAATGACTTCCAGCTAAACAGCTAAGAAGTGTACTAAACTCTGATAAAAATGAAAAAAAAAGTCCTACTCACTGGACACCAGATGAATGGTTCATCTAGGTTGGGGCGCAGAGGAGCAAATGGACTCCCAGTATACATTCTGTGTAAAACAAGTCCTACTCACTGGACACCAGATGAATGGTTCATCTAGGTTGAGGCGTAGAAGAGCAAATGGACTCCCAGTATACCTTCTGTGTAAAACATTGTTTACATATCCTTCTAACGCCTTACGGCATACGTTGTGCACACGCACATTCAAGCAAATCGAAAAATAGAAAAATGTTTAAAGATAGGGAGAAAACATACAGATTCAGACGTACCCCGCAGTAGCATCCCCTAGAAGCCACAACCACCGGCATCAAAACTACTATATATATAACTTGAGAAGCCAAACGTCATTTGAATGTTTTATTGTCCTTCAATTTGCTCGTATTGAAGTTGGACACCGACTTAAAATTGAAATATTTTCTCTGTCGCAAGTCATGCTGTTCTATATCTATTATTATTTTCGCTGTCCTTTTCCTACGGGAGGGAGCACTTTCAATGGTCTATCCAACTCAGTGAATCCAAGAAATTTACTCCCCGGGGCGACATCGTGTTGTCAATATGAATCCAATTATATGCAATAAACAGTTGTCATTGACGTGTTCTGATGATGAAAAGTGTAGATATATTGTGCACGACGCTGCATTTTTGGTATTTTTCTCCATGTACTGGATATCATGCAGTCAATAATTTCGCGACTCGTCAACAAGTCAATTTAGTAGCCAATTGTTTGATGCATTAATATTGGGATGCAGAAAATACACTAAAATTACATAATTGCAATGACACTGCATTGACAGTGACAATGGAGAGCTTGTTTGGTTCGCTTTTCACAGCAGAGGTAGTGGAGAGTAGTTTTCCTAAAATTAACGTGGATTAATAGGTGCGGTTAAACTGGATTCAGTGCGGTGCATTATGGCGACGTGCATGTGTACCAATCAGAAATTATGAGTCGATGTGGACAAGATGTCCCCTTGGGAAGAACACATTGATACACATATGGGAGATGTTAGAGTTCAATATATATTCCACATGTATCAACTGGTATTTGTAGGCAACAACCGACTTGGCGTGTACGTCGAACTGTTTTAGGCCCATTTTATTCACTCGAAGTTGAACACAACTTGGGGATTTTTATATGAAAAACTCCCCGAGTTGTGTTCAACTTCCAGTGAATAAAATGGGCCTTAGCACACTTGGGCTATAATTATAATGCATTGCGGGAATGAATCGATGAAATGAGCTGTCAGATATAGCCTTTGAGAAATCGAATTTGCTGAAGAGACGTGTGTGCCTGTCAAATTAGGTCTTCAAAGAGCTGACATTGTAAACGTTTACTCCACAAAATTCAATTACACATTTATGCGGATATCGTTTTGATTTCTTAAAAAGTTCTATCCACACATAAGAGTGGATTTCCTTCCATTGCACATTGCTACTTATTAACTTTGAACAGATGGAACGGAAATCGGAAAAGTTGGAGACTCTCTTTGAACAAATCACTTGATTGGTTGAAAAGTGTCATTTTACTTCCCGTGTTTTATCGACAGAAGAAAGTCAAAAGAAGTTGCAGAATAGTGCAAGAAGTTCACATAGAGCTCTGTGGGGAATGTTGTAATAAGATGAGCGAGAGTTGCCTTTGCAATGCGCCTTTGGGTGTAATGAAGCTAGACGACGTCGAAGGAGACATTTTTTGACACATTTACCGTGATGACAGTGCAACAGAAAACATTCAATTTGTACCTTGAGGACTTTTTCCGTGACCTGAAGAATTTCACTCAAAGTGCAGTTACCGTTTCTTAAAGCGTGGAGTAACGAAAATTGAAACGCCTTTCAATCGTTGTTCTCTCAAGAGTGGAGTAGATTTGACATCTTTCAATATTTGTTGCGATTCTAATCTTCTAACAGAGTTAGTTTGAAGCCTCAGCACAATGTTTCGCTTTGCGTTACGATTTGCAATTTTTTTGTTTCGTTTTGCCATACCAACTGGCGATAAATATCTGTTTAGTCTGGTGGGAGTGTTTCAGTATATGCGAACACAATCTCAGAAGAGATAGTTAGTTTGAAGCCTCGGCACAATGTTTCACTTTTCGTTACGATTTCCAATTTTTGTATTGTTTTTTCTTCTTGTACAGTATTTCTATATAAAAGTTTGCGAAACGCTGAGGGAATGAAAGAAGAAACAGAAAAAGTTATAAATTCTAAGCAGCTTTTTTTAAAAAAAAAAAGTTTTAAGATTTTACAATTTCTTTTTTGTTTTTTTCAGTATAGTTTTCGATTATTGTCTCCACTCAATCATGTACATTTTTATAACTCTAGTTGTGGAGAGCTTCGCTTTCCAAGTACCACCTGCAACAATTCATTCTTAATTTTAATAGAAAATAACTTAGGTTCTTAGAAATAAATGTTTCATATCCTTGGGATTGTATATTTCATGTCAGAGTACTGGACAACCTTCGTTATTTCAGGTGTTCTTCAGCGTATGGAACACTTTTCTCTTACGTTTACCATTTCTTATCCTTTTCCTATTGTTTGAACTACACTCGAAAGGGCTTACAATACATGAGGAAATTTGATCGATTTTCACACTTGTATGCATTTCGCTCGCAGGCATGCATAGTGTCAACCTCAACAACCTCCTACCCTCAATCGAATTTCACGGCCACCGAGCACCTACACACTTACAAAACACTAGCTGTAAGGAGTGAGGATCTTCCCTTCTGAATTATGTTTGGTTTATTATTCATGCAACACTACAGAAGCAATTTATTTCATCTTCGCAGATTTTTCTAAATTTGCAGAATGGCTTCAGAAAAGACACTGTTTTTTTTAATTGGCCTTTTATCTTGCGACTTTTCAAAAGTCTGCAACAGTCACACTGGTGGGGACGTGAAGTAGCATTTTAACATTTCACCAGTACTTACATATCCGAAACAAGGCAGTATCTGCCTTGTCTATGTCTATTGATGGTGATCTATTATTTAAAGTAAAAGTGGACGATTTTAATTTTGTCGTTCGGCAGTATTTCTATGCTTTCGGTCTTCAAATATGTATCAGTTTGAATGCTAGAAGGTCTACAAGGACCTGCATCTAGCGTCCGGCAAAACTTTAAAAAAAATATAACATATCCACTCACATTCATGTGCACAAATTCACCAGCGCAATGTTATTCTTGTATTATCTTCTTTCTATTGTGTGAACTACACTCGAAAGGATTTACAATACCAGAGAAAATTTGATTAAATTTCGGATGTGTATGCATTTCGGTCGCAGGCATGCGGTGTCCACCTCAACAGTTTATCTATATAATACACACTCGTACCCTTAATCAAATTTGCTGGCCTCCCACACACTTGCAGAACACAACCCACAAGGAGTGAGGATCTTCCTATGTAAATTGTGTTTGATTTATTATGCTTGCTGCAGAAGCATTTCATTTCGTTCTTCTTTTTACCCTCTCAAATACGAGAATGTAGAAACCTTTTCCTGAGTATATGTCACACTTTTATGGGGTCACTTTTCCTGTGGACGTGAAATTTCGCTGATACTCATTTATCAAAATAAGTGTCTGCCTAGTATATTGTGATCTATTATTTAAAATAAAAACGAACGATTTTAATTTTGTCGTTCTGCAGGACTCTTTACCGGTCCTCCAAAGTGTATCATCATTTGCCATTTGAATATAAATGTTTACCACAACTTAGAAGGAAATATAGAGAACCCGGTACTTGTTGGTATCTCACACCTCCATAGTGTCTCAATATCAATACTTTTTGGAAGGGTCTTACGCTTTGATTGCGGATCAGTTCTTCCCGAAAATAAGTGGTTGAGTAGAGAAAACAATGAACAACACATACTCGTATTCCTGCACTTTCTGAGTGAGGCGAATTAAACCCTCTTCAGAAGTGTTTCGTGTCAACGCATGACCAAACTCCTCGTCCTTTATTTGACTGAACAAATGCTCAACTTTAGGGATTAGGTTAGATTATATTAGATTAGAGGCGGGAGAGCCTGCAAGGGGCTCTGGCACTGCGGCTTCTTAAAGGAGCCTATTGTGCCTTCCCTTTTAGATCCTAGAGCTATCTTTTTACTCCAGAGGCAGTCAGGAAGACAATCATCTTCTCTGGGTGTATGTTATCAAGGGATGTTGGATTGACGAATTTATCCTCGAGGATGTCTTTCCGAAGACGATAAAGAGCCGGGCAGTCAGTGAGTATGTGAAGAGAGGATTCCTCACTCTCAAGACAAAGGCTAGGAGCGCACATGCGATTTCAATCGCACGACTGCTTAGTCGCAAAAAATGTAACACACACATTTTAATGTGAATGCGCGCACTCAACATCTACAAATTGCAGCGTTTATTATCCCGCGAATTGTTCCATTTTTAGAGCGACGCGATTGTCGCCATAATAAATAACCCATATCAACTTCAAGCAATATAAACACACTTGCGATTTAAATCGTTGCGATTAAAAAATCGTTGTCGCAACAAGATGCGGGTATGCACGCACTTGCGATTTTCTATCGCATCATAATTTAGTCGCAAAATATGAGACCCATTGTTTTATACATGAATGCACACATATGCAACTAAATAACCGCAGCGATTAAAAAAACGTAGCAAGATCCATTTTCAGAAACGATTTTTTTGACGTAGCGATTATTTGGTCGCATATGTGTGTATTGACATTAAAAGCGGTATGTTCTATTTTTTGCGACTAAATAATTGTGCGACAGAAGACCACAAGTGCGTGCATGGTAATTTTGTTTTGCGACTACGATTTTTCTATCGGTGCGACAAGAAATCGCATGTGCGCTCCTAGCCAAAGTTTACAGATTGGATACGTTGAGACACCAATGCGTTGGAGGTGTTTTTTCACGGGGCAGTGGCCACTTATTATTCCTGTTAGGATTATCAGGTTATTTTTGTCCAGATTGATCATAAAAAGCGATTTTCTGGGGGAGAATATATATATATATTTTCGACAGATTTTCGAATCAGACCACATTTGACGGTTCTCTTTTCGTCTCTCTACCACTATAAATCTTTACCCAGATAGACTCTCTGAATTTTCTCCAGAGTTCTTCCCTGGGTTCGATTCCTAGCATATGTTTTTTATGTGAAAATCTGTTTCATCAACTGGGTCTCAACCCAATGATGTCCCAAGATCTTCATTCTTCTGCCAGCCTTTCCTATATATGGGCTGGTATCCAGTGGAGGAACACTAGGTTTTTCTTAGAAAGTTCGTAGATGATAGTGAGAGTTTCTATGATTAGTTTGGATTTTATGACAGATAAGTCAAGAGCTTTGAGAGCTGATTGGCTATCTGAAAAGATAAATATGGTTTTACCCCTACCTCTAGAACTTAGATTTATTCTAGCGCAGTGGTAGATTGCAAGAACTTCAGCCTGAAGTATGGATAAGTTTTTCCCAAGGCTAACTGAAAGGTTCACCTGGGACGACTCCCCGTAGATTCCAGAGCCAGTCCCTGACTCCATCTTAGAGCCGTCTGTGTACCAGATGATGTCAAAGGTATGAGAATGAAAAGTTATGCTTTACGTGAACACCTGCCTTGACGGCTTAATCTCACGGTGGGCATACCCACATCTGAGTCCATGAGAAAGACGTTGACCATACGCCCCAGGGTGAGACAAAGCCCACCCTGGTACAATCCATGGCTGTTAGGTTGTTGGTAACAGTCAAACTCATTGGTATGAGCGAAGCCCATCTGACACCTCTTCGTTCCTAATAAAAGAACGCACATTTGTCACCGCATTTGGTATAAACCACAGCCCCCACGAGGCCGACCTCACTGATGGGGCTGCACCCGAAGGTACAGGGCTACCCCCATCACCCGTGGTACCATTATATAGCTAATGGTGGAGCTTTCGCAACCCGAAGGTCACTACCAATTTGGACCACTCCAAAACCCAGTCCGAGGAAAAGGTGTACCTCAAAACATCTCAACAAGTATCAATAGTAAACTACTTCAACAGGTTGATTTGTTTTAGATTTCGTCTAGAAGAGTTTATTGTCTTCCCTGACTACTTTGCGTTCGAAAGATTTTTTTCGCCTAGAAGAGTTTATTGTCTTCCCTGACTACTTTGCGTTCAAAATTCATAATCCAAGAGTTGCCTCAAGGATTACTACCAATTTAGATTGTGTACCCCAATCTGAGGAAAAGGTGTACCTCAAGACAGACCAACAGGTATCATAGTAAACTATTTCAACAAGTTAGACTGCCTTAGTTTTTCGTCTAGAAGATTACTAGAGTAATTACTAGAGACCCCTACCGCTATGGTAAGCTGTCCCGTTCACCACTTTTTCACCCTCCCTGACTACTTTGCGTTCAAAATTCATAATCCAAGCGTTGCCTCAAGGATTACTACCAATTTTACTTCAAGAGGATAGGTGTACCCCTAACAACATTTTGTCCAACAGTATAACTTCATTTTAACATCATATCGCTTGCTTCTCCACTCCACAAGTCCCACGTGTACCAACTGCCCTCATCCCACAGTCCCCCGTGCGAACCACCTGACTACTCCACAACCCGGTTTTCGTCTAGAAGACTTTTTGTCTTCCTTGACTACTTTGCGTTCAAAATTTCATAACCCAAGGGTTGCCCCGAGGGTTACTACCAATTTAGATTGGCCAATCAATCTGAGGAAAAGGTGTACCTCCATTTCAACAGGTATCAACAGTCACCGTTGTACCCGTTGGGATTGCTCTTAGTTTCATCAGGAGCTTACTAGTAGGTTACTAGTCTAGGACACCGTGGAATGTCCTACCGTTCGTCTCACGTTCTTCTCCCTGACTACTCAGCCACTTAGCCACGTCAAGGCTGCAACCCGCTAAGTGGGATGTCAAAGGTATGAAGGATTAAGTCTTTCCTAGGAGGGATGATTATGGGAAAGTTTTTATGGAAGCCATATTCCGGTATCATGTCATCAAGAGGCATGCTGAATGGGCTTGAGGGCTCCATGTTGTCGAATAAAAACAGATCACCTCCCTGATAGGAGTAGGGGTCAAAGTTGTTTGAATGGAAGGGACAATGGTTGTCTTCTTTGGATTTACATAAAGACCTTCTTTAATGCACCATCTCTGAGCAACAGATAAGGCGAATTGCAGTATTTCTGTTACCGTGATTTCGAATTTGGCACTGACAACGATTGCTACGTCGTCGGCATATCCTATGGCATAGATCCCCTGATAGTCAAGGACGGAAGTAAATAGTCAGTGGCAAGCCAGCTTTTCGAAGACGAGATTTCAAGCGACGAAGAGAACGTGCAACCGGAAGGTGAACGTGAAGATCCTGTGGTACCTTCTACATCCGCTCAATCTCTAAGAGCGAATTGCCTACCTCAAAACGCAAACTGAGAACCAAACGAGTATGCTAAAAACAATAAGGGAAATCGAAAAAGTAAATTACAAAAACTATGTTCTATGTTTTTCTTTAACTTATTCATTTTAATTGCAAATACTTCTTCGTTCGATTTCAATTTCCACAAATAAATTCACAAAATTGACATTCAACAGCTGATTTCGATTTTCAACATGCTCCTAAAAGATCCCTATTTATTTTTTAAAGACAACTGAAAAGAGTTGTCTTGCATAATACGAAAAATTTGTGTGGTTGTCTCAAAGTTGAGTTGTCATAGAGACAACACAACTAAGTTGAGTTGTCTTCCATAATAGGCACTTTAACTCTTACTTTACGCCAGGCTTCCCGTCGATGCCCGCACGCGCGCTGTAACACGCTTTTTTGCCAGAGGAACTTCTGTCGCTTTTTTAAACTCAGGTTGATCGACATACATTACAGGTGTCGCCGACGTAACTGAACTGATGTGTTATGGACTTTTTGTTAATGAAGGTTATTTCGCATCGAATTGTCATTCACACACATTAAACCGTGGCATTGTCATGAATTTGATTTTGTTGTACAACTTCCCCTCAGGCGCAGGATAAACAACTGGTTTCGAAAGTGTCCACCAAGTACTGTGCGTATCTGACGTTAACGTGAAAGGGGTGTTGCTTGTTGGATAGTTTAGATGTTGATTTAGCTTAACCTACGATGGGGTTCTGAATGCGTATGAGATTCCCATTCTACAAAACAATCATAACCCCCAAGAAGCCATATGCATCTTCTGCACTCACAGTCGGCAATAAAATGGCAACACAATATAACCTTGTAGCATGCCGCTACTATTGGTTTACATACAAACAATTAATACAGCCGCACAAATCTGAGCAGTAAAGCAAAGCGAATGGTTACCAACTAAACCGAAATAATGGCAGATTTTTTTGCAATTTTGGTCTTATTTCTGTTGGTTTTATTTTACGTCACCTACTCATAATAATCAAATCATATGCAAAAACCCTCAGCCTTGGGGTCCTTTCTCTTTAGATTAAGTTGCAATATTAATTTTTTTAGCCAAATTGGAAGGGGTTGTGAAAATAGCCTTTTGGCCACAGGAAAATAAAATAAAAATACTGTGGCGATAAAACAGAAGACATGCATATTCGGATATCTGTTTAAATTAAAAAGGAGGAAAAAAACCGTAGATGGAATTCAAAAATGGCTTACTTGGAAAAGCAGCAATTTAATTTATTAATTATATCACCAGTATTCGGGTTGGGGCGTCATAAATCAGCAATGGAATTCATAGTCAGCCCTCAGCCTCAGATGTTCGCTTTTCGTCGTATTGGTTCAACTAACCCCCGGAAATGGTGTGCCGAACTTTCGCCAACTACTCGATTCTGAAATTTGCTCTTAAATAGTCTCCATCCCGTTTTCGTGTAGCGTCCTTTCATTTTCGCCCAGCAGAGCGGAGTTATGTGCAAAAGGACCCCATGCGACGTTGCATCCGATTTAACTTTGTTAACTCGTGCTGTGTTTTGGTTGTGATACGGGGGAGTGGGTGTGAAATTTTGTTCGGCCAAAGCCGATGATAGGCAGATATGATGCGTTTACGATATAACATGTAATTGCATTAGTTGCACAGCAGCCGATCAATGGGGACGACAATCCAGTTAGGAAGGGGATTGGGACCGTTGTTTGATGTTATTAAACTGCGCAGCATTTCAGACATGGAATCCATGCAGACACACATAATTGTTAATTAAAGTAATTCTATCTTCAAGCGCATCCCTGTGCAATCGGTTAGGTCCGAAAGTCAACAGGAATCCTTTTCACGGATTACTGTTGACGTTAGGACATTTTCGATGGACATGTTGCATAGGGATGAGGTTTTCAGCGAAATATGCGTAATCAATTGCATTATATTGCTTTTAGCTACACAATAAGCCGGTGCCTGGGCTATTTTTATACGCTCCTTCGTTAAAAGGTATATTCCCCCTACAAAAGTATAATCGAATTTATAAGAGGGAGAGACTCTAAAAACTGAATGAAAGTAGTGATTGGTGGATGGCTTAGGTGCGGTTCAACATGGCGGTGGCCAGTGTCGCAACAATCTTATATCTGGTAGTTTTATGAAAAAACGCAAAGCAACTTATATTGACCCAAATACAGACCGTTCTTTGTTTTTCTTTTTCAGCAATGTATGCACCTAATCAAAGACAGAAGAGTTTGTGTATCCTCCTTATAGATAATCGTACCGCAAGTAAATATCATCTATAGCTTACATAGCACATACTCACATAATAATTTGTGTGCTTCTCCATATAAATCAGCTCATATGTCAGAGGACAATTGCTAACTATATCATGTGGCTCTTGACAACGTGTTAATTACACTTTTAGGCTCACCTACCTATTAAGTAATTATTGTTATCGTCAGTGGGCAGTGGACACCCCTCTGCATACTCACTTGAGTGTCCTGTCAGTTGGCATGGACTCTGAAACTAACCACAGGGCAGAGCAATTGTTTTGATTCAGTTCGAACGACATGTGGATGTATACACTCGTATCCACTGGCAATATAATTCTTTGGCTGAAAGTATTCATTTACTCATGTTGCATGGATATAGATAGCCCTTTCACTTGTTTGATTATTCAATTTCGGCCATACGTGTGACTAATTGTTTGAGTTGAAAGCAGAGAGACCGATACTGTATACGAGTGGGTGGCTATTATTTTATATCTTTCCGGTTAATTTAGAATATCCGGTTCCAGCACTTCGGTTTGTTGGAATTTTGTTAGGTCTGGTGTCCAATTTTGTAAATTAAAACTCTTTGTAGCTGAATTAAATCAGGGAAGCCCGATCCCGTTTAATAAGGAACACAACGTGTACCAGTCCAGTGTATACGTATACATATAAAGGGTCATTCATTTTTCGGTTTCGAGAGTAAAGTTAAATAAAACAAACACAGCGATACAATTGATGAAAATGTTATTTCATTATAAAGTTTGGACCTTGCCATTAGGTGTGAACAACAACAACATTCAAATGGCCGCCCTAATTAACTTAGTTTATAATTGCCGGCCAAAAAAAATCGGTTATCATTCGACCATATCGCTCCGAATTGACTGTAACCGTCTGCGTCTGCCCATTGGTATCTTCGAAGAAATACGGACGAATGACACATTTCGAACTAGTGTTCCTTAAACATCGATAGTTTAATATTTCGATAGTATCGATAGTTTCGGAGTAAAACTATCGATAGTATCGATACTATCGATAGTTTTATATACATACGTTTTCTAACGACGGGGTTGTAAATTTGTCCATAATTTATTAATAAGAAACATCCTCAGACTCAGGCAAACCATCTTGATCATGAGAAGTTCTAGGGAGAACTTCCGACTGAGGCTTACGCTTTAAGTGATCGGATAGATTACTCGTGTTACCATAGTGCTTTTACTCCTTTTGGCAAAAAGTACACTTAACAATATTATTGTCACCTTCACAACCTTCACACAACCGATTTTTTACTTTGATTCATTTAGGTATCACTAGAATTTTTAACTTTAAATTTGAAGAAATAACTTTACTATTTTATTGTAATTAGTCAACTAGTCAACAAACTTGAGCTTAACCGTAAGAACAGCCTGCTTCAAGTGAATTGCATCTACAAAGTTTGAAAACATGCAGCACTTGCGGCACTATCTGCGATTGTAAATGCTACAAGGATATGCAACGATTGTTTCTTTGCTGACACAAGAAAAAACAAAATACAGTCAAACTTCCCTAACTCGAATCACCACTATCCAAGGTAAAAGTTCGACTTTCTTATAGAGATTTCGACTTACAGAAATTATATTTTTTTATGGTTGTTAAATTAAACTGCAATTGTGTATACCTACTTTTAAGAGATTTCCGTATAAGATACTTCGGACGAACTTTACTGGACTTGGATGAGGTTATTGAAATTTTGGACGGTAGTCTTGGATGGGAAGTTTTATACAACTATGCCACAACTGCAAGTCGCTACAGAACTCGTATCTTGGAAGGCGATTTTTGAACATAAACATATTGTACATATTTAAAGTCATTAGTCATTGTATATATATATATATTTTTTTTTTTATAACTAAATTGTCAATCTGGTAGACGGCCATAAGCCAAACCATAAAAGACTTAGTTAACATTGTTTGTAAATACAACCAAAACATTATAAAATTATATTAAATGTTAATAAAGTCGCTATACTACTACTACTACTACTACTACTATACCTACTTGTATATTTATTTTAAACCAATCCAGGACAGCCTTGTCAACATTTTGAAACATTGGTATTTTCGCTCTTTTGCTGTATCCAGAAAAAGTTCCCGATTCAATTGACGTGATTATTGATTCTTTATTTTTTAAGATTTTGGAAACCGCAGTCACTGGGATACCAAATTTCTTAGCTTCATCTTTTTTTTTAGTCCACTTTCAATTTCTTCGATAAGTTTAAATTTTTCTTCTAGTGATAAACATTTTAACCCACGTTTTGACGCCATAGGATATAAACTTACATTGGCTTTACATTGATTATGCGCGACTGACAAAAAAGAATTAAAAACAAAAGGAGAACATAAAACAATCATTTTCGGGATATCCCCGAACAGTAAAATACTCAAAACAAGACAAAAAAATTGAAACAGAATCAAAAATAACCAAGCATAATCGGGGGTTTCCCCTAAAAATTCGACTTATGGAATGGTCGTGCCATAATTTTTATTCGAGTTATGGAGAAATTCGAGTCACGGAAGCAGAATTGTATGCAATTTGCCACCTAAATGCTGTTGACACTCGATTTAGTTCGAGTTATAGAAAATTCGAGTTATGGAAGTTTGACTGTATGTACAAAAAATTCGAAATCACTTTCACCAGCGCCAAGGGCCACATTGCGCACATATTCGTGCAAACGTAATTTGTAGTAAAGAGGACGCCTTTCTTTTGCCAGAGTTTTGTTATTGTTTGTTGTTTTTTTATTACAGCACCATAAACCAGATGCATATCTAGACAAAACCGATGTCTATACACTAAAAAATATTAGAATACCGAAGCAGCTGTGGTCAAGAAATGTTTTAAAAGAACTATTATTTTTTTCAGTACAAAAGAAGTACTTCTTTATGCGTAGAAAAGTAGTACTCCTACTAACGAATTACTTATTTTACGTACATGTTTCGCATGTTTTATGAGTACTTCTTGGTTTGCTTTGAATACGCTCATAATATATGCGTTTCGATAGTATCGATAGTTTTTTTGAACAATCGATAGTATCGATAGTAAAAAACTATCGATACTATCGATAGACTATCGATGTTTAAGGAACACTATTTCGAACATTACGTGCATTTCGATGATGCACACCCCTTACGACATCAGTAACGCTATCACTCTCGTCAAATTTCTTCAAAATCTTACCGATTGCTTACGTAGTCGGTCGATTATGTTGACCATAATGATCGCTTAATGTGCGGAAAGTGGCTACGTTTTATTCAAGACTTTTGTAGTAAGTTATAATAATTTTAACGCGTTGTTCGATTGTTAAGCGATCCTTTATCGTAAATGGCAGACATTCAACTAATATTATGACACTTCAAATGACAGCTGAGTTTGGCAGGTGTCAAATGCCAGCGTTACCAACTTGAAACCACGACATTAACGACCCTGTATCTTCCATTTGAATGTCCTCTTGACATTCTTTTAAGTCGACGAGGCGCAATGGTGGTCAGTGGTTAGTTTGCCATCATATACGTAGAAGAAGAAATAGAATCTGTTTTTGCTGAACACTTTTTAAGAAATCTGTTAGTCTATGATAGCCCTCCCTCTGCATCGAAAGCCACTGACAAGCTGCTGCCAGACACTTGTGTCCTAGAATGCCGCACTTACAATTCTCGTCATATTTTTATATCGCGGTTGCCTTAGATCTTTATAAAATGGCATGCCTATCGGGTATGAACGGGGCTTGAATTACCGCATTCGTGATCGAGTAATACGTGACTGAATTTGTTATTGTTTTGTTTGTAAAATCCACAAAATTCAGTGTCATGTGGCTCGCTCACGGATGCGTTAATTATTCCCCAGAATTCGGTTCGCGGTGTCTGATATTCCTTTTTATACCATAGCCACATCATCAGGCGCCCCTTTTATTTTTTGAACTGTTACCAAACTTCCTTAGCAATCACCAAAAGAATGGATTCGTGACGGGCCAATTACTTGCCCCTGAATTGCATAATCCCCACTCACATTATAGCCATTATAACACCGTGTTGCACTTCATACGTTACTCCTGGGGAAGATTGCCTTGTTTGAATATGCCTGGAGTGGAAAGTAAAAATAGTTTCACCTGCAAAGTGCCTTCCAATTGGTCACTGTGGCACACACACTTCGACAACGAATGAACATATCCGTATATTCCTATACAAAATGGCAACATTCCGAGTTCTATTAAAATCTGACTCGTAGTCGACTCTAAGATGTGGGGGGGGGGGATGGTGTACTGGCTATTTGCTAATTAATTTCATACGAACATAATGCTTCCTTTAAAACAATTGATTGTGTACACAATGTCGAACAGTGGTCTCTCCTTGTAACTGGATATTATATTAGCATCTAGGGTTATATCGGATTTTCCAAATGCGGTCATTCTCACCTGATGGATTCGGATTTTAATCTGATGATTCGCAGCGCGGCTACCACAAACGTAACAAGAACAAGAGTCCACCTAAAATCAAACCAAATACGATGACCCACTAGGTCAACCCCAATGGGAATAAAAACCGACACAACATTTCAATTTCACTATTTATTTATTTAATCTGTCTCCAAAGTCCACACATATTTAAGACTTAATAAAATGTTTCTTTTGCTAATTCATTTTAATGTAATTTTCTCAATTTCTGTATCTTATTTCATAAATTCCTCTATAGGGGTATGTATACATAAAGTAAAGAAATAATTTTGTAAAACACAATTATTCTTCGAATTGCGTTTAAAATGCATCCTACATTTTTTTTGACTCTTTTCATTTAAATTAAAATTCCCAAATACTGTTTTTAAAATGTTTTTTTGTTTAATTAATATATTTATAAGGATTAAAATAGAATTGCCCTTAAATTTGCGTTTAAAATACATCTATGATTTTTTTTTCCCCATTTAATGAAAAATTCCAAAGTACTGTTTTATTTTTCCTTATTTCATATTTAAAAAAAAAAAAACTTGACTTAAAATACTTTTATTTTAATAAAACCACTAACTGATTCTTTACAAGAATTAAAATAATAATGACTATTTTTTGAACACCGTTGACCAATCTTTGTTGGCTAAAATTTTATAATGGCAGCTAAATTTCTGGGAACACACACAGGTATTATGATTATGTAATTATTTTTATGTTTGGGTGATTATTATTTGATTAGTGATCTTTGCACTTAAACCATATCTTCTCCCACTCTCATTTGAATCTCGTGGATTTCGGCTTTAGCTACAGTCACCTTAAGTTTACGTGACCGCTGTTTGAGCCTGAATCTGCCCTGTATGAACCTTTTAAGGCTTACAAATCTTTTGAGAAATGCCAAGACAAACGGTAGGTGCTGTTTCTTCTCAGATTCATTGGACGACGAAATCATATAAACTTCTGAATCGGTATCCGATTCAAAGTCAATAATCCTCGGCGAGCAGTAGCTATTCGGGAATAAGCCTTGCGGTATTGGGATGGTGGGTCTTGGAACCATTTTCGCCTTGCGGATGTAGTCGAAGCTGGTGGTTACTTCAATAATGTCCTCCTTGAAACTCATACTGTACAAAAAAGTAATTGCTATGATAAATATTCACTTAGTTTGTTTTTATAGAAACACACCTTGTTGAATGGGAATTTTTTGTTCTTATTCACTTTACAGGTAGCTGCACTTTTTTCTCCGTAGTCCGTTGTCCGATTCGAATAAAGGAAAAATGCAAACTGATGAAGACGACTTGCTCACAGTTCATACAAAAAAATATGAAATTGGGTCATCTGCAACCCTTAATCACAATGCAACTATCTATAATTGTGTTGGTGTTGGTCCCTCCTTATTTGGGTCATGCCGCATCAGAGTTGAAACTGCTACGAAATAGGACTAATTTAGTTTGGACATGGAAAACTACCTTCTGATTTTGAATCTAACGGGAGACCAACAAATACATGAAATAGGTAGGTATAGGTATTTGGCGGTTCTGTTCAAATAGAAACGCATATAGCTATTTTCGCTTAGATTTTATGTCCTTATAAAGTGCGTGTCCTCCCTTAAAATGAAAACAAACGGTCTTGTCCCCTGGACTTCGTGCACAACAAATGCACACAATATAACCATTTCACACTGCGTTTGTAAAACAGTGCAGTGCCAACACCGATTTCTGGTGGTTGAGAGCCATCTTCATTGACGTCATCATGATTCGCTGTTTGGAAAATAAAAAAAGCACGTGCACTTACGTCAGTCACCTGAGCAATGTGCTCTGAAACATTGTTACAGTATGTGTGTCGGTAGTTGTGTTGCTTTGCAGCTAATCATGCATGGTGACGGGGGCTTGGCCAAATGCATTGGTCGGCGAAGTGAACTGAAATGCATTGACGTGGATACTGGCTATACAACCTATTGGAGCAAAATATGAATCCGATTTACAATAGTGTTAAATCCCTCAATTTCATGGCAACATAATTTGCCGGATTAGGTATCCCCTTTCTAAAGTTATTTGGGAAACTTTCTCATCTGTGTGTTTGTACTTAATGGCGAAATGTAGGGGTTGGCCATTTGCGTGCGCACAATATTTTTTCTCACCCAAGGACTCTCCCCAATGCAGAGCATTTTATGCAAGGTTTATTTTTAGAATTCCCAGGGGTCTGATAATGCATATGCGTATAACTGCGTAGAGAATCAAAGTGCATGTTCTGAGAAAATGCAACAATTCTTTTTGAGGACATGCTGATTGACGTCAGAAGCGAAGCTTTTCCAGAAGATGCATCAAGTGGAGCCTCTCGCAAGGCAGAGAAGTTGGCGGCACGACTTGTGGAGGGGAGGACGACATAAACTCTTAGACCAATCACAATTGATCACGTGGCATTAATGTTTATAGTCAGTTGTTCTTTGTCGCTTTGTTTGTCGTAGATTTGTTCATAGAATATCTTACTCATAAGTGAAAAGTTCGGCTGTAAAGCATTTCTGTCCCATCCCTTTTTGGCAGATGAATGTTGATGCGTATCAGCTCTTGTCGTTTTCCAAGGAATGAGCAGATGCATACATACGTCCTGCGAGTGCTGGATAGGTACTTTGTCCCAGGAATTATCAATAGAGGTATGGAGGCATATGTGGTGGGCTACCTACCATTTCTTTCTCCTTTGCAATACCAGCATAGACAATGGCGGGGGAGGAAAATGCTGGTGTTTTTTTCCTGGAATTACCTGCATGCGTTTCATTCAGGTATAGATAGTTGTGACTGGTAACATGATATGAATATGGTCGGCTAGTGGGTGGTTTGTTCTAGAACCTGCTTTTCATGGTAGGTGCGAAGCTTAAACTTCCAGGAACTGGCGGAACTGATCTTTAGCAAGAGATAGGTGTTGGCTTTCACTCAATTCTTCGAATACCTACTCGAGATACATATATATGTATACATCGATTCTGTGAAGAGAATTAACGCGTAGTGGGTTTCCTGTTAATGGAAGGTTCTATTGTGTCATAATGTGAGACACTGTTCTTACTAACTGCGAGTAATGTTTGCAGAGGAAAAACAAAAAACGAACGAGTTTTATTATTTCATATGCGAAGTTGCTTTTAATGCATGCAAAACTTTGCATACACCCAACCTATAGCACCTTCTCCAACCTCCAAACAGTTTAGTCATCTAATCTATTGCTTTATCTTTTGTCTCTGCCAACTTTTGCCGAATTTTCCATAATGTTTTCTTATTTATTATCCAGACCCATTGTCCGTCGTTTAGTCGTTTGAGTTCAAGGTGAAAGAAAATAAACGTCTCACTAGCTTGTAAATATTTCCCAGATATACCAACATTTAGTGGACGAGTAGAACCCCCACTTTGCTGTGTGATTGAAGCTTACAGCCCTATTATGGCTATAAAAAATCAACACGATAATTGATAATAATTGATACGTATCAACAAAATGAATGAATCGGTATTATGGTTATCAACCTATCAACATTTTTGATGATGTGAATTGTGTTAGATTTAAGATCTATTGTGAATAGTTTTATCGATAAACTTGGTAGTACGGTTGTCAAAAAAGTTTATATTCATCAAATTTCCTATCAACCACAAATTTCTTGTTGATACGTATCAAATATTCAGGCGGGTAAAAATTTATTTTAACATCACATAATAAAATTTAGTTCCTTGTTTTTATTGTTAAAAAAACGACTTTAGACCGAAATGTAATCGGTAGTTTTTGATTTTAAATGGATTATGATGAAGTAGTAGTCAAACTTCAAAACAGAACCCATTCTCAAAGATATTTTCACAAAGATATATTCACAATGGGGTGTGGTATGAATAGGGTAGACACTGATTGGCATCAACTTGGCGATGCCCAGCTGTTGCAACTGTTTCATACACATCAATTGTGCTTATTTTACCTCCCCGTGGTAGCCACCGGATACTGGTCTCGTCCACCCGGACTTGACTTGCTAAACTTATAAGCGCGAGTGTTGAGCACGAAGAAAATAGCAACACTATAATGCTCTGTCGGAATGACTGCCTGATCGAGCCTCAGAGGTCTTACATGAGCCCCTCAGAAAGAGGACATACAGCGGATGAATCCACATGGTTGGATCAACGGTGGTGCCAACAGTCAAGATGGCAGATACCTTACGTGAGTTACTCTGACGTATTTGGAGCTAAGGTCAGTAAGGAATTTTCAGCACTAGTCAGGGTGTTGAAATAGAGATGGTGGCGGATGAACCCTTTATGGGCCAACGGCAGCACTCATATCCCCGAAGTGGGTTACTGACTCCGGCCCCTTTTGTCCAAGGGGTTAAACAAAGGGCCTGGCCCTCCAGGTTGGGAGTTGTGCGTCGGGGTAACTTCCCTACCATGGAAAAAAATGTAGTTCCGAAACGACTACAAGCCTCGGATATGGATGATCCAAATGTTGACGACCCCTGCAAACGAATTAAGGACAACGAACTTCGGATCTGCACGTGGAATTTCCGGACCTTAAACAGACCGCGTGCAGCCGAACAACTATAGTGGAGACCCTGGATAGGTACAAAGCCGAAATTACAGCCATCCAGGAAGTGCGATGGGATGGAGAAGGCACAAGAAGGATGAAAAACTGTGACATCTACTACGGCGAGTGCCGCAGAGAGCAGAGTCAGCGGCTATTTGGATGTGGATTTGTGATTAGAGGAAGACTTAGGCAAGAAGACTTGTGATTTCGCAATATTAGCGACCGCCTAGTTACAATCCGCATCAGGGCCAAATTTAAAAGTATTACGCTGATCTGTGCTCACGCCCCGACGGAGGAGAAAGACGATACGGCCAAAGAAGCATTCTACGATCTTCTTGAGAAGACGTATGATAAGTGCCCGAAGTACGACGTCAAGATAGTTCTTGGCGACTTTAACGCCAATTGATCACAAATATTTATGGATAGGGTCAACATGGGTAAGGGACAACCCTTCCCCCCTATGGGCATCACAATGGGTCAACATTGACCTGAGTGTGGCACGGAGTACTCCACGCCAACCCGCCTACCTAACCTAACCTAACCTAACGCCAATTTGGAAAGGAGGGCATCTTTGGCTCTACAGTCGGAAAGCACAGCCTACACGACAACACCTCCGGAAACGGACTCAGGCTAATTGACTTTGCGGCGGGGCGAAATATCATCATTGCCAGCACACGATTCCCACACCTCAACCATTCCTTACTCCACGACTTGTAAGCACTCAGCACGGAAGAAACTTATAGGCATTTCTTTTTACGGTAGGGGTTAAGAGGTTTTTTTTTCATATTAACCACTTAAAGTTCTTAGACTTCGAATTAATCCGCTTTACCGTAGACTCGCTTGCTTCAACACCACTTTTTTTCTCTTATTTTGGCCGCAGTGTCGTGTAAACTTGACGCTTGCCGCAGAATTGCTCTTTGCCCAACAGGTGTAACGACACTAACGGCTCCCAGAAATTACGCTAGAGGAAAAAATGCCAGATTTTTTTGGCCACAAAATTTTTGTGTTTTCAAATTAAAAAAAAAAAAAAAATAGCCAGACAGATGTGGAAAAAGCAACAGAAAGTAAAATTGAAATTAGACCAGAAAACAAACAAACCCTGGTGTTATTTAAAAATACAATGGAATGTGCAACCCCCTGCTTGGTTTTACTGTTAAGGCCTGGGAGTAGATGAAGAGTATCAGAAATATCGTTTCTGCCATTTTTTTTTAAAGACATTTTCTCTCTGGCGTCAGATATGGAAAAAGCGCCAGAATACTTTTTGAAAAACAAAACTGAAATTTAGCCATTTAATTCTGGCTTTTCTTCCTAGTAAAAAAGGCTCCACACGAAAACTGAAAATAGAGGGTAGGGGTGCTACTCAAGTGAACCAATATAAAAATATGTTTTTCCCAGTAATTTGAAACAACATATAACAAAAACTGAGTGTCGGGCATTGTAAAAACATAGGTTTTAGTAGAGCAATTGAAACTCGCTGCCAACTCACCAATAAACGAAAAATCTGAACGACACACTTGGAAAATTAACACTTTATTTTCTTTACAACCGCCGTTCGCGTCGTTACATGTACTACCACAAAGGCATTTTCATAAACTGCGGTCGGTTTGTTTGTAGGCTTTCGGTTGCTGATGGAACCCATGGTCCTACGCCACTTGTAACAGAAGTAAACACTTTATGCACTGCAAAAAAATGTATTTATTCTTTAATAGAAAGCCGCTACCGGGATTATTCCACTGAAACCGCCTTAGAAAAATGGGGTTTTTGTTTAAAAACGGTCATATACCTAGGTAATATTTCGTTTTTAGGCATCAACACAAACCGATGACAACGCAAAATAGTTGCCTGGAATTTTGACTGCCTCTGAAGGATGCTTGCCTCTGTCGCTACGAGCTCTGTTGATTCTGATAATCTTCAGCCTAAATAATCATGTCAGTGTCGGTCGGATCGATTTTCTGTCGCAAGCGAAAGGTGCATCGTCATTTTGGTCTCCTCCCTTTATTTTCTGATCCGGTTCGAAGACTTTTCTTGTCGCTATATTAGAGAATACGCATAGGTATGGGGTGATACACAAAGCCAAAAAGACAATTTTAAATTAAAATCAGAAACCTTCGATGCTGGGATGTGTCGCTTTTACTTATCATTGGGACACGGTCCGGTAGGCGTTAAGGTAGTTATCTTGCTCCATGATTCGCCTTGGCTCTATGCACTTAATGCATAGGTAGGTACTTACCGCAATTGAAAATTTGTCACAATACGTAGCCGTTTCAGAAATAAAAATCGTTTTTCCTTGCCTTGTTTTCTTTATTCATTGCTATTTTTACTACTACTATTCTGGTAATGCTATAGTCTAAATATACCTTTCCTCCATCTCAAATACAAATAATTCCTGTTCATGTCTTTCGTTCATTAAGTTTGTTGTTTAACATAGTTGCGGTACGAAAGTTTAAGATAACTCTAAAATTGTATGTTAAAGTCAATTTTCAGAAACTAAAACTAAAAATTTTTAAATATTAAATTTTGTTATGCATCTTTGAGGAAATAACAAATAAGATAAAATCATTCCAGAAGGAGATTTTTTCTTTCTTAGTTTTTTGCAGTAACTCAAATTATTGTGGTAATAGTTGAACAGTTTTTTTTATATTTTTTACATTTTCACATTTTTTTTTTTTTAATTAATGAGGTATTTCGAGTACAGGTTAAAATAAATTTGTTAGGTACCGTTTAGCAGCTCAAAACTATGATTTTGTTAAGAAAAAGATAACTTTTTGTCTATTTTACAGAATGTAGAAATATTATTCTTTTTGTGTGTATATACGGCTTTAATGCCAATCTGAAACTATATTTCGAGGATTTAGCTTAAAATTTGTAAGGTTTATCTTTTCATTTTGTAGGTACCTTTCAGCAGCTCAAAACTATGATTTTGTTAAAAAAGAAAACACTTGTAAAAAAATATTTGAAGTATTTAATTTCTTGTATTAAATACACTTAATGCCAGTCAGTCACAATCTAAGATTGCATCCAAACCCTGTCATACTTCTGTATCACAAGCACTCACTTCTGACTAAGATTCCATACCGATGCCAATTGCAAAACACTAACAAAAAAAAAAAAAAAAATGTTATAGAAATTGCTTTAAGCAATTAATTTTGTGATTTTTGTATTTTAAACAATTTAGGCATTGTTTGATTGATCCCAAGCTTGCAGTGCATAGTACACGTTAGCCGAGTCCAGGTAATTTGCACCACAAAACCTTTCCATCCAATACTGGAATAGAAACTTGTCCTTCTTCTTCGACAAATATTGTTCATACAATTGACTTGCGAGGTTGTAGCCCAATCCTTCGAGCCGGGAACCCAAGACCTCCTCAATTCCGGGCAGGACCCTCACAGATTTTCCTTCCATCGGTCCCTTGATGAACTGCATATGTTTGTTGAAGATATGTTCGACCTCGAAAGAGCGCTTACTTTCTTTAGCTGCGTTTTCCATTTTATTTTATTTTTTTGTTTTCACTTGAAAGAATGTAGATACTTTTTTTTTTTGATCTTTAACACTTTTTGGGAAATATTTCTAAATGAAGTATAGAGAAAAACGGATCCAGACACTAGAATTGCCAAAAGCGACGATGCACAGATAAAGACTGATGCCGAACTGCGACTGATAAAAATGAAATGCGCTCTTTTATGTATGGACTAGTGACCTTGAGGAAACGGACATGCAAATTCGACACAATCCCCTCTTCCATGTTCATCCTACACGTGCCGAGGCACACATTCGGACATACTCCTATTGCGCATTGTTCTCAAACATATACAACGATATTTTCAGGGTCAGCTCGAAAGCTGCGGAGGCGCAGTGCATTGATAACACTGCAGTAGCATTTATTGAGCCCTTCCATCCGCTCTAAGCGAAAGAAACAAATGCATTTGTTTGCATGTGTGCGCAAAGGCGAGAGTGATGGTTGCTTCTGTTTCATAACATTTTGATTCACCTATTTACTCTGCATCGCATCTACTGGGACAATTTTCGCAACTGTTGCAGCCAGAAATCAACCCAAAAACATACAATATGAATGATACCGGACCGGCTGAACGGATTTCTTTTAAACGCTTTTTAATATAAGTAGATAGTGTGTTTTTTTTAGTTTGTTTCGTTAAGTCCAAGAGTGTGGGATACGTGGAAAACGAAATTCCAGCATCGTACCTCCCGCTCTTTACATTGCATCGTCGTCATCTGTGAAGCTTTATCACCGTTCGTCTCCCTTGTGACTGTACCTGTGTACGTAAAGTTAATTAATTTAGTCCGGCTACCGCTGGTTGTCTGTTATAGAGATACAGCGATGATGCGTCGAGTTAGGGGGTTGCGTTGCGATGGTGTACTACGCTAATGGCCCTGACAATGGCAGTGACTGTGTCCGCTTTATGTATAAATTTGAACATGGGTTTTGGTCTCTTTTTGTTGGTCCATTCTATGAACGGTTGCATATGTAAATGCGTGTACTTACTTCTCTTCATATCCATATAAAAACATGCGGGTAGAAACAACCAAAGCAATCAAAGAAAAGCTCTATTACATTTTTTCAACATGAACGGATTTTTATTTTCTCTTCTCTTTCTTCAGGTGGAGTGTGCAGTACATTTTCCTAATTAACAATCTTGATAAACTCTTTCTTAAATATAATATATATAAGCGTGTAACATGTGTAAAGATTTTGCTATTTTTCCGAGTCACTATAAGTGCGACATTTGAAAATTTTAATTTCGAAAACTGCTACTTCTGGTCAAAATTACATATTTTATTTTTGCATATTTCATTACTGCTAATTCATTAAAAAAAAATACAAAACAAAAATTCATGTAAAAAGGTACAGGTAAGTAGTATCTACTTATGAATAAGCTCCCACGATTTCAGTGCAAAAAATGCATAGTCAGCTTCTTTGGCGGTGGCGCCATAATTTTCTTTCATCCACTTTCCGAAGAAATATTTGTCCTTGCCCAGACTCCGGTACTGCTCATAGAGTTGAAAAGCATAGATGAAGCCCTGATCCACGAGTCTCTCTCCCAGGGTTTCTTCAATTCCTGGAATAGCCCTTATTGATTTCTTTCCCATCCGAGAACCGATAAAATCCAAATGCTTCGAAATTATATATTCAATTCTGTAACTTCTCATTGACACGGCCATGGTATAGTTTCCTCTTTTTGAAATTGCACACGAACACTGAGAGTATCTCGATAATTGTTTCCTGATTTGCTGTATACTGTTTACTTTCGTAGTAAATGTGTAGGTATTCAAGTTTATCGTTAACACAACAGTTGTGGACAAACCGAATAAGACTGATATGCAATCCAGAAGGATAGTAGTGCAAATGCGCAATATATTATAGCAGTGACACTGAAAAAGGAAGCTTGCATATTGTAAACAAAAACACACACAGAAAAGAACTTTCAGGGTTAGAAAAAATGTAAGATGCTGGCAAATTTTTAAATGTATACCTACTCGCATTTATTACTGTCCACATGGATACAGAAATCGGTCTCGAACATTCTGATGGTAATGGCTGCAATGAAAAAAAAATCCACAATAACTAAAAGCTATATGACGGTGACACTCAAAGAGGAAGCATGCATATTGCATACAATACACACACAGAGACAAATTTTCAGGGTTAGCAGGAATAAAAGACGCCCCCACAGAAATTTATCTCGAACATTCTGCTGAAGATGAGCAAAATGAAAAAGAATACGAGTTCCAAAATTTGTTGCGTACAAGAAACTGATTTCAGTGGCAAGTATTTCTTGATTTCTATTTTCTTCTATTTTCGTTGCTGGAAGGTCTCTTTGGGCAGGAAATTTGTGTTTATATCTTTCATTTTTTATATCCGCTTAATTGCCTCTATTACGTATATACGTATCGTTCTTATTTCATCATGTGTTCCATCATCTCGAACTGAAAACTACCCAACCCAAGCTACCTGTTGTCGTCTCCCTCCGGTGCTCGAACCTAGGCCATAAGCAATCAGCCTCATCTCAATTATAACCATCGTGACCGATCTGAATTCTGAAAAGTTGCAAGAAAAAAAAAAAAACCGCCAATGAAAAAAAAAAGCGACATTTCTGAAGCTATTCTGCACATTTGGTATTTTTGAACTATATTTAACAAGCAATTTCTCGCTTAACACAATAATAGTGTTGTGATGGGCAACAGTGCTACATCTTAAAGGTTTTTATTTGCAAATAATAGCAATTTACTAACAAAAAATAGGGCCAAAATGGCAAAAAAAAAATCTGGCAGGCTCCCTCAAGAAAAGTGCCAAATTGCAACTTTAGTCGCACAACGGTCACACTGGTATATAGGCATATTTCATGCGTACAAATCTAGGTAGACACTTACTTATGATAGTGTGTACCTCTTCGGTAAAGATCTATATAACAATCCATACATACGCTGTCAGGAAATTTGGAAAATTGTCACCAGCTATCTAAATTTGAAGTAATAAATGAATTTCCACACTTTAATTTGCAACATCAAATATACTTTATTTTTAATTTAACATTTAAATACATATTCACTTTTAAGTTATACAATTCTTTCTTTCCATGCCATTTCCTGTAATTTGTTTAATTGGTCGGTATTTATTTATTTTGCTTTTTTTCTTGTAAATATATTTCATTTTATTTAAAAAAAAATCAAAATTGATAGCTTCTTCTTTGAAGAGGGGTTTTGGGAAAATAATACATTGTTTGCTTTTGATTAGATTTTAAATGGTCGTTTATGCTATATATAAAACACATAAGTGCAAAAATATATTCGCAATTCGATTTTCACTATAACAATTTGTAAATATCTAACATTTTAACTACCATCACAAGCCATACGATTTCCATTAACAATTCTCTGCTCAACCACAACTTATATTTATTTTCAATTATTTTTAATATTTTTCTTAAGTATAGTAGATATAATATTTGAAAAGTGCATCCCCCCCCCCCTCCATACGCTTACTGCTTACTTGGCGTGGATGTTGTCCCATGATTGTAGGGCCATAAATGCATCATTTGACTCAAGTCGGTTAGCTGCGCACATCCTGTACATCCAATACTGGAACATAGCTTTGTCCTTCCGCAGATACAAGAACTCGTTATAGACTTCATAGGCATACTCAAGTCCTTGTTCGTTTAATCGCCCGGCTAGGGTCTCCTCGATCCCGGGTATAGATTTAACAGTTTTATCACCCATCGGATTATTCACGAACAACATGTACTTATTGAATCCATATTCCACTTCGTAGTTACGATCAGCCATGATACTTTTTTTTTTGTTTTTGCTATTACTTTTTAGACTTGAGAAATGCTTGGAAATATCAGTATCAATACTTTCAATTAACTTGTGAATTTCAGGAAACTGATTTTTGCAGAGTTTTGCTCAACTAGACGACGCTCAAGAAGAGACTGATGCGTTAGTAGTAAAAAGCCCACTTATATCTCAAATAGTGGGATTGAAACTGGGTGGATACTGTTTATTACACTCACTGTCAAGTTCATCATGCACGTATAGTACAAACAAAATGCAATGTTGCATATATATTGCATGCAATGCATACATTGACAAACAACATTCAAGGTTAAGGCAAAAACAACAACCCCCAACTTCCCTGGTAATAATGGCTCTCTCATGATATAATCCCCTTTTTAAAAACAAGATAAAAACATAGTAGTAAGCAGCCGTGGATGTGTGCAAGTAGTTTTACACCCACCTGGGGGGTTTTTTTAACCAAATTTCTATGTGTTTGTATAGCCTTTCCTGGAATGAAGCTGCAGAAAGCTCTAGAACATTTTGAATGAATGTGGTCATATACATATAGCTACTGCTATAAGCCAGCTACACCTTTGACTACCAAGTCATCAAATAACAATTTACCCACATCTATACATTGTGCGTTCATTTTCAAAACAATCTTTTTTGTTCTTATCAAGGAGGCGGTTGTGGGGACTGGCAAAGACTATCGCCTGTAATGTGTCGTTATCCTATCGTCGCATTATAACAGGAAAAGGTATCAGCCCATTTGTGATTCGGGATGACGATCGATATTCAACTGTTTTCGCACGTTGGTTCCTCCAACTATTAAACAAATTGTGATGCCAAACTAGAGGTGGGTTCACATCTTTCAGCCAGCCAAATGCTGATGTCAATTTGTGTTCAAGTTACTTGCTGATGAATCTCTGTGGAAAGTGGACACAACAGACCCAGCAAACACTTGGGTATAGGTATATGGGGATAGCTAATCTCACTTACTAGTACACATTTCCAGCCGGCCAAAACATCCTACTCTAAAGTTTGAATTGGCGCTGCTAGACTCCAAAACTAGGAAATCCATTGCACCGCAATCATCCCCTTTTTATTCAATTGGTATTGCGAATGCTGTCGCTTTTTTGTTTTCATTTTGGCAAACCAACCCTCTGTAAGTCGCAACAAGGGAAGTTTTTGCTTTTTAATTTAATATTTAATCAGTGGTAGTCTTTAGCTACAAAATTGTCGGCTTACCTAGCTACCTATTTGAAAATGAAAACAAGCCAATTCGTTTGAATATTCAAGTGGGAATCTCTTCCGAATATGCTAGATGGAATGATAGAGTAGAGAGATGCAAACGATGCGGAAATTGAGAATGTGAGGTGATCGTCCATGCATATGCTTGAACACGTAGGTATTCCGCTTTTGCAAAGGAACGACGGTTGCTTCGAATTCAACTTAAATCTTCCAATTTCGTTGAATGACTGTGCACGTGTGTTGTCTGTTTACATTGTATAGGGATATTTGGACTAGTTCTTCAAACTCTTTCGATATTTCGTTTTGTGTCAAGGTACTCTGGTCGGAGCTCAATGTGTTGCAAGCCCGAATGGGGATAATTGATGTTTCGCTGGAAATGGAAATTGTAATGGAATTGTCCACTCAATTTAGGTTTGGCATGATGCTCTGTGAACTGCTGTCATGAAGGGTGGAGCAAATTATTTGATAAATCTCAAGTGGATTTCAATTTACAATATCCTACCGTTGGATTGCAGGACAATAAGTCTTTCAGAGTTCACAATCGTCTTTTGTAGATAGCGGGTGCTAATACTGGCAGATCCAGTAGATTTTGGTTACGTTAGAGTTTTTCTTAAGAAATAACTTCTTAAATCAATTTTTTTAATTCTTCGCAACTTACTGCTATAGCGCAGTCTGCTTCTTCAGACTGAAAGGACACAGTCTATTCGGTTTTCTTTCCCTGTGAATAGTTTTGAAGAACAATGTCGCCGCACACTTGGGAAATAACAACTTAATTTTGAATCAAACCATGACGTGCCGTTTCACAGTGTTCGCAGGGCCCCCCATTTGATGTTGATAATTTCTTTGACAACACTCTCCTATGTTCCACTTAATTTGAAATCAAACTTTTTATTACATCCTTGTCTTGTTTAACATCGTCATTATTGACCCTAAATGCCACTTCACTTCCTCTTTATTTGCTCTTGAGTCGGTGACACCCAACTACCGAACACTGTGGTCGTTTACTGGATGAACCTCACTACACGTCCTCGCAAGGGATGAACAGGAACACAGTCTATTATGGTTATTATCTTTAACCTCAACAGTGATTGCAATACAAACAAAAAAAAAAAATGGACCTGGAAAAAGTGAAACATAATAATCATGCTCACATCCCAACAAACTTGTACCTACGCATGTTTTTCACCAAGAAAAATGCTTAATACACTTTAAGGACTCATTGAATTTGAGTGTCTGTCTTGCGATAAATTACCCAGATTGACCAGACACCAATTTAAATTTAATGTGGTTATCATATTGTTGATATGTTTGCGCGCAAGTAAAACTACTGCTTAGTTCAGTTGTAAGAGAAAAACTAAATTTATTTGGTAACTAGATGATTGCATACATTATATTTTGCGGTTACAGCACACTACAAAAGAAATATAAAATATGTGCTTTGTTGATAAGGTATTGCAATACATTTCAGTCTACCATTCTTTTAGAAAAATGAATAGTCGTAATTTAACCTCAGTTTTTTTTGTTGTAATATGTAACAATATTAGCCGTATTTTATTATCACCGTGATCTCAACCGAATCAGATCACGAAAAGAAATCGATATGGATCATAGACAAATTTTATTTTCGAGTTGTGGCAACAGTTGCTTTCAAAACACGACAGATAACGTGTGAGTATGACAAACTTCATATTGCCACCAGCCATATTGCAAACATTCTGTACAACGTGACGTCACTATATGATGTCAATTGACATGACATTTTAGTTGCTTGTAGGGGGTGTTCCCATATGAATCAAATTTAAATTATTTTTTTTGAAGGTTCGAGTTTTTTAAGAACTAATTTAACATTTAATGTTCAAATATGGAAATAAAAGAAACAATATTTTGCTACTAGTATTTCAGTTTTTTTTTTACATAATAAGGTATATTTGTTTATAATTATATTTATGAAATGTTCTCGATTTGCTTCAGGAACATTTCATAAACATTTGTCAAACATTTCTGTTTTTATCGGTGTAGACGCCGATTAAATATTTATTAAACGTTTATGAAATTCACAGCCAGAGTCTCGAAAACAGCAACACCGCTTCCGTAATATGGTGCGTTTTATTTTTAAAAGGAAATCAGTTCGAAATATAATAAAAATCTTACCGCAATTTGCGCATCTGGTCAGCTTTGATTGGAATTCTTAGACAAAGCACGAAATTCTAGAAGAACAAACTGAAGCTAGTTAAAACTTAACATTATACTTTTCATAATAATACTCATGGCGTTCTCACAAATTATGTTCGATATCGTAATCCAGAGAGTGGTCGTTCAGTTACATGTATTCATTTTTGCACTCAACATAGATTCTGCATCTCTACGCACCCCCTAAAATGAAAATGTCAACCTGCCTCGTATGAATTACCTATGGTGCCTTTTAAATCTATTCAACCTGCAATTTTTGATTATAATTTAATTTATTTTGTATTAGTTTAAACTGAAAGACTTTGAATATTATTTGTATTTTATTTTTGTATTACCTTCTTAAAAAAATGGCTTTATAAAAGGAAAAAAAAAATGTTATTACATTAAAAATGCGTCTTTACTTTAATGAATTGAAATGGGGATAAAAGTGGGGACAAAACGGATATGAAATGGGGAAATTTCTCCAAAAATTCCCCAAAATGGAATTTAGGCAAAAAAAATCTGGCATCACTGACTCAACAGCAACGAAAACGAATAAAGAATCAGAACAGATTCATGTAGCTAGACTGTACTTAGCTGTGCTGGACGAGATGCCATCAAATTATTTCAAACATTTAACCTAAGTGATGAAGAAAAAAAAGTGCTTAAAAATGTGGTAGAACAATTTGAAAAGTACTGTAACCCTCGTACCAATGTCGTATTTGAACGGTACTTGTTCTATAAAAGGTCACAAAAGGAAGGCGAACCATTTGATCACTTCCTAAAAGACATCGCAACATTGGTAGAAAATTATGACTTTGGGCAACAGAAAAATAACATGCTGCGCGCAGTGGCGTAGCGAGGGGGGGGGGGGCAAAGGGGGGCACAGGCCCCGGGCAGCACTTTGCTAGGGGCGGCTATTTGGAGCTATTACAATTTTTAAATTTATATATCGAATTCCATGAAACCTTTGAGGTCTTGGGTGAGATACAATCTTCTAAATCAGATTAGAAAGAAAAAATAAATAAATAAAAAACATCCAACACGGATCTATTCGCAGCAGCAAACGGTTATATTCGCGAAGAATGGAAAGTGGTTGACAACATATTGGGAAAGAATAGAAATTATGTTGGAATTGACAGTGTTGAAGTTGAAGGAATTATTGAAACTGACTTATGCAGCATCTCTAACATGTTCAACGATTATTGCATTGAAATATCTGAAAAAGCAAACCTTACTTTACTTTTGGTGGCGCTTACAGTCCGGGGTGGACCTCAACTACCAAGCCCCTCCAGCCCTCAGGGGTGGATTCGAAGACTTGACTCGTCGGGCTGGTGCGTTGTTGTCCATACTCCCCACTTGCCCCAGCCATCTCAGCCGTTGTATTTTCAGCTTTTTGACTAGGTCAGCATCGCTGTATAGCCCTTATAGTTCGTCGTTGAATCTTCTTCGCCACACTCCATCGTCACAAACTGGACCGAATACCACTCGAAGAATCTTTCTCTCAAAGCATCCCAGAAGGTTTTCATCCGCTTTTGACAAGGTCCATGCTTATATGCACCCTACAGCAGGACCGGGATGATTAAGGTCTTATATAGTACCTCCTTGGTTCTATGAGAGAGGGCTTTACTCCTTAGATGCCTTCTCAGCCCGAAGAAACAGCGATTGGCAAGAACAATTCTTCGCTTGATGTCTGCGCCGATGTCATTTTGCGAAGTGATAGTGGAGCCCGCAGGTATACGAAGTCTTTAACTACTTCGAAGTTGTATCTGTCCATCGTGACGTTTTGTCCGAGTCGCCGATGTTGAGAGTCCTTTCTCGTTGACAGCATATACTTCGTTTTGTTCTCATTAACAGCCAGACCCAAAAAAATGAAAACCAGTTGTTGAAATATATGCAAAATGTGATTGCTCAATTTCTTAATTTTTAATTTAAAATGTTAACAATAACACTGTGAAAAATTCCACTAGAGGCTTTCGCTCCGAAAACTCGTCTCGTAAACCTTAGAAGTGTTTGTTGTGAAATAGTTCTTACATTTTTCAGCAAGCTGCAATGGCTGAAAATCTCCTATTAGATCCAATATTGTAAAGTGTGTATAAGCTGAAAAATTCGAAAATATATCCTCTGGAAGAGGTAAATAATAATATTCTGTTTTCATACACTTATTGTCCTCGGGGAAAGGCCAACAACAACAGCAACAAGACTTTAAACTTGTATCCTTTGAGTTGTGTGTTTGTAGCATTGACTTAAATTTCAATATGTGGGCAAGAATGGCTTCAATTTATTTATAATCCCACATACGTGCGATAATCCCGAAAACATAGACAACATTTGCCTATGTGAGGATGTTCAACAACCACTCGGAATAACTTGTACCTTCACTGCACACGTCACTTTCGATAGACGCGAATTGGATGCCATCGACAGACAAGAACAACCACAAAGACGAACAATTCAATAGTAGCGAACAAACAAAGCCACAAGACCAAGGCAACGCCGCGCCGGTAGTGGCTTCATGGTGAGATGAATATTTCAACAACTTTTGCTGCAATTAATTGGACATGCGAACATATACCTGTAGCACAGATAAACAGGACTAAGAGAGTATTCTGTCAACAACTAGGTAAATATCAACATATTTATATACTATTAATGTAGCAAACAAGAAAAATGTCTTCATCCTTTGTACATTTTGTTGTTATTGTATTCTCAGACGTTGTGCGTGTGCTCTTTAAAGGGGTGAACAGTGAACACCACAGAGATATATCCTCTCGACGGTAATTATTTTGTAAACCTTTCCTAAACCGCAAAACTCTTTCACTCTCCCTTGCTTTTCCATACAATTGTCCTTTGGTGGGGTTCTGTAATTATTGCAAATATGTAAGAAATTGGTGACATTTCCAAATAGACGTGTGACAGGCTTCTGTGAATCAAATTTAAAAAACCTGTGCTATAGAGTAATTTATATAATATTTGAGGCCAGCAAGTATCTCGGATTCGAGGCGAATACAATCACATTTGCATGTCCATGCCGGTATTTTGTTATCCTTTGTTACGCACTCGTATCTAACTGATTGAAAAACTGCCAGGAAAAAAAGGATGGCGACCTGTAGGACATAATCTTGCTTTCCAACAGCACAATGCCTTTTCAGTCATACGAGGATGATTTCTGAGCGACATCCCTTTCGAATTGAAGCAACAATATATGTACTTGGTCCTTTTTGTCGTCTATTTTATAATGAAATTATTTAATTTTCCTTGTTATTATTGATTTTGGGAAATTTAAGAATGAGAAAATAACAGAGCAACGGTCGGATAGCTTGAAAAATGTGCTAAGCTGTCCGAATCAAAATCAGCGCTCCCCTTTAAAGTTTGCAGAACCTTCCGCCACATATTCGCATAGGTATGCCTCTTCTAGATATCCACGTTTTGCTCCGCGTGGCGAATCGCCGGCAACATTATCCGCGCTGTCAACTATTCCATACGACACATGGGCTTAGGCTTTGATGCAGGAATAATTTCTTATACCAATCTTTCGCTGGAGCTGTTGTATAATGTGCATCCCTAAAGCTAACAACTCCAATTAATAGGTCGATGATTATTTAAAGGCACACTAATACAGGCACCTATGCCCCTCGAACTCGCTGCACAAAGTCCATTTACTTCCGTATTCATTCATGTAGGCGCTCGGACTCTACTCCACAAATGCACTAAAGTTATGAAAAATAAGCTAGATCTCAGCATGAGCACCTTCCCAATTCTATATCCTGCATGAAGTAAACCTGTTGTCAGCCTCGTAGAGCAGAGTGAATTTTCCACACTCTGCTAGCTCCACTCTAATACACACAAAAAAAAAACAGCCATAATCCCAATGCATGTACCCACCAAGAGTGATATAAAGCCCGCCGCTGACACTATGAATGTCCTGTTTCGTTTGCAATACTATCAGTTGCAGTTCAGTCGTTGCTAGCGAATCACACCAGTAACGGTTTCAATCCTTGTACAAGTTTTTAAATTTACTGACTAAAAAAATGTAAACTCAATAGAGTGATACTGAATTTTAATGCATATTTTTTTTTCCTCTTGGTTGTGGGGTTTATCAAACTTTGGAGACCAAAAAAACGAGTCCGTATTTTTTAGTGCTTGCTATTAATATCGGCAGCAATATAGTGTTCAGACGGAGCTCAAACGAGAACCAACAAAAGTGAACTTTTAGGCCAATCCAAAGTAATAAAAACTAAAATCCAGTGCGGTGATTTTTCTTTAAAGCAAAAAAAAAAAATAAAATATAAGAATAAATTAACTCATTATGGTGATTTGTCTAATTTTAATTTGGATTGAACTATTAGAAACTAATTTTGTTTAAAACAACACGTTCACGGGCATAGAAAACAATGAAGATCCTTATTAAGAGCGTGATCTATGTGATTTGTGTCTCTTCGTATTTTCTGCGCATTTGTAAAAGCCGAAATTCGGTCTTCACCTGCGAAGTAGCCAGTGAAGAAGACTCTATATTTCTAATTCTTTTATTGATGTTAATATTTTTGTTGATTCAAATTTAGAGGTATGTAACTGCATGTTAAAATGTATCGTTGTTAACCTGATTTTTCTAACGAAATATTGTCTTCAACTTCAAAGTTTAATTTGTAACCTTTTAACCAGGGAAATCAAACTATTTACGAGTATCTATGAAAATGTAATGGAGAAAAATAAACACAGGGTCATTAATTAAGTGCTTTCAAATTAGTATAGCGCTGGCATTTGACACCACGTGTCAAAGTCAGATGTCATTTGAGGTGTCGAAAAATTAGTTGAACGTCCACCAATTACGATAAGCAATCGAACAACGCCTTAAAATTGTTAAAACTCACTACAAAAGTGGTGATTCAAACGTAGCCACTTTTCGTGAATTACGCGATGATTATGGTCGTCATAATCGACCGTCTACGCAAGCAATCGGTAAGATTGTGAAGAAATTTGAAGAGAGTGGAAACGTTTCTGATGTCTAAAGGCATGTGCATCATCGAAATGCGCGTAATGGTCGAAATGTGTCATTTGTCCGTATTTCTTCGAAGATGCCAAAGGGCAGACGGTTACAGTTGATTCGGAGGGATATGTTCGAATGACAACCGATTTTTCTTGGCCGGCGACTGAAGATCATGACTTGAGCGATATGTGGTCCTAACAAGATGAGGTAAAAAGTCACACAATTCGACCAATTATGGCTTTATTGCGTGAGAAGTAAAAAGTGTAATTTCACGTATTGGCGACATCAAATGCCCATCAAGATCATGCGATTTGACACTTTTGGATTTTTTCCGTGGGGTTACGCAAAAGACCGTTCTTACGCGTATAATCCCCGAACTCCAGACGCATTAAAAAGCAACATTGCTCAAGTTATGGCCGAGATACCGCCCGAATTGTGCGAAAAAGTTGTTAAAAAATACCTCAAAGGAATCGCATGCTGCGAGTGAGTGACTTATGACTGAGCTACTTAAAATGCAAGCAATCATTTTCATTCATATTCTATCCCCTTATATTTTTATTTATTGTCTTAGAAAATATCTTTTACCTGCATTATATAAAAAAGCTAATTAGGACAAGGTTTGTCAGGAGTTAAAAACTGAAATACCTCATCAAAGAAATAGCTATTATAAGAACAGGTTAGCGCTTAATATTGGTAATTCCAAAAAAGAATGGCAGGTTTTCACCGAAATTTTAAATAAATCCAAACCTAACGCGGATATCGTTCTCTCTTTAAATAATGCAACTATAGCTGACCCCTTAGAAGTTGCCACTGCATTTAATAATTATTTTTCTAGTTTAACAGAGAATATACGTGATACCACAACAAGAAATTACTCCGATTGTCCATGTGAAACCCTTTTTTTCTCATAACCCTTTGCAAAGACAAAGTTTTTTCTTTGAGCTACTTTCACCTTATGAAGTACATTCAATCATAAAATCGCTTAAAGCATCTAATTCAAAGTTTTCAAGTCATATATTGAAAAATATATCTTTTCTTGTTTCAGATATTTTATGACATATTTTCAATTTTAGTATAGGGGAGGCACGCCAACAGTGAGACATTTTTTTTTTTAATTACTGTAACTTAAAAAGTTTTCAAAAATGTCCCAGTTATCCATTTTTGTTAAATACAAAAAGCAATCTTCAAGTTATTAAATATTTTTTTTTTGTAGCGGCTTTTATTAGCCACCCTGTATATGGCGAACAGATTGTATTTCTTAAACGTCCCTCCCTACAGCTTCTGTAAAAGTCATTATTCAGTATCCCCCTCCTATTGCACAGTATCCAGTAATGACCCCCGTGAATATGCGAATATCTTTGCGGCTTAAGCGCCCAACCCATAAAATCCATCCGGTCCGTTGCATCATGGTAGGTTTACTTTCTACTTTTGTGTCCGTCGCAAGTCGCAACCGTTGGTAGTTGGCTGCCACAGAGTGAAAGAAGGCTTTTTCATTGGTGGAAACATTGAGAGCGTGAGTGAATCTGTCATCGGCTGTCACTACACTAGTGCTCTTATATTGTGGGATTTATTCCTTCTCTTTTTTTGGTAATTTCGATGTCCGAAAAGCCTTCCGTGGGAAAAATAAAAAGCTGCAAAAACATTGAAAACAATGTTTTTTTTCTAAATTGCATGTGTATCGACATTTCACCATGATAATCAACCAAAATTTTCTAGTTTCAGAAAGTTATCATTATGATTTTTATACCAAAGGTTATTTAACGTGATTTTCTTTCCACATAATATAAATTTTACTTTTTAAAGCTACTTTCTTCACAAAAAAGTACCTATCAAGGGAACTGTTTAAAAGGGATAAATTACCACGTTTCTTGGGACAAATAAGTATAGAGTTGTTAAACTCTGCCTCTCACCGTCTGTGGCGGATTCTATGGGACAGCTCGTTTCGTCAAATACGGCAATCCGTCGACGCTCATCACTGGTCACAGTTCTTTTGTGCGATTGCAGCTAGTGAAATTGGTCCTGCGTAGGTTAGTTCTATTCCAGGATTCAATCTCAATCGTGCTCGGTGGAGTTCTTACTGATTTTAGGGCCATCGTATTTTCGACCCGTTTCTCGCAAGCTCATCCGCCTGTTCATTACCTGGAATATCCATATGCCCTGGTACCCATCATAAGGTCACCGCGTTGGCTTGTGACATTTCGTCCAGATATATCTTGCAGCGACTCACTGCCCTTGGCTTCACCACGACTAACTCCATGGCTTTTATGGCGTTAATAGTAATTTGTTTACCGACAATGTGCCGTCTCTAAAGGTCTCTCGCCGCTAGGGTGATAGCGGCTATTTGTGTTTGAAAGACACTGCAATCATCGCTGATTCGGAATGATTCCTGCAGGTCCAGTGCTTCGCTGAAGATGCCCGCGCCTGTACCGATATCTATCTTAGAACCGTCGGAATATAGAGCTAACTCCCATTCTTTTGCTATTTCTTTGTTCTCCCATTCGCTTCTATTTGGAATTGTAGTAGTGTGAATCTCCTGTCAAAAACGAGAGTGGGGGTAGGTAGTCTGTAGACACCTCCTTCGTCGCGCTCCATCTTTTAAAAAAAGAAAGCTAAGTAAAAGGAGACCTTTGCAAAGTAAAAAAACTCGAATGTGGCCTATGTTACTTCAACTTTATAAATACTTAAAATATGTTAATATATTGATGCTATTTATTAAATATTGATAACATCTTATTATAATGGGAGTAATCGAAATTCGACTATACCTTTTTCTATTTCCACCATATTTACACTAATATTGAATATTTTCACACTTCATTAATTGTTTTCAATTTTATCTACTGGTCTACTGCATATTTTACAAAATCAGTCGCCCCTAGTGAAAGCAAATTAAAAAGATTATTCAACGGCAATGAATTTTCAATAATTTTTAACATAATGCCCCTGGAAGACAACTACAACCAAATCAAGTTTGTTTTTGACGAAGATTGGGAAAAAATAGCTTTGGAGCTCAACAGTATCGGGCCACCTTCAAGGAGCGGAAAAGAATGGCAAAGGGTTCGTTAGAGAATTTTTCTACCTACAAAATATTTTTGCAAGTTTGGATACAGAATCGTAATAGATTCAGTGAACTCTCATCCTCCTGCTCCAAGTCACCAAAAAAATAAATGAAAACTACTTTCCATCGTTTTTCTTAACTTTTTCGTTTTAATTGCAAATACTTCTTCGTTTGATTTCAATTTCCACAAATAGATTCACAAAATTAACATTAAACATCTGATTTCAATTTTCAATATGCTCCTAAAAGATGGCAATTTATTTTTTAATCACAACTGAAAAGAGTTGTCTTGCATAATACGAAAAATTTGTTTGGTTGTCTGAAAGTTGAGTTGTCATGGAGACAACACAACTAAGTTGAGTTGTCTTCCATAATAGGCACTTAAAAATGAGTAGGTACTTTTTGAGGAACATTAATTAAAATATAAACATATAGCTAGGTATATGATTAGATTTATAAATCACATAATCAACTCTTTTAAAAATCCAATGTTCATCGTTAAGCCATTCACGATTTTTTTGTATTCCACCCTGTGAACATACACGCTTGATCAGCAATGTTATATAATTATCCACGCATGCAAACATTAAAAGATGAACTCCTACAGCTTAGATCATACATCACATTCAGGGGCGAACACAGGTAGGGGCTTTGGGGGTTCAACACCATATCAACCTAACCTAAATAGCTAAGCCAACTATGCCATAGGCCAATATTTTCCCTACAATCTGAGATTTCTGCTTGGCACGCGAAACCGACGATGATGTGTTCAAATCTTCGTAGCAGGGGCATATCAACTGTTAGAATTGCACACACATTTGTTTTGCTTGATTTGGTTTTGTAAGACTCTTTTGTGTGTCGCAAAGGGTGTAAAATATCGAATGTGAGACCTGTGCCTAAGTGAAAACTTCAATTAAGTTTGGACTTAGTTATTATATCACATTGTAAGCTCAGCTGGAAGGAACCTGCTTTCTACCCGAAGCAATATCTAAATAGCGTGGAGGGGCAACTTTATCATAAGTCTCTTTTAAAGTTAGTCTACAAGGGCTTATTGAAATCAAAACTACGGTATGGAATATCCTACTGGAGCGGTATGTATTGTAATGAAATGTAGCCTCTAGATACTAACTAACAAAAACATGTAGTAATTCAAATAATGTGCAGAATAAATCTTAGAACGCAACTTTGTAAATACTGTTGTGAGGGCTAGAAAATGTCGGCTGTTTACTCTTAAATTGCAGTTGTCATAAGAGTCAACAGAAGACATTTTCTAGCACTGCCAACAGCATATAAAAAACACTTTTCACGGTTTTACCATATCACTGCACCTCGTCAGTTTAATATTTAATAACCTTAGATGTGACATGTGAGATATCGAAAACCGTGTTCTTGTTTGGTGTTAAAAAATGGCGACTTTCTTTTAACCATTTTGTTCATACCTGTTGTCCTATCTAATTTCCCCATAAATACCCGCATCATGTCATCATGACAACTGATTGTAGGTAGGTACTCCACTATTTCATACAAAAAGCCTTATTCCTTTAAAATCTGAACCGTAAAGTTTTTTTCATTTCATTTCGTTTATTCAATCTACGATATAAGTACAATCAACAGATTTCGAAAAACAATATACAAGGTTATAAATATGATAGGTTAAATACACAATTCAATTGTTGATAAGACAAATTAAAATATTTTTGGGCAAAAATATATCCAATTGAAAATAGTGCGTATTGAACATTTTAATACATACAGAGACAGGTTCACGCTGACCATACAAAGTAGTGTGGCTGCATTCAAATAGCAGTGGCCTTGATCTAAGAGATCTGGAAGGAGCGTACAAATTCAAACACTTAAGTAAATTCTCACTATCAACGCATCCACATAAGATATCGCGAATGAACATAACATTATACATTTTTCTCCTCGATTCAAGAGATTGAAATCCAACTAGAAGACATTTCGAGCGGTAAGTACGATGAACCTCAATTCCATCATTATGAAAAAAGTGACGAAGGGCAAATCGTAAGAATTTCTTTTGAACAGTCTCAATTCTGCGTACATTTTGAGCAGTAGTACTATAAGAGAGGCAGCCTGTAGACTTGCCTTGTCTGCGATAGACGGGAAAGCTATCGCCATTTACATAGACAGTCAGGCAGCCATAAAAGCCCTGAATACACCAACAACCAGATCAAAGTTGGTAAAACAATGCCGGGAATCTCTTAACGAGATTGCGGACAGATGTTCAGTAACCCTGTGCTGGGTTCCAGGTCACAGCGACATTCCGTGCAACTGTAAAGCGGACGAACTAGCCAAACAAGGAAGCGGCCTTCGCTCAACCAATAACAGTGAACCTTACGCTCCTATGCAATCGATCAAATTCTCCCTATTCAAAAGGGCAATAATGGTCGCAAATAATAGATGGGACAGCATAGATACCTGCGTCACATCCAAGAAAATCTGGCCGAAATTAGACGCCAAAAGGACTAAGAGGCTTCTCTCTATAAATAGAAACAGGCTCAGCTCCGTAGTGGGTACATTAACAGGACACTGTTTGATTGGCAGGCATGCTCGCAGAATAGGAGCACCCTACAATGATTTTTGCAGGAGCTGCATGGACGAGGAGGAGGAAGAAACCGTTCTTCATCTACTTTGCACATGCCCAGCTCTTGCAAAGTTGCGAAAAAGCAACTTAGGAGAATTCTTCTTCGAAGACCTCAGTGACTCGTCTCGTACAGACATACGCTGCATCAGCAAATACATAACAAAGACCAAATGGTTTGAATGATCTTCAATAAATACTCAGCGTCAGCTAACCACTGGCCGCACCACCATCTCTTAGACGGGCTGTTTTGAAAATTATAATCGAGGAGTAGACTGTTTCGGTCACCCTCCACTATACCCAAAACAAACCGTCACTCGGTCAAACTCACCTTTCCTGACCAAGTCAAAACACTCTGCAATCATGCGTAGCAAACAGGTCGATTGTTACAATCACCACTACTACCATGCTCTTTGCAACATCCGCCCTTTCCTGACAAGCTGCCAGAGGACAAAGCGAGTGTCTAACCGCTACGGTCACCATCCGCATATCCGAAGGCATAATGTCCACCGGTCATCCTTGACCAACCTTATTAGGACCTTTAGTAAGGTACATAACGTAAGGGCCGATATACAACCACCACCGGTATTATAGACCTCACGTCATTTCGACGATACGTCGGAGGATTAAAAGCGAGGGGCTCACTGCTTCGGTCACCCGTCGCACATCCGAAGACATATCGTCCTATGGTTACCCCCAATCTCACTTCTTCGGGGAGTTGTCTGAGGATTACAGGGGAAGGGACGGCTGCTTCGGCCACCCTCCCCTCATCTGAGGATAAACTTCCCCCGATTCTCTCTACGGGACAGAGGAGTCACAGACAAGAGTCACATGCACAAAACAGCAATAATGCCCACTAGCAAGTCCGGCCTAGACAACACTCCGGCTATACCCCCCCCCCCCCCCCCCCCCCTCCCCTTCTAACTCATATGGTATCACAAAGGACTTAAATCAATTTGGTCTAAGTGTGTCTTTCTAGACAGCCATCTTACCTAACCTAACCTAACCTTGAGCAGTAGTAGAACCCCAGACAACACAAGCATATTCCAAGACGCGCACAATACTGCAAAATAATGCTTTAAGAGTATAAGGATCTTTGAAATCGGTAGAGTTCCTTTTAATGAATCCTAAGAGGGAATTCGCTCTGGAAACAATTTAGCTAATATGCAAATTAAAATTTAACTTGGTATCAAAAATAACACCAAGATCTTTAAAATCATCAACTACTTTTATTTGTTCACCATTTAGAGACTATTGTGGAAAAATAGAATGGAAAGTTCTATTGAAACTTATGCAAGCACATTTACCGATGTTTAAGAGTAAGTCATTTGAACAGCACCACGCAGAGAACGCGTTTAAGTCTTTTTGTAACAGTAAAGTGTCATTTATTGTTGATATCGTCTTAAAAAACTTAATATCATCTGCATATATAAGGCAAGCGCAATAGATTAAGTCCGGTATATCATTTACAAAGAGTGGAAATAATAATGGACCTATATGGCTTCCTTCTGGAACACCTGAGGTAACCTGGATCTCATTAGAAAAATAGTCCCCAATAACAACAAAGTGTGTTCTGCCATACAAGTAGGAGTTAAACCAGCGGAGCAAAGGACCATAAAAGCCATATGCACTCAATTTCTCTAGGAGGCTCATTAGATTAACTCTGCTGAAAGCTTTAACAAAGTCAGTGTAAATTACATGAACTTGTTTATGGCTTTCCAAAGACGTTAAACAAAAATTTGTGAATTCCACTAAATTTGTAATAGTAGATCTGCCCTTCCAAAAACCATGTTGGTAGATATTTGCTGACTTGTTGCTTAATTGTAAAAGCAAGCTTATCTTTTACAAGGTTATCTAAGATTTTTGGTATGACCGAGAGTTTAGTAATTGGTCTATAGTTTTTTTTTTTTAAACTTCTGGCTCGCCAAGGCGATAAAGAGGCACGCGTCGACCTAAAAAGGACTATTGTGCCGGAAATTGGCAGAAAATAGTTTAGGTTAGCAGAGTTTCCACTTCCCTAATGTAGCTGATAATGTTTTCAGCAGAGGACTTCTTCAGTTCTTCCGGACTTATTAATTCACGGAGGAAGAATTTCCTTCTAGTACTGGATAGAGCTGGGCATTCGCACAAGACGTGCTCAGCTGTTTCGTCTTCTTCGAGACGGCACTCCGGGGAGTTGACTATATGCATTTTGTATAGGTGATACCGCAAATCGTGGTGACCTGTTAGGTAGCCTACAAGGTTTTTGATATCATGCCTTCTGAGGTTTAGAATTTTTTTGGCATTTTTTTTTTTGAATGGCACGATTGCCCTTTTGGCCTGTCTAAGGCCTGGGATTTCTTCCCACTGTTTGATAAACATTTTGTGTTCCCAGCTACGTATCGTGGAGTTAGTTGCTGATTTGGTGACAGCGCAGAAAGGTTCTGGTCCTATAAAAGGGATCTCTGACCCTTTCCTAGCAAGTTCGTCAGCTTTTTCGTTTCCTTCGATGCCCTCGTGTCCCGGAACCCACCAAATTTTGGTTTTGTTTCTGGAGCCAAGAGTTTGAAGAGCATTGAAGCAGTGCATGACTGATTTTGAGACAATGATTGGTGAGCTAAGGTCATTTATAGCTGCTTGACTGTCTGTGAATATATGGATGTTCGCACCTTTTATACCTGTAAAGCTTATGAGGTCTGCGCATTCCTTAATGGCATGGATCTCCGCCTAAAATACACTGGGGCTTTTCCCCATCGGTATTGAAATATTGCGGTTTGGCCCATGTATGCCAGCTCCCACACCCGAGTCCATTTTGGAACCATCCGTATACCACTTTAGGCCGTTTTGGCAGTTTGGTGGGTTGTTGCTTACCCATGCTTCCCTTTTGGTGATCTCCGTGGAGAATTTCCTGTTGAAGCATAACGTTTTAGGGAGTCGGTCAGTTACTGTGCAGATCATGTCAAGTTCTGGAAGTTCAGAGATAAGGGTCATTAGCTCCGGATGGTCACTAAAGTTTATCTCTTCCCCTTGTGCCAGGCTTGCTGAGCTGCGTATAGCCACTTTTTTTACATATATGTGGAGGGGTGTTAATCCTATTAAAGCTTCTATAGCTGCTGTAGGACAAGTTCGCATTGCGCCGGAAAGGCCCAAACATGCGAGGCGTTGTAACTTGTTCAGCTTGGCAATGGTGTTCTTTTGGATTACTTTGTTCCACCATACTATGGAAGCATATGTTATAATGGGTCTGATCATGACTGTGTAGATCCAGTGTGTGATTTTCGGTGTAAACCCCCAGATTCTACCGTGCATACGACGACAGGCCCATAAAGCATAAGTAGCTTTGGTAATTTTACTCTTTATGTGGGAGTTCCAGTTCAGTCGTTTGACTAGGATAACTCCAAGGTAATTGACTTCATCGGAATACTCAATGAGTGTGTCATTGATTGAAATTTGATTAAGGTTTAAATTTCTTCTCCTGGTGAAGGGAACTATGATAGCCTTATTGGGATTGATAGAAAGGTCTATAGTTAGAAATAAGATCTCTTGTACCCGACTTATAGACTGGTTCTTTGGTAGAGACCTTCCATTCATTCAAAAAAATTCCCTTAGCAAGGGATTCATTGAACACATCTAACAACGGAAAACAGAGTGAACTAGAACAGAAACGTAGAACAATTGGGTAAAATCCCAAGATATCCGGTTTTCTTTGTGGCTTTAAGCTATTTAAAACAGTTATAACATTACTGACGTCAAAAGAGTACAACGAGCAATCGAAAACAGATGGCAGGGAACGAATATATACATTTATTTAGTTTTAGGCTGCTTTTGTAAGAAATAAAATATTATTATTATTATTATTATAATGGATATCTGCTTATGGGGCAGACCACACCGCATATGGAAACACAAAGCGGAACAGAAAAACATGCTTCTTTTCCAATAGCTTGATGGTCTCTTACGAAAATTAGACACTTTTTTCAATGAAACACTTTACTATGAACCTGTATAGCCGAACACAACCTCTCCTATTCACCCCAATCATCCCGTCATTCAAAACCATCGGTCCCACACCGAGTATACCTACGCCGTAGTTTGCTACAAGTGTTGTAGTCAACCTCTTGAGCGCTAAAACTGAATAAACAAAGGACATCCACAGTTCAATCACAAAAAATAACAAATATGATGCCGATACTTGTATCGCGGAGGCGAATTAACGATTTTATCCAACTGTGAATGCCCTCGTCGTATAATAAAAACGAAATTATATCCTTAGAGTTTCGGACAAAAACAGTTAATTGAGTATGCCGAAAGTCGTATACACTGTAGACTGCTGGAATCTGTACTTCCACCATACGTATACCTATACATTTTATGGCGAGTCCAAACGGCTAATTGAGTAGCTCTTTCAAGACTTATGTAATGGATGTTTGTCAGTGGCACAGTGAAAGAAAAAAAACTTTAATTGAAATTTCTGGGTTTTTTTTTTCGGGAATCGAACCTGGGACTCCTTGATTAGTAGTCCAATACACTCATTTCGTACCACTAAGCCAAAGCACAAATAAACCGTTTCACTCTTCTGGAATGAGTACAAGTATTCAACAAGCTCGAGGGCCCTTGGTGATCAATTAAATTATTCAAATGCATGAGAGGCAGTTTCAGTTTCAAACGAACTCCTTCTTTATCCACTTCTCAGTACAGACATTCGGATGCGACATACAGTTGCAGGATGCTTCCTTTCGTTACAAAGCGAACTAAAAAAACCCACGCAAATGAATGGTGGAATTTCAGACTTTTCAAAATTAAATCCGATCGCATTTGATGAAGTGCATTTCTAAACATATTCGTCCTTCCACTACCATATATACCTAGATACGAGTATGTGTGTTGTTCTCCTGTTCTGGGTAGGTACTCAATCCTACATTTCAATGACTGGCGATCCGTGTAGTTCTGCGCTATTAGCTGGGGTGCGTTGCGAGTATTCAAACTTGTGTGCACCCACATAATTGAATTCAGTTCACAGCGGTCAAGCTATGGGCGGTGGTGACCCCTTTGAACGTCAGACGTCACCCTCTCCCCCGTCAACAAAACAGTACTTAATGAGCTTACAAAGGGATTGACAGAGTCTGGTTCGCAAATGGATCGCAATCAGGTAGGTACTCATCATATTTCGCAACTAACGCAAAGCCATTTGATGCATCGTCGCGTCGGCTGGATTTATGAGTCTCTACCATCAACGTTCATAGAATTATCTGTATCCGATCATTCCTGTATGGGAAGGGGTGGTCAATTTCATTATTGAAAATTCATTTAGGGAGAATTGCGGGTGTTACTTTACATTAGTGCGAATGCCATCCAGTTCTATGTATAGTTACACTGCGTCAATGGTAAGGGTACCACCCCTCGGACATATTGGAAACAGTGAAACCCATACTGATTGTTTGTTTGAATCTCTTTGAAAATATTCTGGCAGTCGGAGTTCGCGGCTTGCAAAACCTATTCACCAATCAATCTCTTATGTTTATTTTTCGTCCATATTATCTATAATGCAGTCTAAAGTATAATTGTCCTGAAGTTTTCTCTTGCTGTTGCTTCTTGGTAAAAGAAAACGGACGGACTCGTATTGAGTGTTGAGGGAGAGCTTTTGATTAAACCAGATGTCGGCTTCTCACGGTTGTCGCAATTACAACAAAACGCCCTTCTTTTTGTGCAAAATAATTTGTTCAAATGTCCACAAAACGGAATCGTGCCTGTTGCGAGTGCGTTTTGCAATAATTTCCTTTCAATCATTTATGCACCTGTAGTTGCGGTTTGAGAGACGGTGTGCATTTGCTAGTGAGCTCCTGTGTGATTTTCGAAGGCTGTTGTTGCAAGCGCCTCAATTAGAGAAGAATTTCACAATCAAGTTTAGTGTTGAGACGATTGACCACATTCCTGCACAGGTTTCATAAACCGCAACGGGTAGCTTGCTTTGTGTAGCATGCCTCAGGCCAAGAATAAATTAGCGGGTAAAATGCATCCCAGGTGAATGTTTAATATTTGATATCCACTTGGAGGCGGTTAACCCCTTCTATCCAATCTTTCTATACTTGTAATCGATTTCGACGCTATTTCATGCCTCAATTCAACTCGGACAAAGCGCATTTGTTGGTTGAACTTATAATATATATTTCTCTTACATGTGGGAGAGTGTCAACAGAAATCCACAACTGCTTCGATTTAAATTTGTCAGCGTTTACGAAAGACAAGGGAATACTCAATTACGCGAGTATTGCCAAGTTGTGCAACCCATATTAACACTGTCCTCGATATCAAGCGGTAATTGATTCAGCAACGTGCCGTTTTCCGGGACTGCATATTGCCTTTCAAACTATACGGGGTTTTTTCTCCTCTGTTTAAATTTGTATAACTAACTGTGTGTTGGAGCAGAACATCGTCATCATCTTCATCGTCATCCACATCGTCGTCATCCCAATTCAGAATCTATGAAATTGTTTAAATGAATTTGTATATTTCAATCTGGTGCGTCAATTATACAATTCACCTTATTTTTGTATTTCGCTCATTCGCCACATTATTCGAATTTTCAAATATAACGTAATGTCTCACTGGCGAACACAAAACCTGTTATTTTCATGTTGTATATAAACCCTCAATGGAATAAAGCTTTTATAATTCGTTGTTAAACACCCTTCGGCGAAACTATTGTGTTTTAATTCGGTCGCTTTCGCTTTCGTTGTCGCAGATTCAAAAATGCATAAATTCGCGGACCTGCATCCGTTCGATAAGTTGGTCAAACGCTCAACAACCAGGACCTAGCCCTTACATAAAGGTCACCTAGAGGTCCCGAGGTTGACGGTCGGAAAAACCTTCGAACGTTCACTGTGTCTGACATTTGCGACCACCCGATGCAACGCAACTATCCCAGTCAGAGTTGCCGTTTGGCCCCTTTCTGAGCCTAAGGACCCGTGGCACTTTTTGAAAAATTATCAAAATGTTGACAAAATAAATCAAAATGAATAACTTAAAAAGTACGACTATTTTTTTTTCTGGCTCTCTTGCAAAGCATTCAATATGGAAAAAGTCAGTTTTATATTTTGCGTCAACTGAATAGACATAAAAATTGAAATTGGAAATAAAAGGTATTGGGATTGAATGAAACAAGTTTTTCTTGAAATTGTTTGTTATTGGCTAATTTTACTCGTTGGTACTGCCGCCTTTATTCGTTATAGTTTCGTAAATTCTATCCGGCATGGAATCGAACAGCCTCTTCATGTAGTCCGGCGAAATTTCCCTCCAGGCAATTTATTGGCTGCAATATGAGATTCTCTGTTCTCAAACTCGTACTAACCACCCTCAAACGTTTTCTATAAGGCTTAAGGACCATTCACATGAGTGCGAACTGCGAATAGGCGAACTGCGAACAAATCAATTTATCGGTATTTATGAATTGAAAATTGCTACTTGTTTTACCACAAAAGCATTATATTCTATTAATATAAGACCTAATCTAAAAAAAAACCGAGACTTGATTGATAAAATAACGAAATTTGCAATTACAGCAATTCTCCCGCGCATTGAAAATTCTTGCCGCGAACTGTCACCCTTTATTCACAATCCACATCCAACAGTCGCGATCCACAAACCTGCGAATGAAAAATTCGCTCGAACTTAACCTTCAACAATGCAAATGATTCGCGGGTACCTGCGACTAAAAAAAGTTTTCATGTAAATGAAGTGTCAGAATCTACGAATATTCGCCAGTTCGTGGATCGCAATTCGCTCTCATGTGAATGGTCCTTTAGGTTCGGTAAGTATGGCGGCCATAGAAGCAATTCCACATTCTGCTCGTCTATCCAATTTGTTACTTTGCCCGCAGTGTGGATGGGGGCGTTGTCCTGCTGAAAAGTCCAGTTTATATTTCTTTCCAAAATTCTTTTATAGCTTAATGGAGTCATTTTTGACGTTTAACTGCTCCCCATACCATAACACCACCTTCTCGACTATGATGCGCAGCTAAAAATCGAAGTAATAATTAAACCCATCAGGGCCATCAAAATTAATCTTCTCCTCATCCGAAAAAAAATACGCATTCGCTTCCGTTTCTCGTTAAGTGGTGTTTTTTTTTTTTTTAATTTCCATCCGTTTTAGATGTTTGGCACTATTAGCCCTTTTTTATTATCAGCCATGATCTATATAGATCATCGATTTATATGCAATTACAACAACAGCATTATGATCCTGCTTCTCATCGAGATCATTGCTCGGAGCGCTGATTGGCGTTGTTTTTTTCACTCTTGAATGTTTGTGTGCCTGTAAACCATAGCCACGCAGTCACGTTGCCAGACTAAAAAATTCAATACTGTTCAAGCACAAAAAATCAATACGTATTTTTTCACATCCAATAAATTTTCCGCCCTTGGAGATTTTGCTTTTTAATTCTGTACAGGTATGACAACGACAAGCCCAGCGAAATATTCCATAATTTTTTAAGTAAATGTTTCATAAAATGTTTATGAAATGTTTCCCGGCAGAAAGGTGAGAGTTGTTTTTTGTTTTTACATAAAAAAAAAAATTATTGGGAAAAATATTTCTTTTTTATCACAAAATATTGCAGAAAAATGTAACTGCAACTGTTTTCGGCGATTTTTTTGGACAAATAGCTTTAAATTTATGTGAAGTGACGATTTTATTTTAACAATCAAACGTATTTTGAGTGTGTGCAGGGAGAGAACTATGGTATTATTATGAAAAGTATAATGCTATGTCTAAGAATTATTCCAATCTAAGCGGACCAGATGTGTAAACTGCAGTTTTCATTATATTTCGAACTGATTGTAAACACTTTAAATAAGTTCTTAAAAAACTCTCACCTTCAAAAATTAAAAATTATTAATTTGAGTGATATGGCAACACCCCCGACAAGCAACTGAAATGTCGTTATACAGAATGTTTGCAATATGGCTGGTGGCATGGTCGTATTTTGAAAGCAACTGTTGCCACGACCAGCGATGCCAGATGTGGGGATTTTTCCCCATTTTGGGGAATTTTTGACTCAATGGGGAAAATGGGGAAAAGTGCTCTTAAAATGGGGAAGAACGGAAATCCATGCATGTTTATTAATTTTGCATAATTTAAAAATAAAACTCGTGTAGTTGACCGCGTTTATAGAATCTAAGCGACTAAGCTCGAAGCTGAAACACTTTACGTAATTTTACAGACGAAATTATGCTGCAAAAATGATCAAAAAGTTGCTTTGATCTTTGCATCGATAAAAATGCTTGGTTTTGCACAATAAAAATATGTACCAGTCCAATGACGATTAGTATACCTATCGTTATAATAACTTGTATTAATATACTTTTTTTTTATTTATAATATTTTGTATTTATGTACCTTTCAAAATTATAATTTACTTTGAACCTGCCTCGTTATTTGTGAATTACCCATGCCTTTTAAATCTATTCAACCTACCTGCAATATTTGCTTTTAAATTTACTTATTTTGTATTAGTTGTATTATTATTATTATTTGTTTTTTTTTTATTTTTGTAGCACATTTTTTAAAAAAATTGGCTAAAAAAAAGAAAACAAATTTTTATTATATTAAAAATGTGTGTTTACTTCAATGAATTTAAATGGGGAAAAAAGTGGGGAAAAAACGGATATGAAATGGGGAAAATTTTCCCAAAATTCCCCAAAAATGGGGAATTTAGGCAAAAAAAATCTGGCATCACTGGCCACGACTCGTCTATGATCCGTATTGTTTTATTTTCGTGATCTGATTCGGATCAGATCCGCACTGTTGAAACGCTTGCAGTAACACCGGCTTTCTGCTTTATTTTTGCCAAAGAGTAGCAGGAATCGGAAGCACATCTTAAAATTATTGCTCTTTTATAAACTGCTGTTGTTGCCCTTTTTTGACCTCCTTTAATGTTTTTTCCGTACCAATCTTTGTTTCTTAAATAAGAATAGACCACACTAAAACTTCGTCCAATTTTGTCAGCAATGGAACTTCCGGTTAGTCCTTGTTCTAATAATCGATTTTAGCTCTTTTCAATCAAATGAGTACATCTACTGTTCTCGCTAGATTACTTAATACAAAAATATACTTAAAAACGACCACCAAAGCCTAACAACAGAACTAACTTATTTCTAAATGAATCCCTACCAAGATGAAAATTAAATATACTAGAATTTATTTATATTTATTGGATTCCCTTAGACATCTAGAAATTGGTTCATTGCATCCATAATTAGCTCTATGATAAGGTACATAAAATAAAAGACGATTTCTAAGAGCTGTCGAATCAGCATAAAATCCAATTATTGTTTTAACTTTTTGACATATGGCAATACCTATAATATTTTCCAACATTCACGATTCACCACCCCACAGCCCACACCCTCACATCCCCCTCCACAACAACAGAAAACATTTAGCAAAAACGTTATGCAAAGTGAACGTGTCCGTCCATTCGTGCAGTTTGTGGGGGCACTTTTCAGTGAAATTTGAAAACTTAAAAAATAAAAAAAAAGTTGCCGCAGAAAAATTACAGTACATCTTAGAATAAGTCAATTTAAATAAAAAAAAATAAAAGAAATGAATTTGCTTAGTGCGCATAATGGAAACCGCAGCCTTTCGCAAACGTTTATTGTCCGGGACTATTTGCTTGCGAAAATTTGACATTTGTACTGCAGTGCAGTTATAAGAGGTATGGAGCCAAATTGGAAAATTTTGGCGCCAAAAATACCTAAACTCAAATATGAAGATCAAAAATAAACATTTTTTTGTAATTACGTAATTGACACACTTAATTTTCGCAAGCAAATAATGTCCCGGTTAATAAACGTGTGCGAAAGAGATTGGTGAATTGTACCAAGCAATCTACTACAACTAACCACTTTTCCGCCATCATTTCGCAGCATCTGCGCACGAAAAGTTCGTTCATGATTTCGTTGTGTCACTTTTGAATGGGATTTTCCGTTTCGGGTTATCTGCGTACTGAGCTTAAGCGGTCACCATTTAGCGAAAAACTTGTGCCAAGGAAAAGCCACAAACTCGCTACCTACCCGATTCAAAATGAAGTGCTCTCATTTTTTTTGCATCTGCGACTGTGACTGTAGGCGTTTTTCTTTTTTAGTTCAGAGCTGAGCACTGAACAGAGTTCGAGCATTCTGAGCGCGCTCTGAACCATGCGTGCTCAGAGCGTTCAGAGGATGTTTTGTTTTTCCTGTTTTTTTTTGTCCTTCAAATGTGACTGGAAGTGGGCATGTACATGTGTACTCAGCTTTTTGCTCAGGATGCTCAGTCAATTTATTCTGAGCTCATAGAGCGCGCTCTGATCATGCTCTGAGCGAAAAAAGAAACACAAATTCGAGCTCTGAAGTGTCTGAGCTAAAAAAGAAACACGAACTTTTTGTATAACAGTTCAGGTTGTGCTCTGAACTAAAAAAGAAAAACGCCTAGTGCCTCTTTTTTACACTTAGCTGGCGGCCTACTGCATTTAGCTTGTGGCGAAAAGCGCCGACTGATTAAATGAGCTTTTCGTCCTCTATTTTCGAACCTAGCATGCAAATTCCATACTTTTGGGTACAAACTCTTTATCCTTTGCACTTAGTTCTGCTTTAAAGCATAAGGCACGTAGGATTGCCGAGTATAATTTATGTAGCACAGTTACGTTTGCTTAAAAAGCTTCTTACATTATTAAGCGAAAATACTGAAAAGAATTTGTAAAGTTCGACTGTAGCGTATAATTTGTGCTTTAGCAAACTCCATAGAAACAATACTCCGAAAAACTAATCAGAGTGTTTCCGAAAAAGCATACCGATAAATTCGTTGCATGCTACTAGGCGCGCAGTTTATATCTACTCTAAGTGTGTTCTACAACCCAAAGCACACATATATGTAGTATTGGTAGTATATAATTATGCTCAAAGAAATATCGATTTTCCAAAATCCCATAGCCACATTCAGAGAACGACATTTATTTGGCTGAATAGAAGAAACAAAAAATTAACGAGTTTCTGCTGTGTTTGCTTCGACAACTGGGAATTTGTGTGCAAATGCAAAAGAAACAAATTCGAACTCGTATAGAACCTCATTAAATACATTTTAAGTATACATGTGACGTTTAAGTAACGCGCGAACAATTAACCTAACCCCTCCAGAGATTTCTTTCATTCCTTCCAAAAATTAAAATACAACGAAAACTTACGGTAAGATTAGACCGTATGCCAAGTGGTCATAAAATGCCAATTTCTGACAGTTCTCCTGTCAAAATATGGTCATACAGTGTAATGGGCATATCTCATATGCTCTAATGACCTGAATGCCACACATGACCAGGGTGATTTTGACAGATAAAAATGCCCAAATAGCATATAGTGTAATGGGACAATAAGCACGAATGCCAGCACAAACCATTATATGCCCATATGCACTTTCTTGAAATTTCGCTGTGGCATTGCTGGCATTTTTGATGGAACAAGTATTATTTTGTTGTTATCGGTGTTTGATGAGTTCGTAGGATTGGGATTTGTTTTCATTTTCTTTCTCTTTTTTTAGTGGATTATTAAATCTATCATTCGTCTTGTTGGTCTTGTTCATGTCCCTAATTATGGTTGTGAAAATACTTTTTTCCTGTTGTTAAATTTTGTTTGTATAAAAATTGTTTGCTTTCTGTTTGTTTTGTGCTAAATAAATTTCCAACTTCAACTTTTTTGATTTGTTTTTCCCTACATCATTACCCTTCTACAACATTGGGTAATAAATAACAAATGCCTTAAATGACAATCGAGGCAAATATGACCGTATTGGTAATTTTAGTCATATAGTCTAATATAGAGTTTTGATAATTGTGGCATTTTGTTAATTTGACAGCTAATCTGGTCATTTGCCTTTTGGCATTCGTATGCTTAATTGGCATACAGTCTAATCTTAGCTTTAGACTTGGACTATTTCTCAATAGTGCAATTTATTTTCGCAGCTAAATTTCCCTCTCATTTTTCACTTGCACTCGAAATCCATTTTCAATTAATTTTCTCACATTTATACGACATAACTTAGCGTAAAAATTCGATCGCATACCTACGCTTAAAATAAATAATTCGTTTAAAAAAGCAATCCTTCTTTGATTTTTGTGCCAAATCGAACATGAAAAGCAATTTCGATCAAAAAAATGTAGGATTGCTCTCAAAATAATTGATCTGTTTGCCAAATCGAAAACGACATAAAATACCTAACAATAAATATACGCAGATCCAGTGGCTTTTGCTGTGATAGGATATTCTAAAAAGCGCTGTAGCGCGCTGAACGTGGTCATTTAAATCAATGGCCGCCTCCGCACTGCATACTGTTGGTTGTTGTGTTTTCAACTCAATGCCGGCTTCTGCCACCAGCGCGACTGCTCGGCGTCGAAGGCGGCCATTATTTACAATGCAATTTCGCTATATTCATCTCACTCTGTTGCACACAGCTAAAAAACTAGGAACGAAACGACGAGCCTGCGGCAAACGATGCAGAAATTTTGCAGCCAAGCCATAGAAACAGCAGTTATTCCCAATTCGATACACACTTTTCGCTGAGTAGAAGACCGATACGGCAGCCATTCATTTTTGTGAAGTTAAAATCGAACAAAATTACAATTGGAAAAAACAGCCAAAGCATAGAGAAGCGTTAAAAATTGTGCTCCAAATAGTTTTTATTACAATTATAATTGACATACTTAAATAGTGCAATCATTTGAAGACAATTGAGATTTTTCAAGTGCATATAGTATGTGTTGGGAAAAAGTGCATATTTTTTTCCAAGAAAAAAGTACGAAGTGAAAAAACCAAAAATATATTGAAGTCGACTCGAATTGAGTCAAGGTAAGTCCTTTTTGTAATGTATTTAAATATTTCACTTAAAATCATGACATTTTTTTTTTTTGCAAAATTCTTTGTTTTCCTTCGAGAATGGTTCTGCAACAGAAAAACGGTTATATTGTTCCTTTTGTTTTCATTCAGTTTATCGCCTACCCGTTATTCGCATATACATTTTGGTGGTATCTGTTCCACCGCTGCGGTGAGGATGTTTTTTTTTTTCTCAGTTGATAGCGACGTCCTTTTCGCACTTTGCAGTATTTTCGCGGTGTTGCAACTACCCTGGCTGTTTCTGTTTCTCTCAAATCCAATCAGAAGGATTGTTTTTGATGTGCGGTGCAGATTATAGCGTATTTTGATTTTTGTATTATTATTTTTTTCTTTGAAGCTGAAAACATTTAATTGTGCATTTTCACCAAATTGTTGCTGTTTAATTACGAGTTTTGTGCAATCGATTGACGGTTATGTGAGTCTTTTGGGTGGTTCGTAGGATATTGGGTATGTAGTAAAAAAAAAAATCCCTTCTTCATAGGTATGTAATATTTGGCCATGGTAAGTGGTACATATATTTTGGCATGCATATTCCAGTAGCGTTGCTGCACAGCTTTCATATGCAGTAAGTGATCTACTCAGCTCCACCCTAGGCTTCGGCGATTCCTTTTGGGGCTGTCCTGCGCCGGGTTGATTATTGGCGACTCTCACTTCGTCCATTTTCCGTGGGCAGCATTTTGCTATCAACCTGGTCGCGTACGAGTAGGTGAACATTTTCTTCCAAGGCTAGGAATACACATTTTCTTCCATATGTCTGCCAATGCATTCATGCCAAGTAGACTCAAATGAATTCCATGAGGAAATTGTCTTGGTCTGGTTTGTGAAAAATTTTCGATTTAAATTCAGTGTTGGTTCTTTAAAAGTTGTTCACGGTGCATATAATTTTTATATTCCCTTTTTTGTGTTTACACATATCTACTGAGCAAATGGTCTTCTGGAATTCGCAAACTACGTGGTGCTAAAGGAGGCTACTCTTACTACACCCACAAACTGTAAGTATGTAGCTGTAAAACAGCTTTCACGTGTTTGTAGTTACAAGTGGTTGCATGCGGTTTGTGTGTGTTCTACGTCCAGAAATCAATTGTCTATCCACCATACAGTGCAGTAGTCTTTCCGACTGTTGAGGATTAAATCAGGATTAATTTTGATTCCTTTAGTGTGCCCCCACTCCTGTTGTCATCCCACCAATCATACTGTTTGTATATTTCAAATGGTGGTCCGTCACTTGTTCCTTTAAATATTTGCAATTGGTATAATTATATACATATACCATACAATATTTCCTTTGAATTGCTGAATAGAATGATATCAATACGTGTTTACCGGGTACTACTCATGAGTCCACTCTGTCTCATTTCTACGAATGCCTTTCAGCGCAAACTGGTTTCAATTAGGTACTAACTCTTTTCGGCGTCGGGAATTTTCGATTTCTGATGTCTGACCGTTGACAAATTTCATCTGCACTGTGTTTGTATATTTTTTTAAAAATATTAGAAGTTGACCGTATTGCTAGAATTTCGCCACAACAACTCGCATTCTATTTTTACTGAAAGCTGGTAAAAGGAAACCGTCGCTTTCATGCATCCACAACGCCAATCACATTTGAAGCATGATATTCAATAAAATCTATCCACAAAATTTTTCTTTCTCAGTTAATTGCGTTGGTGCTACATGTACAGCACTCTTGTTGTTAAGTTGCGTAACAATATAGCTAGATAAAGGCTGCAAAATTTCTTTGTCAACGCTAAGAAAGAAGAAATCCGGCACCCTGCCAGAGACTAATATAACAACTAACGGCGTCGGTGACCGTGGCGACGGGGACGGTGACGACGACGTCGACACCCTTTACGAGCACATTAGTCTCCAGCAAGGTGTGGATCTTCGGGAGGATATCGTTCAAGACGAGATAAATACAATTGTCGAATTGGTATTGCAATTAGCAGCTCGTCCGCATACGACGGCCACTCAAGCCACAGCTACTACAACTACTACAACCGTAACATCAGCTGCTATATCAGCTCAAACGAGTACAACCACTACAACAATGAACACAAATCCTAGTGCCAGCTTTGGTGAAATTGCTCCGTCTGAAGCAGCAGCAACAGCGGTACTAGCCGCACAAGAAGGTGATCCCATAGAGATGGCCGCAACTAATGTCGTCCAGCATGCAGCAGTTCCTGATGATGTCGTAGAAGCAATGGATACTCAGGAGGGAGATGTCTCGGCACAGCAGGAGGATCCACCAACACCCCCGCAAACTCCACCGTCAAGCCCACCAACCCAACCCCAAGAGATAGAGCTCGACCAAGTAATCAAGGAGCAGATGCAATTGGAAAAGCCACAGGCAGAGGAGACAGAAACGCGACAAGTGGATGACGATGCTAATATGCAGATTTCTTGCCCGATTGTGGATTCGTCAGTTGCAAACGATATTATGGACACGACAACAACTCCACTACAAGCTGAAGCAGACGAACTGCCAAGCTCCACCACTGGCCCAAAGTTGGAGGATGAGGTACGCTCCGAGGCGACTTTCTCATACGAAGTACGTAATATATCAAAGCTAAAGGATACCGAATTGTCACCGCCCACATATGTGCGTAATTTGCCATGGCGCATTATGGTTATGGTCCGCAATAATCGTAATCAACAGGAAACTAAATCTTTGGGTTTCTTTCTGCAATGCAACGGGGAAAGTGACTCCACTACATGGTCATGCAACGCTTCTGCAGAGCTGCGGTTGAAGAGCTACAAACCCGGGCAGGAAACGTTTGTTCAAAAAATTAAACATCTCTTCTATAGCAAGGAGAACGATTGGGGTTTTTCTCTTTTTATATCAATGAACGATATTTTCAATGCAGAGAAAGGATACGTACAGAACGATTGCATTGTGCTCGAAGTACATGTTGTGGCAGAGGCTCCGCATGGGGTATTTTGGGACTCGAAAAAGCATACCGGCTATGTTGGGCTGAAGAATCAGGGAGCCACTTGCTATATGAATTCACTATTGCAGACACTTTACTTTACCAACCAGTTGCGCAAAGCCGTCTACAAGATGCCCACCGAGGCCGACGACAGTTCAAAGAGCGTTGGACTTGCTCTACAGAGGGTGTTCCATGACTTGCAGTTCGCTGATAAACCAGTCGGCACCAAGAAACTTACCAAGAGCTTTGGATGGGAGACATTGGACTCATTTATGCAACACGACGTGCAAGAGTTTCTTCGCGTTCTACTCGACAAGCTCGAGTCGAAAATGAAGGGCACCTGCGTAGAGGGTACAGTTCCCCGTCTTTTTGAAGGCAAAATGTCTTCGTACATCAAGTGCAAGAATGTCGATTGCAACAGCACCCGGTGCGAAACCTTCTATGATATTCAGTTAAACATCAAGGGAAAGAAAAATATCTACGATTCTTTCCAGGATTATATCGCCGCTGAGACGCTCGAAGGAGACAACAAATATGACGCCGGCATTCATGGTCTGCAAGAGGCCGAAAAAGGTGTAGTATTCACCTCGTTCCCACCTGTCCTGCATTTGCATTTGATGAGGTTCCAATATGATCCATTCACCGACAATTCGGTTAAGTTCAACGACCGCTTCGAGTTCTACGAAGAAATCAATCTGGACAACTATTTGGCAGTGAAGGAGTCGACCCCTGCCACCTATAAACTCCATGCTGTATTGGTTCACTCGGGAGATAATCACGGTGGACACTATGTTGTCTACATCAACACAAACGCCGACGGCAAGTGGTGCAAATTCGACGATGATGTCGTGTCTAGCTGCAACAAGTACGAAGCCATCGAGCAAAACTATGGCGGAGTTGATGATGAGATTGCAAATGCCAAGAACTGCAGCAATGCCTACATGCTAGTGTACATTCGCGTGTCTGAGTTGCCACGTGTTTTGCAAGACATTACCGAACAGGACATTCCCTCGGACTTAGTTGAGCGCCTAAACGAGGAGAAGCGCATGGAGCAAATCCGTCGCAAAGATCGTGCTGAAGCAGGCCTACATGTTGCCGTACACGTTGTACTCGAAGAGTACTTCGAAGCCCATCAGGGGCCGGAGCTTTTTGATTTGGAGAAAACCTCGGCGCGTGTGTTCAAGATGAAGAAAACACAAACGGTTGGAGAATTGGTACAAACGCTAGTACAAGCATTTAATGTTTCCGAGGATAGAATTCGGATTTGGCCCCTCGCCCAACGCTCTCAAGCTCAACGCTTTACATATTTTAACCTGGCGGAGGAGTACAACAGGCCGTTGAGTTCAGTCGTTGACATGCAGGGCCCATGGGTGATTTTCCTAGAACTGGCTAGCCCCATGACCACTGGTCCCTTGCCGGTATTCGAGCGCAAACGCGATATACTGCTTTTCTTCAAATACTACGATCCAGCCAATAAGCGTCTGCACTACTTAAACTGCGGCCAATATGCTCTGTCTACGCGGGTGTGTGACCTAATTCCACAGGTGAACTCACTGCTCGGATTTGATCCATCCACTGAGTTGACTGTCTACGAAGAATGCGGTCTCAATCCGATGCAGCGCCTGACAAATCATGGAGACTCTTTGGATCGCATTCTAATCTTGACAAATCATGACAGTCTCCATGGTAATATTTTGATTTTTGAAAAGAAGCACGTTGACGAAAAGCTCGAGCTGCCAACTGTCGAGGACTACTTCCGTGATTTGTTGTCACGAATTGAACTAACATTCTGCGACAAAAGCAATCCCAATGATACTGGGTAAGTTTTTTTTTTTTTTTGTCATTCAACTTTGTAACGTCTTTCTTAAATGCAGCTTTGTTTTGGAGCTCTCCAATCGCAACACATATGACCAAATGGCACAGGCTGTCGCTCAAAGAATCAACACCGACCCCAATCACATCCAGTTCTTCAAGTGCATTGGGTGAGACCACACAAAGACTGGTTTTTTTTTACAAGAAAATTTATTTTTTACCGCGCACTTGCAGAAACTACAAGGACACTCCAGGAAATGCTTTGCGCTGTCTGTATGATTGCACTATAAAGGACCTTTTGTGCTTCAGCAAGCCAAGACCGCCAAAGAAGCTCTTCTACCAGAGGCTCTCTATGAATATTCACGAATTGGAGAACAAAAAACAATTCAAATGTGTTTGGGTGCGACTTTGTTGTGTTCTCCTGGTTTTGATCTATACTAATCTGTATTTTTTGTTTCTCTTAGGTTTCAAATAATCTAAAAGAGGAACGCGAACTGATACTGTATCCGAACAAAAATGGCACCGTTAAAACTCTTCTCGAAGAAGCATCCAAGCAGGTACAATTTTCTGAAGACAGCACCAGGAAGCTTCGAATGCTCGAAATCGCTGGCCATAAGATACTACCCAGGACAAGGGAGGACACTCTTCTTGAATGTAAAATATACAGAGGCGGTGTTTTTTCGTCTCACTATTGATTTACAATTTTTGTTGTAGGCTTGCAGCCACCAGATACCATGCCCAATCAACCGCACCATAAGATTTATCGTATCGAAGAAGTACCGCATGACGAGTTGTTATTGATGGATAGTGAGATACTCCTTCCGATATCGCACTTCAGTAAGGACATCTACAACTCCTTTGGTGTACCATTCTACATTAAGGCACGTCAGGGTGATTCATACAGTGTATTGAAGGAGCGCATTCAAAAGAAGTTAAATGTCCCAGAAAAGGAATGGGAGAAGGTACCATGATTTTGACTCTATGATATTTCTTGTACAAATGTTGAGTACAAATTTACATTTCAGTATAAATTTGCGACCGTTATCATGGGGCGCACAGAATACATTTCCGACGATAGTCTATTCCCCAATTTGGATGCATTTAGGAACACTAACACAGGTAGGGTGATGTGCATGATGCTGATTATGGTTACTAATGGTCATTCAGAAATGTATTGCCAATATATCTTCACGATTTATTAATTTCACTCACTGTCAAAAGCTATTTGTGACGCGAGAGTGTCCCTTTGAATTGGTTGTACGAGTAATGTCCAGATCGAGATTTATTCTACTCCAATCTGGGGCCCTACTCTGTATTTCGTTCCGAAAGTGAAAATTTTGGAAAACGAATATTTCGTACTCTCTATTTCTAAAGTGGAAAGAAATTTACTACTTTTGGAATGACAATTCCGAAAGTGGAATTTTCGTACCTGGTAACTCGTTTATGAATGTCGAAAGCATTCGAAAACGGAAAATTTGTTTCTACAACCAATGTGATGACGGAAATGACGACGAATGTCTTTAAATGTATGTTTTTTTTTATAGAAAAACTTAGTTTTAATAACAATTCAAGCAAATAAATTTAATTATAGTGAATCTTCGAGCAGAAAAATGGACACAAAACAGAATTTTTGAATTAAATATTCACGTTCATACGAGAGAGAGAGAAGATTATGTTTTTTCTTACGTTTTATTTCACTCATTTTAAAATTTATATGTTTTGGACACAATACTTTTACTATCGCACTGCAGACATTTGCAACAGCACTTGATGTTGTTTGTTGTGCTAGTTTCAAGATAGTTGGAACTGCAGTTGATCTTAAAGGAGCAGAGTTCATCTTAAAACATACAAAAAGCGTTCTTCGAAAGGAGAAAGTTCTGAACAAAACTAAAATAATAAACAATAGTTAAATAGTGAAATGAATCTTTGCCACCAATACCTAAAATTTTACATTTTATCACACATTTTCATTATATTTGATTTGTCCCGTATAATTTTTCGTTCAAGTCGTTCTTTATTATTTTCTGCATCCATCCAAAGTGCAACCGAATCCATTTTTTTGTTTTATTTTTCTTTCAAAATCGCAATTTTGCCTTATCCACCTTGTTTGTTATTTGTTTTGAATTCTTGAATTGGCAGATTTCATGAGAACTATTTCGAGACTCGAAACAACCAATCCGTAAAAGGGAAAAGTGTTTTTTTCCGTTCCGAATGTTTAAAAGAGTACAAAATCAAAAGCGGAACGAAAAGCACTTTCGAATAGAAATGACTTTCGGAACGAAATACAGAGTAGGGCCCCAGATCGAGATTTATTCTACTCCAATCTGAGGGGAATTCACATTTTGTTGCATATTTGAATCGAGGCCGCCGTTTCCATACAGCGGTGATGCCGGGGAAAAGTTAGATAACCTTCCAATGAATATTTTTATTTTTTATTATTTTCTTAGGTGGGGGTCCGTTACCATTCTTCGGATTGGAGCATGTGAACAAATCCCAGAAGCGGACACGCTACAATTACATGGAGAAGGCCATTAAAATCTATAATTAGCTTCAAAAAGTTTCAATTTGACGTTCTCTTCGAAAGACATTCACAATTAAGAATTTCTTTTCATACGAAGAGCAGAAACACAAATGAAGAAGAATTTACTAAGTCCAAAAAAGGAGACATTTTTTTAACAATACAAACAAATATTCTATGTGTGTGTAAGTAAAACTGTAAGCTGCAGGAAAAAACTATTTGTGTTTTTCTTTTCATACGCGGTCGTACGTACATATAAATTCTTCTCAACCTTTACTACACTCTTTTATTTAAAGCCGTCCCGTACCCCTGTGATCAAATTCGACCTGTTTTGAATTGCAGCGGTCGGTGTTGATCACAGGGGCCGGTGCGTGGCATACGATATAATTTAATTCGCTGTCTTTGAGACTCTTTTTAATGTTATATTGTGACAAACAAAAAAAAACGAACAAAACCTATATTTAAAGACTGAAAAACAAAATAAAACCCATATTTTTGTGGCTCAAACTTAACGCACTCCTAGCCATATTCTAATATTGATATAAGTCCTTAATACTGTATAGATGTTGTATTGTAAACTAAATATATAGATACATACCATAACCAAATGAAGAAAAATACACAAATTATTAGGTTCGTTCGGGTACTTTTTTGCAAACGTAAAATTATTTAAAATTTGCTAAGAAACTGTGCAAATGCGATCACGTACTGAGAAAATTTAAAAAAAAAATGAGAGAGAACTCCATTTCCCCCTCTTTTCATTTTTTCGTAATTTTCTACTCGCCGAATTTCGACTTACTGGAAAATTAAAACTGCCAACTAAGTGACAGCTCAAAAGTGTGACATGTAAAACTAGTTATTTTCATTTTCAACGACGTCAGAGGAACAAGCTATAACTGAATGTTCTCCTAGAATATATCAGCGTATTCAAATGGAAAGTTTAATAGGTATTTAGTTTGAAAAAAAATTCAATTCCAACTTATTTTGTAGAAACTTTTTGTAAGAAAACCGATCAGGTACTTCTCTTGAAATTGAGAGAATTCTCTCTCGATTTTAGAGATTTGACATTTTTCATTTTTCTACGACGTTGTTTAGTTAAACATCGCGTGGCTTTCATGAAATTGTGATTTATAAACATTTTTCCGCGGTAATTTTGCTAAACGAGGTTTGTGTCTAAATAGGTAAGAATTTCGTTAAACTATTACAGAAAACACAGAAATCTTTTACCGTTTTCCCCTAAAACCGACATCAACTGTGATTAGCTTTGTAAATGAATTCATTTTACACACTAAAAAGTCAAATTATCTAAAACCATTCCGAAAAGTCTTCGAAGGTACTGCTGAAATATCAAACTGCAATCATAATATATCTATGTGCCTTCCTATATCCATATTCCTATTTCTGTTCTACCAACCACCGCCAAATTCAATGCCAGACATATTCACACACACATCCTAAGACATTCCCCACAAGCAACACAACTGAAGTGGAAGAAATATTCACCCCTATCGTGGTATCCGTTCGGAACGGAATTTTCTCCGATCTGTACGAAATCGGAGAAATTCCATTCGAGGTATCTGTTCTGGACACGACTTTCGGAAAACTTCTCCGATGATATGTAGCGCACCCTGTCGCATTGCGTGGAACCGCGTTATACCACTTACTTTTGACAGCTACATGGCACATTTTTTCCGAAGCTCTCTGACAACTAATTGCTGCGGAATATTTGAATGCGAAATGAACGCGTTTATATGCTTCTTCTATTTTATTCCGAAACGGATACTTCGAACGCAGTTTTATGTGGTATTCGTTTGGGCTTCTTCAGATTTGCCCTCAGATTCCAGATTTCGTGTGGCTAATCGAACATAAAACTTGCTCTTGCTCTTTTTTGTGTTGATATTCGTGCGATTTGAATATGTGTAGTCTTCGACACTTTTCTAAGCGATTTCCATTCACTGGTTAAATTTTGTATTAAAACATTAGAAATATTTGTCCCGATTGATTTCTAAATATTTATATATAAATAATTTACAAAAATAGATTCACTCGATGCAATGCCTTTCTTTGCTGGAGAAAAAATTCACTAAAAAAGTAAACAAACTCCATCAGTTGTCAAACTCAAACGCACTTGTATTGGTAAATCTGAGAAAATATCTAGATTCGCAAAAGTGCTCTGAAATCTGAAAAAGATTGCTTTTTCCTGTACCAAACGAACATAAAAATTGCTCTGAGAGCAAAAAAAGTGCTCTGAGAGCGCCCAATCGATTACCACATTAGTTCCGATCGGATTTGACTTTCGTATCGGAACTTTCTCCGAACGGATACCTCGATAGGGGTGAATATCACAAACGCACAATGTTTTATGTATTTTCATTTATTAAATATAATTTCAATCTTATAATTGCATAATGCAAACGAAATTGATTTGCATTCGAAATGAATGATTAAATAAAAAATGAATTTCAATTTTTGGTTTTGTTTACAATTCGACGACGACCAAATGACATTTGATGCAAAAACACATTTACGTAAGCTCTACGCAGGCTCTAAGCGCAAATTTTCGCTTTTAACTTACGCAGCCCTAAAGCAACGTTGCTTAAGTTCGAAAAATCTTTATAAATAACATTTTCCTGCGTTAGGGCATTTTAGAGGGTGCGTAGAGATAGCAGACTCTACGAAGAGTTTATAAATAAGACTGTTAAAGTACACGAACGGACCTATTCCGCGGTACCAATAATCATTTTTAGTGTCCAGGTTAAGTTTTTCGAACTCACAATGGCGAAATTTTCCATACAAAATTGCATATTGTGACCTAGGAAATATTTAGTGTGAAGATTAAAATTGATTATTGGTAAGGCCCATTGTGTTTTCACTATATGAACTTTACTTGATAGCTTGGAGAGGAGTTGAAGGTTGTTTTTCTTTTTGTTGTGTTGGTAACGACGAAGCTGCTCTTTTTTTTTCTTGCTGCTAGGAGAATGCGAGTTAAGCGTGGGCTGTGTCATTTTTTGTCTTTTACTTTAGTTTATTTTGACTAACATCACACAATTCATTCCTAATTAATATTTTATTTTTCATAATCATTAATACCTATATCATACCAAACTAATTGACATATATTGATGTGAACCAATTAAATGTGTACAAGAATTACTAACATAACGAACACCGAAATTAAGTGTTTAGTTTTACTGTTTTTGGTTTCTCTCCTCCATACACATATAATTACATTTTTGTTTTGTGAAATCCTGTGTTCAACACAGGGATTATATATTTTTGTTATTATTATTTATTTTTATTTTTTGTACACGGGGGTGGAATATTCTTTAAGGTAGTATATGGTTGATAATCAAAACAAATGGTACTCGTAGCGAAAGGCACAGTCTCGGGTAACTATACGTAGATCAAAGGATGTTGTTTTGGCTATCAACCCTACCTTACAGGACTCCATCACTGTTGATTTGAATACTATTTGCTAAATACTATATATACTGTGGATTGGGGACGATAAACAGAAAATGAATGAATATGAACATGTATGTCCCTGGTAGTTCCCCGAACTGGCTTCAAAAGTCATCACGAAGGGATGAAATGATTTTGTGATTAATTGAATTTAAATATTAATTTTATAATAATTATATATTGAATTTAAATAAATAAAAGAAAATGCTATCAACTATTATATATTATATATCCTGAAATACAGATGAATGATTTGAATAAAAAAAAATAAAATATATATGTATGTCTAATATATATGAGTTTGCATGTACACATGTATTTTCCAACGAGCGTGGTGGACATATGTTTACATGGGGTTTTCACTAAATAAAGTATTAATTATATATGTGTAATCGTGTTTTTTTTATTTCTCTTTGCCCTGTTCGCCTCAAAAGGCACAGTGGACGGCCTGTTATAGGCGTTAGTTGTTTTTTTCAAAACAAATGGCATAAAGTGTTCTTTTCGAAGGTCAGCGAACCACTTAACATGAAACAATCCTTCACAAATATTGCTCGTTTACTGATAACGATTTAACCCCTAAATATCATTTGTACGAACAATTGTGTGTGCAACAAAATAGTTACAATTTGTCCTTTTACTATGTTTTTATTTATTAAATTGTCAATCCAACTGATTGGCAAAAACGAATTTCCCAATTGAATTCCTATCCAGCAAGCCAAGCGCTTCACATTTTGCCCGTTCCTAGAGTTCGTCCGATACATGGCGATACATATTTTTTGTGAAATAGTGAATACAGGGCTGGAATCGGCTAAGGTGATAGTTGATAGTTGACAATCAAAATCATAGCATTACGTCCACGTAAGGTGATTATCAAATTGACAATCGCTTTTTTGCGATCAATTTCATGTGGCAGCTATTTAGGTGTCGCTATCATACATTTGTAGCATTTGCATAGGTATGCACCTCGGCTTCGACTCCAAATAAATTAAATACTTTCGTGAAAAAAAAACAATATTTATGTTAAATAAATTTTTTTTTTTTTTTTTTAGATTAGATTAGATTTATTCTTATACCTTCAAGATACATACAAATGATACATAATACAAAATACAAAATAAACGAAAAATACAAAAGTGAAATTTTAAAATTCTTGAAGTTGATTTACTAACTCTAGTATGTTCCAGCCATCCTTCAATTATTGGCTGCAACTTTAAATCTTGTTTGGAGGTGGTGGCTGTTTTAAATTTTGCAGTTAAAGGGTTGATGGAAATCATATCATGATTTTAAGGCCACAATGAGAACACATTCTTCAATCGGAAAGGAAGGTATAGTAACGGGTGATTTTTTAGCTGGTTTGGTTTTGGCAACACTGGTTTTGACAGCTGACGTGTGTTTAGTACCTTGTGTTACTGTCAAACAGCTTCAGTTTGGTTTGCAATTTAACCATGGATCGTCTTACAAATGAACAACGCTTGCAAATTATTGAATTTTACTATCAAAATTCGTGCTCGGTTCAAAATGTTCATCGCGCTTTTTTATCGAAAAATTGTGTTCAGCGATGAGGCTCATTTTTGGTTGAATGGGTACGTAAATAAGCAAAATTGCCGCATTTGGAGTGAAGATCAGCCAGAAGCATTGCAACAGCTACCAATGCATCCCGAAAAAGCCACTGTTTGGTGCGGTTTATGGGCCGGCGGCATTATTGGGCCATATTTCTTCAAAGATGATGCGAATCGCAGCGTTACTGTCAATGGTGAACGCTACCGAGCGATGATAACAAACTCTTTTTTGCCCGAAATGGAAGTTCTTGACTTGCATGATATGTGGTTTCAACAAGACGGTGCCACATGCCACACAGCACGCGAAACAATGGCGCAATTGCGAGGCGAGTTTGGTGAACATGGGCTACCTGAGACGCAGCCGCGGTCAAATCTTTTATCTTTAAACATTAAATTGCAAGGTTCAAACTATCGATTCAAATAAATATTTCATTCATTCACGAATTTTTTGTGTTTTTTTTTTTTTTTAAGTTCTAAACCTCTTAAAAAATCACCCGTTATAAATGCATGAATCTGGAAAGGATCCGTATTTGATCTTTACTAGCTTGAGAGCTTAAAAAAAATTAACAAATTTATTGTAATTTGTGAACATATCATTATTCAATATTCTTAAAATCACTTACGATTTTCACAATAAAAAAACACTTTGAATTCGAATATGTATGAACATGACATCGTCGGCAAGGAAGTGACGATAAAAATTGTAAGTGCTGCCAATAATCAAGCATTTTTTAGTGATCGCTTTACGCAGAGCAAAAAAGAAGGGTTGATAATCAAAAACTACAATCAAAAAAGCGACTATCAACTATCACCTTAGCCGATTCCAGCCCAGGGCTCTGCGTATAGCGATCACTAAAAAATGATTGATTATTGGCAGCACTTAGAGCTTTAGACGTCACTTCCTTGCCGACGATGTCATGTTGATACATATTCGAAGTGTTTTTTTTTTTATTGTGAAAATCGTAAGTGACTTTAAGAATTATGATTATAGGTCTGTTCCCTTACAATAATGCATTCGAATACATTCGAATACATTAGTCAAACTTCGTTCACTTCTAACCAACTTTTGCGTAAGGGAACGAAGTTTGACTGATGTATTCGAATGCATTATCGTAAGGGAACAGACCTTATGTTCACAAATTACAATAAATTTGTTTATTTTTTTTTTAAGGTCTCAAGCTAATAAAGAGCAAATACGGATCCTTTCCAGATTTATGCATTTATACTATGCCTTCCCTTCCGATTGAAGAACATGTTCTCATTTTCATTGGCCTTAAAATCATGATATGATTTCCATCAACCCTTTAACTGCAAAATTTAAAATAGCCACCACCTCAAAAGATTTAAAGTTACAGCCAATTGAAGGATGGGTGGAACACACTAGAGTTAGTTAATCAACCAGTCCCAAAACAAGATTTCTTATAGTTGGACTTTTCTGGTAATTATTTTCTTCATATCTTTAAAAAAGTTCCAATGAAGTAAACATTGCACTTTACGAATTTTCAAATTTCACTTTTGTATTTTAATTTATTTAATAAAATATCCTTTTTTTCACGAAAGTATTTAATTTATTTGGAGTCGAAGCCGAGGTGCAAAGGTACCTATGCAAATGCCACAAATGTATGAAAGCGACACCTAAATAGCTGTCACATGAAATTGATCGCAAAAAAGCGATTGTCAATTTGATACACCTTACGCAGACGAAAAGCAATGATTTTGATTGTCAACCATCAACTATCACCTTAGCCGATTCCACCCCAGGTAAACAAAATCCTAGCAAATAAAACAGAAAAACGTTTGTTGTTCTATGTTTATTACATTATTTACAAAAAGTGATAACAGTATAAAATATTTAAAGTCAAACTAAATACAACGCGTTGATTTGTAATGACAATCATACAAAATATATGTTTAATGATAAATATTCGTAATAGTAATATAACTATTGTAGTAATTTAAAAGAAAAAAAGAAATCAGAAAAGAAAAAAATCGCGACGAAAAAAAAAATCGAATATTCCGTTCGGAGAAATATCTATACAATAATACAACTATACATACGTTTTAGTCTCTATAACAATTTTTGCAAAACAAAAACAAAAGAAATAGTATGTCAATAACCGCCAGGCCGAGTACGAATGGTCCGCCAATGGACTTCGCCAAAACAAACCCCGGACGAGTTCCGGCAATATATTCTGAAATTACATAAATATGTGAAAGTTCGTCTGAGTAGAAGAGCAAATATTAAATTTGGTGTACAAGTAAGTCCCAATTGGGATTGGTAGAATTTTTTCCATCTCAAATTGATTTTTACAAATAACGAAAACGTAGCTGGGTTTTCCACTGTCATTTCAACTAAAATGGTACTGAAACAATGGGGTGGAGCTGCGACAAAGCGGTTTGGTGGATAATCACGGCGAAATGTGATTGCAGCGAGGATAGACGACTATCACAAACTTGACTCCAAATTTGCCACCTGTTGAATGTTGCACCCCACGAATTTCAGCAGCCGTTTTTGTAAACTTTTTGCTTTCGACTACCTGCGGTTCGACGCAGTTGGGTTTTGTTATTTGATTTTATGTTATACTGGCAATCCGTAAATGATTGACTGAAGAAAATCAAACAATGTTAATAGGTCTGTTCCTTTACTTTCTGGTTCAATTTTGGCAATATGTC